>JBBBVU010000020.1:6152922-6201147 GCA_037177055.1 Atherinosoma microstoma
TAATCATAGTTTGTTATTGGCTGCAATGATAAATAATTTTGGTTGAAGTGCAGTCTAGAACATCTTCATTCATACTTTTTCATTTTAAAATGCACAGTGTCTACACTACTCCAACTCTGTCTTTATTTGAAAATCCTGGACTGACTTTGAGTCTGAGTGAGCAGTAATGAGAGTAAATGATAGCAAAGATGCCAATGTTTTTTTTCATAGTCCTACTAACATGCGCGTACACCTTTTGAGGATGACTAAAACATTAGTCTTCACCTCCAGTAGTCAGTTTGCCACTTATTTTCATGAAAATAACATAACATTACAAATATTGTTAATCTTTTTGGCCACAGCAACTTCTGTTCAGTTAATTTTCACATTTTAATGTAATACTACTACTTCTACTACTTGTACTACTACTATTAGCTTCCCATCATTCAGACCATCCATAGCAACTACAGTCTGCTATTGATGTAATTATTTTTTGTTTTTCTTCCCCCTCTAGCCATCATGGATGTGGGAATTTCTATTATTACCATCACATTTGACTTCATTGAGAGGAAGTCTTGAGAAAATAATGACAAACCCTTTTAAAATACTGCTGTTTACATTTTTCCCTGGAACAAGTGAAGGACATGTCTGTCTCTTATCCAAAAGACTAGAGTCATCCTCCCATTTTGGTAAACACCCACCCAGTCAAAGTATACATTCATGGGACAGACCTCAAAGAAAATGAACCTCCATTAGGCTGTGTCAGACATAGCTGTGAAGAATTTGATTGAAGACCTCTGGATTGTTTTTGTATGTCTATCTATTCTAGTTCTTGATATTTGTTCCCTCTTTGTTTTCTCCTCAAGTCCCAGTCTCACCGCTCTTCCCTCTGATTGGTTTAAACTTAGCTGACAATAGAATATTGGATTATGGGTCACAGTAAATGACAATTCTGTTGTCCAAGACAGAAATGGAAGAAGCATAACCAACCTTCAGGATGGGTTACAGAGTGTCGAGAGTGAGAGAAAATTACAGCAGAAACATCAGAAAAGAGAGGTGAGAGGTGGGAAAGAGAGGTATGGAAGAAAAGGGTCATAAAAATAGGGGGAAATGAAAGGAGAAGCAAGAGAGATGAGGGAGGGAGTGGAGAAGGAAAAAAGGTGATGGAAAGTTAAAATGTGGGAGCTGTGAGAAAGTGAGGCAGGCGGAGCAGAGAGTGATGCAAATGGGTGGGATGGAATTTGTTCAAAAGTAGGAGCCAAGGCAAATGTGCAGCTGTCAAGGACTTTTGTTCTCCTTAAAAACATCTCTCGCTCTTTGTGGAGCTTGTTTGAGCACAAGGAAATAGTTAAAAACGCAAATCTTAGAGGAAAATCTAAAAACATTTAAAAGGAGGGGGACTTTTAAAGGGTAAAAGAAAAACATTAAGCCAGAAGAAACAGAAGATGAAACACAGAAGGAAAAATGAAGATCAGCACGTTTGGTTACATATGGAACAAACTAGTGGTGGAGGAGGAGAGAAAGTGGGGAGATTTATGCACCGAGTCAAAAGTGAAAAAATCAACAAAGCAGAAGAGAAACTAAACAGGAAGACAGAAGGAGAAGAGAATTAATAGTATTTTCTTGGTGCACCATGTATCCCTCACCCTCCCTGTGGACCCATGGTCCATGCACATGTCAGCACACCAGTGCGCATATGTTTCTGCTATTACATGATAGGCTGTGGAGAAAATATAGGAAAACCGTATCTGTGTGTGCATTGGGAGGGGGCAGAGGGAAAAGGAGGTGGAGTAATATCGACAAAGCTGCCTTTCCAACAATGAGCTCCACCTTCATATGCCTGAAGTTTTCCAGTCATGGCCCAAAACCCCGCCTTGTCCCACCTCCTCTCTTCATATTGCCTCTTCTCCCCCTGAACAATGACATCATAACCTGTGTGAGCCAGACCCATCATCAACATTAACCCTTTTTTCTTCCAGATAATGCTATTTGTCTTCCTCTTATCTAATGTTAAACCCTCAGTTAAATCATGATTTCTGTCATCTGATATCATAAAGGATGATTTAATTGCTGTGTTACCAAAGGCTAACTGCACACATTTTAATTGTCATTGGGTGGTTAGTAAGGTGACAGAAGCAGAGCAAATGTTGAAAACTACATAAGTTATCTGCGCCTGTGCAAACATTTGTACTGCAATGTCTTTTTTTTGGGTCAGTTTTTAGCTCAGACCCCCATTGTCCTATTCATCTGCAGGATTCTTGACACTGTTCAAATGGTGGTGACTAAAAAAAGGATGTAAATCTGGTTTTCTGAGTATAGGCTCTGTGGGGAGCTCATAAATGTTGAACAATAGTCACTTTTACAGAAACTACAGCAACACAGAAAAGAGGGAAGATGTTTGAGAAGACAACATGTACAAAGGCTGTTTCTACATAGACTGATAGTGCTTTTAAAATCAGAAGGGAGCTACAGGCAATGTATTGGTTGTGGAGTTAACAGTGGCATGATACCATATTCGAGCAAAGCAATATGCTTTGTAATCACAAAGGAAATCATTTGCAGTGGTCACATCATGAGCGATGAGCTGATACTGTATTGAAGCTTAAATGTGATTTCCCTTTACCTTAAAAGTATTCATCAGATCAACATTAAAGTTATGTTTTATACAGAACACATCTTACCATGACTTATGGTTTGTGAGTGGTAAATCATTAACCACAGCTAATCTTTAAACTGGGAATGTACCTACATCTTTCACATGCTTTAATGCTTGAATGCCTCTAAGGCATGGAAGAGAAAGCACCCTTTTACATCCACTTCTAGCTAATAGGCCTGTCAAACAAACTGTGTGTGGGACTGAGAGCTAAAAAGAGAAAGAATGAAAGTGAGAAATGGATAAATTCCAACACAAATGAATTCATATTTTTAAACTTTGAGCTTCAGTGCACAAATGTACATATTAATGTTAGAACAGGAATTTGTGTTTATCTCTGTGCTTTGAAAATTGTGGGCTGTAAACATGCCATGTGTATGTTTGTGTGTGTATATGTACGGGCTTTGTAAGGTGACAAAGAGATAGTAAAGGAGATGTGTTTCCCATGTCAACAAACTTTATATCTAGCAAGTCCCTTATCAAGATGGACAATCCCCCCATCCTAAATAAATCTTAGGGATCCTTCTTTGTCTCTCCATCTATCTCTGTCTGATCTCAGGAAACCAGTTTGCACAGGTGGCACTTCACTTTGCAACTCACAGTTTACAGGACTTGTCTAATTTGCGATTGTTATCAGGGATGTTACAGCTGTAGGATCTTTTATCTGTTAAAAAATAAATAAATCCTGAAATGATTGTGTTGTTGAAGTGTCAGCAGGTGACTGGTTAATTCTCTGCCCAACATGTAGGACTGTTGTATTTGTTGAAAGTTGTATTTAATTTATTTGGAATGTTTAGATTTATACTCATAATGGTTCAGCATTGTTTGAGTTGCATGTTGACACTACTTAGCAGTCAGCGGCTGCAGCCCTGCAACTAGCATGACAAGTATAGCTGCATAGTTGCAGCTCACTTCAACAAAATGACAAGTTAATTGCAGAAACTGTAAAAAAAAAAAAAAAAAAAAAAAGCGATGTGGATTTAGAACGGACATTCAGAGATTTAACCCGTGGCGAAGCAGAGAGTACAAACTGTTATCTGTCTTGGCAGACTCAGTCCTGGGATCAGACAGTAAAGACACACAGCTGTTTTTCCACAGTGACCATATCCTGATTAAAATAATTTTACTGACCTTCTCTGCTTGCACAGCGTGTCATTCATCATTTAGCATCCGCTGTATTTATACAGAAGATATGATGGAAACAGAGACTGTGAACCTTGTTAACGCAGACACATGCAGTAATAAGCTCATCACATATTTTATATACTGTATATATCCATAAATGGAGTTTGATGGACCTGTTGGTCGTTATTAAAAGTGCCCCTTTATCTCATTTTATTTTAATCCATTAAAAAAAACAAAAAAACACTGTTGGTCTGTGTTCAGATTCACTTTTTTACATAATAGAAGCATCCCAACTTCAATTTATTCAAAAACTTCTTCATCAAATCCTGACAGGCATACACATATGTACACATGCATGCACATGCACCAAAAGAATAATCTTCAAAGTTTTCTAATTAGTTATGGAGTTGAATGAGATATTAACTTGATATTGCATGTTTGGCCGGGTGTTGCAGCATGCCTTTTGATAATCCAAAACTTTCCGAATGCATTCTCCTGATAGCATTTTTTTGACAGTCCATCAGCTCAAGGCCAGATTTTAAGGGGTCTATTGCTCATGATTAATTTGATAAGTGCATGTCAACATTCATATAACACGACATAATATAATCCTGATGCATGTTCCTATCTACGCAAATTGGTGCTAAATAAAATGGTTGAAAAGATGTGTCTACAATGCTAATGGTCTGCTTCAGAAATCTTCATAGCTCCCTTTTTGAAATTTCTCAACTATTTTCTCCATTTTAGGCATTAAAAGTGTCTTTCAACAGCCTGATGTTTGATTCAGAACCCTGGATTAACTTGTTAGTCTCACTTAATTGATGTGTCAGCAAGATTTACTGTTTAAATCAAAGACCTAGAAGCACAAGAATTCTTATTCTGCAATTGAAACATAAAATCACTGGTTCACATGACATGCATGTGATTTTAAAGGTGTGGAAATGAAATATAACAACATCTGTCCAATGAAACATCACACAGCCACTGTTATCTTTGGTACCCCTTGTACAGGCGAGGGGATCCCAGGTTGGAGACCAGTGGTTTAGATAATGTTTGAGAAACACAGCTCACCAAGGTCATGCTAGGTTTGAATTTTATTTCAAATGGAAACTTGCATGAGCCTCATAGAACTGAATCTTTTCAATTTGATCAATATTTGAGATTAACTGAATGGGAGTTAAGTGGAGGAAAGAATAGGCTGGGGAAACCCTGAGGTCACTAGTCCATCAAGTGAATTGTTAAATTTGATGAAATATAAACCAATTTGTGTAAATTATACTTGTATTTCAAAGATATCTCCATGACAACATTAAACTTGAAACAAAAACTAATCTTTAACCAATATTTGTGCTAAAATGTTGGCAGTGGAGGGGAATCTGGGGACCTCTACAAATGACTGATTCAATAAATGTCAGATCAGCATCTTTATCTAGAGTCTTTCATTCTACTTAAGTTTTCTTTTGCTCCAATCTGGGCTTTGACATGTTGAATAAATGTTAGAGGAAGATCCATCTGCCGGGTTTAGCCTGGAACTGCTGCAGGTAGTGATGGTGGTGGGGGGGAGGATGTCGGCAAAACTTCGTGCCGCATTAGACTCAGTGACCTCTTCCCTTCATGCCGGGCTGTCAGTGTAATGAAGATCATTCGGTTCCCGGCTGATTCCACTGAGGTGTGCCAAGGAGTGCTTGAGGCATAGATTTGTGCCACAAAGGATGATTGTCTGTCTACAGAAGAATGCAAAAGTTGGGGTATCCCCTTGTTACTATGAAAAAATGTGTATAGTTTTTATACAGTAGACTAAAACTAAAAGTAGCATAATGTAAAGTTTATTGTTGCAATGGCTTGTTTGATGCATATCTTCAACCTTTGTAAATACTCAAACTCCTTAAACCAATCAGCAGTCATGAGTTCTTCTGAGCAGCTGCCCAGCACTTTGGAAATGAAGACAATTGATGCAAACAATGCAGAAGAATGGAATTAAAAGACAGTTTCAGGAAGCTCTTTCCTCAGTTCATAATATAATCAAGACATGGCAGTCAGCAGGAGTGACAGGAGCCAAGATGCAATCTGGAAAAGCAAAATACTTTTCAATTACTGACTTGTGGCATTACAGACACATGACAAATGAAGAGCTTTTGATTGCAAAAGTTATTTTGTGCAGCCGCACCCTCTCAAACATGAGATTCAAGTTTATAAATGAACATATAAAGTTTGTTGCTGAAGATGAAATAAGACTTTCAAGGTACAACAAGTAAAAGCAGGTTTTCGGAGGAAAGTTTACAGGATTTTAGGAGTTTAGGGGGTGGATTGATCATGCTTTGGACCTTTGTTGCAACCAGTGACTCAGGGAATTTATTGACAGAAGGAAAAATGCTAATTTATTGGGGGGAAAAAACAACATCAGTAATGAATGAAAAAGTAGATAAAGATGGCTTTTGAGACAAGATAATGGTTTTAAACACAAAATCTACTATTTTTCAGTCAAAGCCAAGTCAAAGGTTTTGCCATGGCTCTCACAAAATGTAACCTTTCAGCCATCCCTCTTTTTTCCAGTCTTCACACTTGTTTAATCCTTGTTCGAGTTATCTGCTAATCAGAATCAACAATCATGCTATAATCATGAACTTGCAGTGTGTATTATTCCTCTTTCTTCAGAACCGATCTCTCCAGTGTGTTCTTGTGTCACATAAATCCCCTCAGCTTTTATCCAACTAGAGCAAAACTGACCCACAGATAAAGTCTTCTTGTTTAATTCACTCAGCTCATTACTTCCCTCCCTTGCTTTCTCAAAGTGCACACTTAGCCTGCCTCTGTGTGCTTTAACAAGTTTGTGGGTGTACATTTTTCTCAGTGGGTTGTATAGCTTAATAACTGCCAGCAGCTCCCTTATGAGAAGACAAACCTCCATGCTTCCTGCCCCCTCTCCCCTTTCCCTCTGGCCTCCCACCCTTCTTGTAATTTTCTGAAGATTCTGGAAAGTGCTACCTCACTCGTTCTATAAAGCCCCAGACAACAGGGCAATACTTTATGTGTGACTTGTTGAAATGTTTCCACCATAGCTCACACTGGATTGTTAGACTCTTGTTCATTTATACAACCACACTAAATGTTGAAAAACGTGTACTTTTCTTTTTGTCTGTGCTTTGGTTGAGTCATTCCCGCTGGCATTTAAATTTTTTTCTTACTCCTTTTTTTATTTGAAGTTCAAATGACTGACTTTAGAGTTACTAACTAAAGAGAAATCAGAAAGAAAATCTATTAGCTCATCCTGGTTTGAGTCCTGTTCTTGCATCTGTGCAGTCTCTCTTGTAAATACACAAGCATATAGTGTACACGCACACACAGATACACACATCTAACATCTGCTTGGAATGTGGTGGGGTCCAGCATTGCAACGAGGATGGAAAATAGCGTGAGGGAAAGCAGGAAGGAGAGAGGTGGGGGGAGGGAGGAATAAAGAGGGAAGAGATCAGTGGAGGGAATATGAATGGAAGGGGGAAAGAAGAGGGAGTGCAGTGTGATGGGCACAGAGACCGTAAACCCGGAGATGATGGTCTAAAAACAGAAGATCTGGAGTAAGCCTCGTCAGAGCCCTGCACACATGCCCTGAGAGTGCAGCACGCATCACTAACACACACTTCAAAGAAAGGAGCGCAGGCAGGCCAGGAACAGTCTAGACACACTCTTCCTATTACACCATCTAGTCCCTCTGTTCATTTTGGCTACTCTGCGTGTCTTTTATGTTTATCTTTTTTCCATCTATGGGTCTCCTCTTGGACTTTGTTTGCTTTTTGGTCACAAAGACAAATTTTAATTATGTCTGTAGGGTCTTGATATGCACACACAGCTTGTCTGATAAAGTCTAACTCACTAAAAGTTGTGACAATCCATGGTTGTAAATTGCTTAATAATAAAATATTCTTTGAATGTTTTCTGTCAGAAATTGTTCATGCGACATGACAAGAATTATGGTTCATAAATAGTAAAATGCAAAAACCATAACCATACCTGTGTAACTGTGTAGTTGTGTATTAACATCTAAACTTTACTACTTTATCAAGTACTTCAAACTCCTCACCTAGTTCTTGAATGAAAGCACGGCAGAAAAGTAAATGATCATTAATGGGAAGGAAGTACAAAAGTGTATCAAACATTGTGCATTATAGTCTCTTGGTTAGCACCTTTTTCCACCTTTCCTTACTCCTCTGATATATTTGTAGCCAATTTAGCGCTAATCAAACAAGAAAGGTTTATATGATTACACAGTCACGCATAAAGTGACATAGGAGATCAATGTGCTCGCAAAGACTGTGAACATGCTTGAAAATCTAAACTTAAGTTGTATCTGCAAAGGGAACAGAGAAGAAAAACGTATTCTTATTCTGCGTTGTTATTTTTTTTTTTTAATCCTTTCTTTTAAACTGGTTTTTGCTCTGAACCAAGTAAGTAAGTTATCATATTTATCTGTCATGACATCAGGTTGAGCTGAACGTCACATTAAAGCAGCAGAATCTCGGACTGAATCCAATTTCCCACATAGGCGAAACCCTTCATTTTGCAGGAATAAAATGCCCCTTTTTGGCCATCATGACAGTGACATTTAAAGTCCTGTTCACTTCCTGTTCATCCGACCCAGTTTCTTTTGCTGATTAACACACCTGCTGCTTATGTTGTAATTAGTTCCCTGTGTATATGAACTCACGATTTTCAGCCGACTCTTATTGTTTCATTTTCATCTTACTTCCTATTCTGAGTATTTCTGTATTCTTGCTCCGGACTTCAGTTTTATCAATGAAGACCCCACATATCATTGCTTGGCCTCATGTCCTTCATTATTCTGCTTTTGGGTCCAATTCCTCACCTCTTCTCCTTGGACTATGACAAAAAACCATTGTTAATAAAGAATCATCAAAAAATGTGAACAGGCCAAACTGCTACTTCATATGAGTCTTATTAGTTGTTGTTTTTGGTCTTATATCTCCTTAAGTGGTTTCCCTTGACCATAACTGCTGATACACTTTGTGTGCTTGAGATCATTTTCTAGAAGAAAATTTACAGATTGAAATCAGGAACCATGGACTGATGAGTACACTAAGACCAGTACTTCCATCTCTGTTGAGCTATGATCAGAATCTGAGAGAAATTAAAGTATCAAAAAGTGCAAGCAACATTGAGGGTGTTTGATGGAAAAGGGACTAAAATAGTGGATGAGTGGGAACCCGCCCCCTGTCCTTCCTATCGACTCCTCTTCCTCTCTCCCTCTCTCACCTTCGGTTACCAGCCTGCAGGGACCAAATAAAGATGGGACAGGACTGAAGTGTTCACACTGAACAGACAGTTCAGTAGAATCTTCCACTTAACCCTACGGAGGAGCTTCAAGATGGTTTTGTCTGCTTGTGCCCATTAATATTTACATTTATACTTTAGATCTTGTTTATGGAGTAAATTACCTAATTCTAAACCAGTCTGCTTTAGTCTGGAGATGTAATAGAGGAAAATCTTTACAGACACTCTTTGTTAATGCAGATTTTTGTGGTGTGGTTGAGTGAGTGTGTCATCAGCCACATGAAACAACCATCATACTGGGATTTCTGACGTACACTTCATTCCCTTCTACCTCTTTCTCCGAGGCCATCAGACCATCATGACATGTGGGTGTCTGCACCTTTCGTGACCATCTGTGTTTTCACAAAGACACCAAAACACTTTTAAACATGTTTGTTTTCCCACAGAACTATGTCTATTTTCTCCAAATGAACCCCCCTTTCGACCCCCCCCCCCTACTCTACCCTCTTTCTTTTATTCCCTTTCCCTTTTTTCCACTGAAAAAAGACCCTCCTCCTGTTATTTTTCCAATTCACCAGCAGACATCTGGATTTCAACTGCAAACCATTACATGGTAACAGTTCCAGCTTTTATGACCTTAGCAAGAGAAGTAGCAGCCATAAAATGACAGACATCCAACGAGTGACATTACTGTAACAGGCATATTGTGAATGAGCAAATTGTGCCTTTATGTTCCTCTCATAGGATTAGATAAAAAAAAATAGATGCTGATTTCCAAATATATTTGAGCTATAAATTCAGGAGAAGGCACCGCTAAGCTCCAAGTCCCCTTTCCAGGCAATGTTTATCAAGACCACTACGTACTCTGGCATGGCTTACAGTGTTAAGATTTTCCATAAGAGTGCTGCCAAACCTCAGTAAGATGTTTGTGATGAATGCATTAAATGGAAAGAGCATTTAACGGGGCTGTGCAGGGAGAATACCAGTAAAAAAGATGGAGCAGTCGTTTACACGTAAGCATGGTATATGTTCAGTCAGCTGAAAAAGAACTATGATTTTACACATTAGGGCATGATAATATTTAGTCCAAAAATTAAGCAGATAAAACTTACTATGAAAAATAACACATTACACTAGGTTATTTAATTACTCAAAAAAACTTAGTCAAGATCCAGTGTCTAAAATCTATGTACAACCTTACTTCTTTCATGGGAATTTATTGGGGCAAGTAGCAGCTAGGCACATCTGTCAATCATCAATGTGATTGACTGATGTGTTTAGAAGCATTCAGATGTTTTATAGATAATGCAGAAGACATCAGCAAAGATCTCAGAAAAGCAACTTCTGGAGCCATCTGCATTGTAAAGGATTAAAAAGTCATCATTCTATAATGAGAAAGATTATTCACAAGGAAAACATTCAAGATAGCTTCCTATCTTCCCAGGAGTTTACATCTCAGCCCTACAATGCAGAAACAATATGGAGCTACATCTCAAACCCCACACAGACCTCAGTTAGCATGTTATATCTAAAAATTCATGACAGTACAATTAGAAAATACCGAACAAGTATGGCTTGTTTGGAAGGGTTGCCATGAGAAAGCAGTTTCTCTTCCAAAAAAACAACATGGCAGTATGGGGTTATAAGCTTGCAAAGTTATGTCTGTAGAAATCACAAAACTTCTGGAAGGATGTCCTTTGGACAGATAAAAACCAAAGTGGACCAAGTGGATCAAACCACCACCTCATCCTGTAGTACTCCGTCAGCACATCAGCACCACACATCACACCAATTGTCAAGCATAGTGGTGGAGGGGTTATGATATGGGATTGTTTAGCAGACACAGGACCTTTCAGTCATTGAGTCAAATATGTAGCTGCTACAAGAGTAAAAGAAACTGTAAAAAAAAAAACTTTATCTGCATGTACTTGAATATCTAAACTTAACCACATTCATTAACTCCAACCCTTTGTATTTTTTATCTTTCAACCATTAGCGTGTGAGAGAGAAGTAGGCAAATAAATAATAGCACAAGTCCAAAAGAAAACAAACTTAAGAATGTGTTTCAGACCAGCCGTCATGTAATGTAACAATAATCCCAAACATATCAACATGAATAGATGAAAAAGTGTTGCAATGACCCAGTCAATCACCTCGAGCTGATAGAAATTTTGCGGCAGGAGTTATAGGAGTTAAAAGGAACTGTGCATAAACAAATGCTTACATCATGAATGAACTGAAGCAATGCTGCAAAGCAAAGTGGGCTAAAATTCCTCCACAATGACGTGAAAGAGTGATAACATCATATAGAAAACAATTACACTAAGTTATAGCTGCTAAAAGGCGGTTCTGCTTGCTTTTATTCACAGGGTGTACTTGGATTTTCACACACTGCTTTTGCATTCTGATTTAGTTTCAGTAAAAAAAAAAAAATGACCCAGTGTAATCTGTCATGTGTCATTGTTCACCCGAGGTTGTATTTACCTCATTTAAGGATCAGGTGATTTTATTATGTCTTGAAACATAAAACCTTAGAATAAAAGGTTGTACTTTCTGCTTCACATGACTGTATCTGAATGAGTGAACGCTATTGAGAAAAGATGCTTGTATAAACATGCATTATCCCATCAAATCCATTAGTCTTTGGGAAAAGCTGAAGTGAAACAGAGGGAGGGGATGACTGGTGGGTTTAAATCAAGTTTATGTGTAGTTCAAGCCCACGTGTCTGAAAGCACCCCCACCTGGCTGCTAATGCTTCTTTTTAATGTGCTCATTCATGCATACTATAAATGTGGGATTTTCTTAAGGAGCAGAAACAAGGACTGAAGTGAGAAGGATTCCACCCTCAGGCGTAAATTACTCCAAGCAAATAGTTTGAATGTCTGAGACGGGTGCTCCTAAATAGAGGGGTCTTTTAACAGCAGCAGTACAAAAGTATATTGCAATTTGGTATGTATATGAAGTGACAAGTCTGAGATAGTGGGTGAAAGGGGAGTCAGGGAGGCACCAGTCCTGGAGTCTGTGAACTTTATACAAATAATTTTCCCATTTGAAGGGAATAGTCTAATATTTTGGAGTCAGCTTTTAGGCAAAAACTTATTTCTGTCTCCAAATGTCTCCTTCATGAAAGTTTGAATGAATGTCAATCCAAACCCACAGATTATATTTCTTAGTCAGAGATATCTGAGCCAATGGCATCATGACCAGTTAAGGGAAAAAAAGAGGATGACCACAGGCTGTTTGACTCAGCACACCTCCCTCTTTCCAGACATTCCTGAAGATCTTACACCACCATACAAAGAAAGACTCCTTAAGCTAGAAATCTTAACTTAATAACTAAAAGAGAAGTTTTTAAAGACAGAAAAGATCGAAGGCCCTTTAAATGGCTCAGTTTTGGTTTGAGAGTTGAAATTTCAAGAAAGAAATTATGTCAAATCTGCTCATCAATCCAAAACTCTGAGACACATACATTGGCGACAGTTAAAGTTTAATTTTTTGGAGGCAAACCAATGAGGGCCTGTGGCAAAATTCAGACACTGTCATAAATGTAGGGCTGAATTTGAGGGAGAAGGAAAATAGAAGACACAAACTGACTTTGGTATGCTTTCATATATCTTTTTAATACTTATGAGAAGAAATGCATATCATCTTCTTATATCTATCATAACAATCTGACATGCTTCAAATTTATATGGCTCTCTTGAATGCAAATCAAGGCCAAGATTTTATCAGAACCATCTTGTGGTAGTCACTGCAAGAGGCTGCATGCTTAGGCACAGCCGAACTTTGATCAAAACATGCTCGCTATTACAATGCTGACATTTTGATGTTGAAGCTTGATATTTCTTTTTTTCCTTATTTCAACTTAACTTAGTTAAAGCTGACGAGAGAGTTAGTCATTTGTGAGATATTGGGTCATTAAAATATTGCAAAAAGCAATTAATAGTAAATGAAAAGTTTAATGAAGTCATATGATGTTTTATGAGTTTTTTCTGTTTTCAGTTTGTCTTTTTAAGAATAAAAATAAAGATCCAAAAAGTACAAAGTACAAACAAAAAAACGATTCTCTCAATCAAAAGACACTGCTTCTTAACTTACTGCTACACTTACTTTACATATTTATAAAAATCATGAAACACAGTAGCATTTTTTTCTGTCATCAACAAAGGCAGCTATATGCCACCATTTAAACCAATCAGAGTAGACTTGACCATTCAGGAGACAGGGCTTAAAGAGATATTAACTTTCAGAGGAAAGTGTTCCATCAACATTTTACCATAGATCCCCAAAATAGAATTATATACTTGTAGATAATCACATAATGGTCTCTTTAAGGATTTATCCATAATCTTACAATTTACTGAAGCCTGCGTCAAGCTTAATGGCAATGCATTCAATAGGTGTGTAGACATTTATCACAAAGCTAATAAACGTCAACCAGTTGAAAGGACTTCAGTAAAAAAAATTAAGCTATCACCAAAGCCAGTGATCTTTATGGAACCAGCTCTTGTTGATTTGATCACAAAAAATAAAAAACCCACAAAAAAAAATCCCCCAGAAAAATTAGGAATTTAACAGTACTCAAGTATTTAGATGACAAAACAAAGGTGCTGATTCGATGGAACATAAGAATGATTTATTCTCTGGGAAAAAATTTCTTTTAAAAACCAAAGTACATTCTCCCTTCAACAAAAGTTTATGTGACCAGACTTTTAGTTTTAAGCATTTTTGTAAGAAATTAGATGAGTCACCTTTACCACAGTGTTCTCCTTTGGGTTTTGTGTTTATAAGGGACAACATCTGCTTTATCTTCTGGCAGACCAGCTGGGCGTAGGAACTCAATCATCAAAGTTACAACAAACCAACAGAAATTTAGATACACGAAACGAAAGATTTGATCCAGATTTCGGGATAACCCCTTGCTACCCTTGGTGACATCACTGATGTTTCAAGAAGACCACTTCAATTGTAATGTGGGCATCTTTCCCTTCAACTGAGACACACCCACCTTGGCTGCCGCTAGCATGTCCTCTATCTCTTAGACTTAACTTCTCACTTGGAGTCTGTGATTAGCATATACTGCTGGCCCTTAATTATTACAGCCTGTATGTGATGTTTAATTTATGACATCAGCTCTGCAAAGAACACAAAAAATAACTGAGTAGGACTGAGAACAGCAGGACCAACGTGAGCCAAGAACAGGGACTGCATGCCACATGTGAGACCAAGGTAGTGTATCTCAGTGGTTCCCTGCCTGAGTTGAGTGTACAGTCAGCCTTCGGGGAAGGAGCAATCCAAGGTTTTTCTCAGCTGCTGACAGAGTCAATGGGGTCATCCAATTACATGAACAAAAGTACCTCTAAGGCAGGGTTACAAGTTGCAGGTGGTCACAAAAAAAAACATGTGACATGAATTCTACTTATCTGATGTGCAATGGGAGCGTGTCGTTGTTTTTGTTTTTTTATAGGTACTGTTATTCATTAAAATGTCATGCATGTTTAAAACCAATGCCCACCCCACAATGACTAGAATTATTACACTTATAAAACGCAGGTTGTCATACAGGGATGTAATCACATTAAACATTACTATGTGAACAAAGAATTTTCCCTAAAAGCTCCGTCGTTTCCAAAAACTATTGGACTGAAAAAGATGAGCTTATTTAAAAAGAGTTACAATCTTTTAAAGCATTCCTGCGACGAGAACGTTTTACTAAAATGTATGCCTTACAGATTTATATGAATATAAACTGGGGTAGCATTGTGCCACGCAATGATAGAGGCTGGTGGAACACAACTGGTTGCCATTTGACATTTTGTCACCAGATTTCATTAATTCTAAGATAGTGCTGCTATCATGTGGAGAACATAACTATGTGTGTACATACATTCAGAGGCAGAGGAGCATGAAAGTTATTCAACTATATATACACCTTTTAACATCATTTTGATGCACCTTGACACTATTCTTTCATGGGGTCAGGGATGAAGAGCTCACCTATACAGGCCTTCACTTTCCACTCTGAGAGGATGGTATGAACTCTATAGTTTAAACCATGTCTTCATAACTTATTCTTTTAAATTTTTTCATAGTTCTGGAGTCCGTTTAATGTATGCTTAAGATATCAGCTTCTTCACTGGCTAGGTAGGCTACTTTATGCTCCTTCTATTGTTGGCATCCTGAATGTTGTACTTCCATTAATCGTGCGTTCTATAAAGATAATTTGTTTGGAGGCTTCTGTGATCAGCACCATGTCTAACAGCTCTATATGAACTTGGTCAGTTCATATAGAGCTTTTGCATAGTGGTTGATGATGTCCTCCAGGTTAGTATAGGGTAATGCAATTACCTTCAGAACAAGTGGAATGGGATTAGTAGAATTTCATAGCCTAGATTAAGAACTTTATTTAATGGGGCTAGCTTTCAGACCCTGCCTCATGAGATCTTTAACTGAAGTGCTTGCGCCCACTTTCTCCAGGCTCCTTTCTGCTGCTTACCAACCATTCTCTACCTCACTTCTACTCCACTTATGCTTGCACCTCATCCTGGATCAATAATCACCTGCCATTAACCTGCACGCTTTTGTGGTGAGATTTGGGTCAAAGAACACACACTAAAGTATTTATTCTGTAACAAATAAAAACATTACTAAATTTGATAAAGATAATATGTGTTACAGGCCTCTGATGGGTCCCATATTTTTGCAGGAAAGAATACAGAAGACCTGTGAGCTGTGGTCTATCGGCAGGCAGGCTATGGTCTGAGCTAGAGATGGGCATATTGATACTTGGAAGTCAGTCAAAGTATTGGATTCAATACCTTTTTGAATGTCAAGAAACCCCTCTGCTGAAACAAAACATGGAATTTGTTTTCAATTCCGAGAGTTTCAAGCAATAAAACTGCATGCGAGGCCAGAATGTTTTCCTTCTGTGTCACATGATTATGGTAGCCTATCAGACGCATGATGACATGATGCTGCAGCTGTTAGTGATGATGTTTTGTTTCGGTATTTTACTGATTTAATGCAGAATACAGCGCATTATGTTTTATTTTATTCATCATATTACTATTACACATTATAATCTATTTTTAATCAAACAAATGTGAATAATCTTAAACTGATGTAGTTTAATTATTTTATCATTTAAAAAAGATTTATTTTTTATAAATCTTAGTTTCTATCGTCTTTGTTTTTATTTGGTCATCAAAATAATTGATAATTCATTTTAAAAGAATTTCTTTCAAGCGTTTATGTTCTTGAGTTGTATTGATATTTTATACTGACCTTGCAATAAAGATACCAATGCACACTGTGCAATCATGATTATCCATTATGGGGCAAAAAAGCATTGATATCGGTATCAATATCAATGAAAAAGTACCATATTGTATTAACAGGAAAAATTTAGGTATCACCCATTCCTGGTCTGAGCATCTCCACGCAAACTACCACACTCAGGTCTCACCTAGGGAGAAACTCTCGCTGCTCACGAACTATATCTATTACACTTACAATCAGAAACTTAAAATAAGTGCATTATTTATGGAGATAGGATGTTCTTAATCAATAAAACTAAAATTAAACTAAAATTGTGACCCTATATTTGTAGGTTTCACACATGCTGCAGTTCAGAGTGGTGAGTTTGGCCTGTGTTCTCTGTATTACTGCATGTTTGCACAAAAGTGCAACTAAGTTATTCGCACTGAAGACTGCAGAGTCAATGAAACATACTTTTGAGTATTCAAAACTTAAGCCAATGAAGTTGATGCTTGATATCTTTAATGAAACAAAATCTGTCGGTGAGACAAACACCTGCTGAACAAGCAGAAAGTAAACTTGCAGATATGTGCCACTTTGGATCAATCTGTGATTCAAATCACAGCTATATCTTCAGCTAGCTTTTTCTTTCTTCTAGACTGCCAATAGACTTTGAGAGTGAGGTCATTAGTCTCACCTCTGAGAGTGGAATCAGAGAAGAAGCTGAATGACAGCCGAGCCCTCTTTGAGAAATCAAATACACCATAACTTGTGATACACAGAAGTAGAAATACAAGTAGAAGATAACATGTTACAATTTCCCATTTCATTCTGTAAAAGTTTTATGCACTGCAAATATTTCTGTGGATTAGAGCCGCTCTTGAGAAAAGTACTCAGGCCATGGGACACTGCCAGTGTGGGAATTGCACTTGGTTGATCACTGGCAGCTGGAGAGTTCATGACAACGTGTCAAGTGTGTGTGTGTGTGTAGAAGAGGGAGCATGTATGTGTTTGCGTTCATCAAGAGAGTGTAAGCTGGAGTGTGTTTGCATATTCATGCTTTCATGGTCTAATCTGATGTATTGCTCTCTTGGGGGCTGCCACTGAACACTTTCATATGTGCACAGGCATTATGCACTCATGATGATATTTATATGAGCTAAGTTTCAACTACAGGCCAATGGAAACTCTCTGTGTATTGTGCACTCATACCATTATGATCAAAACAAACTCCAAAAGAAATGGGTGTATATGAGTTTATTTTTGTCTGTCTAGGTGTCTTGAAGTAGCTATCAGAAACCTTGTGCAGGAAAACGCAAAATAAACAGATTTAGCCAAATTCCTACTCTGACACTTGCCACCCTCTCCTCCTATTTATCTAAAAAAGTAAACATTCTGAAATAGAGAAGGCCCTGTCTAATTATGCAGTAACATAAAGAAGAAGCTTTCAATTTATAGACATAAACCTGCGACAAAGTGCAAAGGTTTATTTATCTAAAGGCTCATGACTCACATGAGACATTTTCAGGGTTAAACAAGGTAACACAGTGAATGTAATAGGTTAGATTCCATTTATGACTAAAAAGAAAAGATCTGATATTCATAAAAGTTTTAGAAAGGCCTTTTGAAGATGTATTACAATGTTTTAATGCAGCAGGTTTGTATATTTAATGTTTTGCTCAACTTAGCCAGACATACAGTCATATCTCCACCCATAACAATTCCTGCTCCATGTGTGTGGTTGATATTCTGACCATGATGTGATGGATGGAATCATGCAAAAATCTGCAGTAAATGTCATTCATTAAGTCAACTGGTGTTACAGAGACCTAATTTCTTGATAAGAAAATCTCATCAAACTTATCAACCTTGTAAACATGTTGTCACTGTTCTCATAAATTTACTTTGGTGCAAATCACTTTTCTTAAGGCTACACAGTGGTGTGGTGGTTAGCACTGCTGCCTCACACCAAGAAGGTCACAGGTTTGAGCTTTGGCTGGGGAGGGGTTCAAACAGGGGCATTTATGTGCAGAGTATGTATGTGTGGGTACTCTGGCTTCCTCCCACAGTCCAAACACATGCATGTTAGGTTATATCATTGTGGCAGTGTGAAGGAGCGGCCCAGGCCCTGTCACATCTCTCCCGATCTTTTTCACAAGCATGTCCTCATGCTCTGGACAGGCTGCCACTTATTAGGAATCCATGGACTCACCACACATGGATCCTACTGACAACGCCAGAAGGTGGCAATGTGAAGGAGTGGCCTGGGCTGGGACTTGAACCCACAACTTCCCAGACAAAAGTCATGTGCGCTGACCAGTCAGCCAAAGGGATATCCCTGTGGCCAAGTAGCCAGGGCACATGATCAGTCGGAGCAGACGGGATCCCCCTGTCACATTAAAAATTCCCTTGGATTTTTGTCTCTCTGTGTTGGCCTTGCAGTAGCCTGGCTACCTGTCCAGGGTATGCCCTGCCATACATTAATTAGAGATTAATTAGAGATTAATTTTAGGAGTTTAATTAATGCCAGGTGACAGGTGTGTAAGCACTGTGGAATTCTCTCTTTCCATGGAGTGTAGCTTTTATGTTGCCTATACAAACTCTTTGCTTTTTAGAAGCAACATGGCATATAAAATATGACCCTGACCCCAAGCTGTTTCTTTTAAATGCATGAATGACACCCACATCTTGCAAACAGAAAGGGAAAGGTATGGTGATATGTCAGGGCACCTAGTTATGTTACAATTCACAACTTTTTAAATTATCAAAAGGTACAATATATTTATATTTCATCAGCAATGCTGCTCTCAGCTGTATACTGAAAAAAGGAACAACCCTGAGTTTTAAAGAAATCTTCCTTCCATGCAAGAAAGAAAAATGTTTTTAGCAAGGGGAGAGTGACAAGTTTTTTTTTGCAATCTGGAGGTATTTTTTTTCATATCTTTTTGTTCAGATTGTATTGAAATGCTTTTTAGCTATGATAAGTTGGACAAAAACTGATTCTGTATGATTTAATCACTTAAAAAGATAATGATATTTGATGCAGCATGTTTATTCATCTTGTTGATAGCAAGTCCATTTGATTTCAGGTCTTCTTTTACAGTCTTGTATTGAGCTCTGATGCAAGAAGTGAGGGAGAAATGAGCTGCCAGCCCTCTGCTTCTCTGAGTTCAATAGGATGGAAAATGGTCCGAAGAACTGAGTAAAATAAAAACTGGTCGGCATTCTTCTGATTCTCCTGGGTCAAATTTTGGCCTTCTTGAGCAGAACTGTGCTTCTTTCCACATTTAAAATGAAGGCACATGGTTTCAGTTTCATAACAGCTTTGAGAATGTCTGAATTCTGCCTAAAAATGTAACTAAAGATGATTTACTTCAGCTCAATATTCATTTTTACATAAATCCTCCTGTTTATTCTTGAGAAACTCTGAATAAAAATTGATTTGGAAAACATCAGTTCACATTTTTCTATCTTACACTACAAAATATTTATTGCAAAGATGTCATATGATACACCTGGATCATTACATGGACATAAACTGGTAACTCGTCTGCGCTGTGTTTCCCCTTTCCACTTATGTGACAAGCCGCCCACAACCGTGAGAGAAGAGCACAACAAATGCATCTCGTTAAAATACATGGGTATGAACTGCCTTCCATAATTACAGTCACCACTACAAACAGCCGACAGGGCGGAGCTGGGCTTGTGGGGCAGGGGACGGAGACGTGGTAAGTTAATTTCTTAGATGATTGGCGACAGCTCTGGCACTTTTATTCTCACAGCTTTGGGTGGAAGATTTTTTTCAAGGGAGATGTTAAATCTTCAAATCTGAACAGACCTTGTAAGATACTGTAGATCACAGAAAATACAGCAATTTACTAAAAAGATAAATGCTCTAGCTTTAGAAATGTTATGGATAGCATATACTACTGTGTGTAGCTTCAGCAAATTAAACCTGGAATTAACACTCTTGAGCTGTTGTAACAAGTAGTCAGCCACAAAATAATCCAGATCACAGCAGGCTATTCATGATGTTTGACAGCTTCAAATAGGCTAATTTACATCTACATCAAACCAAGTGCAAAATTTAACCCATTCACCCCCCCCCCCTTTATTGTCTTGTTGAAAATTTGGCTGCTCAATAATTTTTGCTCATCATCCCCCTGCACTCCGTGTATCAGTGCGTAAGATATGTGGAAGACATTTTTTACTTTTGCTGCTGAATAGACAACAACCTAAATGTGATTGACACCATTTCTTGTTTCAGTTGTATCTCACTCATCTGACACCATGCCTCATCTGCCATCATCTAACTGCCAACAACCTCGCCTCCCAACCTGCGCCCCCTCAACTTTTGTTGTTAAATTATACATGTAAAAACACAACATACTGTAAGTCCAAAAGCCTCTCATAGCATTGAAATAAAACATTAATTCACAAATAGATAATGATTATGAATTTAATCTAAGGGCCCTCAAAAACATAGTTACAGCCCTCCATCAAACCGTGTCTGACTCCCCGTCACAGATATGTTGGAGACAGTCTGTCTGCAACCCGGCAGAGAGGAGAAACTTTCACCAGGCAGAATCTGTTTCTACAGGTAATGTTTTACCACTCAAAGTTCAAGCTTAATTAAATGTGTGATGAACGGAATGTTGCTGTTCAGAACAGCTCTGGGATGGCCCAGTACAGTCAAGCCAAAATAGATGCAAGCTGACGTCAGATCGAGGAACATCCATCATTGCATCCGGTATTACTTCCGTCATGTCTGACAAAGACTGAATTTGCAATGTGTCAGGACGTAAGAGGGCCCAGGCAGGGATTGGACCCACAACCTCCCGGGTGAGAGTCATGCACGCTGACCAGTCAGCCAAAGGGATATCCCTGTGGCCAAGTAGCCAGGGCACATCATCAATCGGAGGCATAGTGACAGGACCTGCACTGTCACATTTAGTTTTACCTTCACTCATTCACAGAATTACACTTGACTGTAGCCCCGCCTTCCAATTAATTTTGAGCCCATCATAATCATCTTGATATCTCAAGAACACAAACTTTGTTTTCTCGAGATAGTGAGATAAATCATCACTTTAATCACTTTAATCATCACACATAATGAAAAAAACGTTCTTGTTATCTTGAGATAACAAGAAAGTAACTTGTTATCTCAAGATAGTGATTAGAAAATAATTATAGTGGATGACGGCCACTGTTGGCTTCCGTAGCTGAAGGTGATGCAGTTTAAAACATCCATAAACCCTTAAGTGGCATTGAAAGCATGGCCTTCAGGAGGTCAAAGTTGATTTCCATCCACGCTCTTGCCCTGGCATGGGTATTATTATATCCCTAATGTGCTTCCCGAGGGTCTGAAAACAGTATCAGAAAAATGGCAGTCAGGTATACCCTCTGTCCAATGGCAATACATTAGAGAATTTACCTGTGAATACAACATTTTATTATCACAACCTCATAAATAGAGGGACATCCTTGACCCAACCATGATGTTAAGTGGTTATTAATATAGGTTGAGTGGCTCACCTTGTGACAGGCGCTGATAGATTGCAGAGGTCTGAAAGACTCGGTAGTCATGTACCGAGCTTGACCGCCACAACATGGCTGTTTTGCCAGTCATCATTGCTGACCATCTATGATAAGTTGTAGACTATTAAACCAATCAATGCACATCACAAGCTATGTACAGTGTTCAATAGTGGACAATATCAAAAACTCATGTTCGCCTGAACATTAATGCTGTGAGAGAATTTCCTATTCAACCCTCATGGGCACCTGAGGGTGATTTTATTTTTATTTTCTCTTACCTGCAATCCCATAAGAATCCTCTTTGATGTGGGGGAGTCTTCTGTGGCCAGGAAAGGAGATGCATACATCTGATCATGCTTTAATAGCCACAGACATTTACATAATTTCACTCACATCTGTAGTTAGTTCACCTGCAATTTCAACGGCTTCATAATCATAGAACAACTATGTTTTCAGAGATGTTTATGTGGATTGTAATTGTGATGGTTTCAGCAGAGTAATGAGTGTGTAATTCTTGCACGCATTCAGGCAGTCTGCAATACTTTTCCACGCTTTCTCTCTTTGTTTTCTAACCGTGGCTGTGTTTCCCTTTGTTTTATTTGGTCCTTGACTTCTTCATACGCTTCTATGAGGATTTCCTGCTCCAACAGAGAGAAATACAGCGTTCTTATTGCCATGGTTGATTCTGTGATTCTGTGATATATCGGAAACTGCAAGCATGCACTGATCCAGGATTGGTTTCACCTCGCTGGATGAATCTGCGTCTGCTCATCCTGGCTTGCTCTTTGTGCAACTAGTTAAACCTGGACGCTCTTGTTTTGGATTCGATGATCCCAGCTTAGTTATTTACTCTGGATATCTGAATGCAACTTTTGTGCAAAGAGCTCTGAACATCTTTACTGACCGACTGGGAAAATAACAAACAGGTTTTGATAATAATAAGTAGTCTAAATGGATCCATCTTTTATTCCAGCTGGACCACATGGTATGTTTTTATTCTCTGTATAAATTCCAGTGCAGACATTAGATGCTACACAATGATATAACATGTTTTCAATAAAAACCTACAGGTGTGTTGTACGGTTAGATATGTGAAGCTTAATGTAGCTAATTTTTTTAATAAGTGATTATGATAAAAACTAAATAGGATTCAGATCTTATAACAGAGAAACAATGTGAAACTCTATGAGATAATTCTGTCACTACATTTTTTGGATGCCTATCAAAATTTAATCATGATCATCTGAACAAATTAGTTGTCAGCAGTGTTGCAAAGGCTCTGGGTTTTAATGTTTGTGACTGTCTTCAGTTCTTCTAAAAGAGATGCTAATATTTGTCCTGTACTTTAAGTTCTTTTTCTGAACTTATTTTAAGGTATCTTTTTTGAATATACGCCTATTGTCTTTCTTTTCTTAGAAGAGTACATTGTTCAAAAGTGTATTTGTGTATCTTGTTTTGACTCCATGTACATCTAGAGGAATTTTTCCCATACTGCACTGAGGATGAATAATAACTACATTTACATGGACAAATATTGCTTCTAACTGACTGAAATTAATCTGATCAGAAATTCCAGCTCATACGTTTACATGTGTGGCAGAACAACAAGGTGGGGTCTTGAACCCACAACCTCCTGGGTGAAAGTCATGTGCGCTGACCAGTCAGTCAAAGGGATATCCCTGTGGCCAAATAGCCAGAACACATGATCAATCGGAGGCATAGTGACAGGACCACACTGTCATACATGGATGCTGGATAAAGTGATCTGATCAGTTGTGTAGAACGATTTAAAACGATCTCAACATTTTAAACACTCGCAATGTGAACTGATTTGGAGGAAGAAAAAGGTATTTGATCAAATACCTGCTTGAACAACTCGTTTTGAGTCTTTCAACCGTTGCGATGCTCAATAACCTATAACTCTTTCCAACTAACTATCAGATTGTTACAGGTTTAATCCACCCCTTTTGACTGGATTGAATATTCATTCCGATCGAAGCCGATTGGTGTTTACATGACACATTTTATTCTGACTGAGCGTTTGATCATCAAAAATGCACTATGTAAATGCAACTAATACCACCTTGCCTAGACATCTTTCCCCTCCTTTGCCACCCCATGCAAAATTTTATATATCTGCCACTGATGAAAGATAACAAGCAATATAAGTCCAATTAAAACCAAATGTAATCCAATTTGTAATAAAACCGGTTAGATGTCAATTTAATCCAAATCATTGTCTTCCAGTTATGTTCCAACCAGTCCTGTTCATTTTAGTTGGGTTCATATAACGCCAATTCATGAAAATAGCCAAGATTGGGTAGCAAACAGATCACATCAAGTAATGCTATTGCCGATTGCCTATGATGTTTTATTGCCTGAAGTAAAAGACAGTTGTTGTATCTTGGTCCTGAGTTCAACTCCCGTGGTTGAAAGCGACAGATCTAATGGCACCATTCTGCATACTGGTTCTTCCTTCAGAAGACTTTGTGATTTATTAAAGAAAAAGAGTTTAAAATGACCTAAAAGGTGACAATTGCTAAATTTAGTGAATATTTAGATTGTTAATCAAGTAATGCTTGCCTTGTTTTTTTTCTGAATGGTTCCAAAGATCTGCAAAAACAGATTTTACCATATCTGATGTCTTACAGGAATGTTTTTGCTTCTTTGCCAATAAGTTCAATCAGGAAATGTTTCACTATTCTGCAGGACCAACAAGCAAAATGATTATCATTGGTTTGAAGAAAAACAAACATGACAAGACAGATGTTTGACCAACAGTGAAGAGCATTCTGCAGGTGACAGTTCTCACTAAGGCAGATTATGACTCTCAACTTCAAGCTAATTTCTGCAGAATACTCAAGCACTTCACCAACATCTATTTCCATTTTTAGGAAAAATCATGTGCACTTAACCAGCTGAGCCCATTAATCCTCGGCCATCAACACACAAACAATGAAAAACCAACTGTTTAACTTTCATCACAGAACTCATGAGCTATTGAATGTTTAAAGCAGCAGATGTGTGTTAATATTGGTGGATGGATTTAGAAAAAAATGAATCAAACTATTAATAAAACTAAAAATGTAACCGGGACCACCTAAACACTAAAAAAAAACTGGCTGATGGTATCATTGGTTTTCAGAGGCTAACACTTGGAGGAGTGTAAGCAGATGTTTTGCTTTTCTTGGACGGCATATGCTGGATCAACTTCAGTATTGCTGAAAGAGGAAAAATTCAGCCCTATTGAACTCATGGATGGTGTTGAACACAAGAGTTTGCCACATGGCAGATGAACTTAACTCCTTGTTGCTCTCTATAAAAAAAACCCCACACAATATCTGTTCAGGAGTTTTTTATGATGCTCTATGAGCTTACCTGTTTGACACATGCTGGCACGTTTAAGCAAGTCATACAAGGCCGTACATGCATCAGGGTTTTGTTATGTTTAATTTAGTTTATCCCCTCTGACTGATTCATGAGTTGTCTCCATATTTTTGGCCAGGTTCTTCCTCCTCAAGAGGATTTCAGTGCTTACATTTTTTTCCAATACATTGTGGTGAAGTAGATAAGCAGCAGCTGGTAGTGTGTGCAGATAGGTGAGAATGAGTCATTCAATTCAAGAGTTTTCCCCCTCTGATGGCAGGCGTCATTTTGTCAAAACCCAAGTGTTTGTGGAAGCTTAAGACTTTTCTCTCTCCCTGCAGCAGATTTCCCCTCAGTGATGAGGTCTGCCATGATAAAATCTGGCATGGGAAAGGGTCACACATTCTGGAATGGAAAATATGGTGTCCTGCCATGGTGCATCATGCCAAACAGGCCTTGACAATGCATAACAACAACACTTGCAGCTGACAAAGAAAGCACTGGATTCAGATTTTGGATATGACTCTTTAGTTACCTTGAAGAAAATCGTTTTTAATAGAATTAGATTAAATATCATGTTCTGTAACAACACCACAATGAAGTAAGTAATGCAACACAAACCACAAACTGAAAAAAACATCTGCAATTGAACTTGAAGTGACTCATTTGTGCTTTTGTGGCCTTTCTAAATGAATTTTCCTTCATTGAGAAAAAAAGCAAAAAATATAAAAAAATTTAAAAAAAGAAAAAAAAATCACGTCTAAATCAAAACATTGTTTTATTCTTGCGTCATACATTGCATTGAAATATCAAGTATGTGTTTGGAGCGGCCAGGAGTTCACTTCCAGAAGTCACAGTTTGTGCACTGAGTTTCATTTTTTCCTTTCCAGCTCCTTAAGAAACTGTGATTAAAGCAAAACCACACTATCAGTTGCATTCTGTAATTAATCTTCATCACAACACCTAAGAGGCGATGTTTTGACATGCCTGTGCAAAATTATTGGTTGTTGTTGAAAAGACTGAGCAGATCTAAAATACAGGTTTGAATAGGTGTAATTCAACTTGTACAAAGTTTACAAGTTTTTAAACAAACAAAATGCCGGTTTATAGAGAAACTGAACGAGAAGATTTGCAGATGCACGGTTCTATTGTATAGTCATAAAGGGCCATATGTAGATTCAATATAATTACATATGTAGATGTTGTAATGCACTTAAAGTTGTCCTGTGCATGAAATATGCTATACAAAAAGTCTGCCTTGCCTTCAAAGCAGCTAAGACTAGTAAAATGTTAAAATGTTCAGTTGCAGTGTAAGGTTATCTCCTCACATGGACACACAGTGGTGCAAAAGAAAAATTCATGTCCATGTAGACTACATAAACAACCTGCTCTATTTCTACCTCTGTAAAGTACTGAAGACACATCAATACATAGAGAAGCCTTCAGGTGAACATAGCAAAACAGGGGATTTCTGGATCATTATCCAAATAAATGTTATCAAGCAGTGCCTTCTAAACAAAGATCATTTCTTAACCAAATAAGCAACCATGTCATTTTGATGCCTAAAAATGATCAAACAATGTGTGGAAATAAAAAAAGACCAAAAATACCAACAAGAAAACTATTAGTCCCAAAGAGGTCTGAAACTCTGATCTCACAATTCATTGTCCTGTGCTATCAGCCACCATCTTTCTAACCTCAAGAGGACTCCAAAATGATGATGGAGTGTGGATCTCATATAACAGGGATTGGTGTGTCAGGGCATTAATGCCAAAGGTGACAAAAGGGGACCTGATATTTTTTTTTTTCACTGGCTTTTCTAATGCCTTGTTTCCACTGAGAGTTACAGTTTGGGTCTGCATGGTACTCAATTTTTTATCCATTATAAAATGTCCCCATACAACCAAACTCAACTGTACCATTTCTGAGCCCCCTTCAGTAGTGAGTTCAGGAGAAAGTAGAGTACAGTTTGGGTGAAGCTACTGTTGTTACACAGTACAGTCCAGTGATAAGGGGACAGAAAATGGCACTTCTTGTGACTAAAGTGAGTATGAGAGATCCCCCCCTCGGATCTTACTATAACTGTACTATACCGTACCAACCTGAACCGAACAACTCAGTGGAAACTGGGTATACATGGCTTTATGGATGCATTTGTCTGTGTTCTGAGCTATAAAGGTAAACAGAGTAGAATCTGATGCTCAGGAAAGAGACATAATTTGTAAGGCTTAAATAAAGATTATGATTAAGTTGAGTTTCATAAGACACAAGGTTAAGGGAAAGAGAAACACTGCAGTTTGTAGGTGGAAGACAAGCCACATGCAGGACATAAAAGGAGTAGTTGGTGAGCTTTAAGTCTAGTGTGGTGTAGAAACAAACTCACCCTAAATATAGGGCTTGGACCATAATTTGACCCTTACATTTGACCACTTAACGGATATATGTCAAAGATTTAAGCTAAGAAGTGTTGCTTTCATTCTTGATGTTATCTTCTGGCCCCTTTTTCAAGAAGACATTCATTTGACACAGCTGAGTGTTAGACTTTAAGTCTTTAAATCCATAGATCAAAGGATCTCCAGTCCTACTCGATGATATCTAAGACAGAATTTAAGGTATACTGTATATGCTGTGCTCTTTACTAAATGCCTCTCTTTGTCAATGTAAGATGCAACCAATCCAGTCTCAAATTAAACTGTTTGAAAGTTATTTTTTCCACAGTCCAAAATGAATTAGTTTTACTGTAAAAGATTTCAAATTGGAGAGCTCTTACATTTTCCTTTTGGCTTATTTTGTTGTGCTTTTGTTTCTTCACATCATGTGGCGGTCAGCTCTCTTTCTATATCAGATAGATAAAAACACAAAGTCTCCTTTTTGAGGTGGAGGAGGTAGTGGTGGCTAAATAGGACTTTCACCCAGGAAACCATTATGTTTTTAGGTTATTGCTAGATATTCTTTTCAAATTTTTCTTCTTGTTTTGTGGAACAGCCAAACTCAGAATCTTTCAAAGCTTTTCAATACTTTTACATATATATTCTGCTCTTGACAACTGTAGTCTGTAAAAAAGTGTAACTTTCATATTACATGCATCCAGCATTCATCCAAAAGTTTGTTATACAGTAACCTACAACATGTTTACAGTAGACACTCAACAAATCTATTAAACAGTTATTCACAATGCAGCAAAAAATGGTAATACTTTTCTGAATAACTTCTTTATTCATATGACCACATGTTCAAACTTCATAAAAAACAAAATGCGCAAACTTAGGTCTGAAAACTTCCTGCTACTTCCACCACATTGCCATCCATTAAAGAGCAAGTTTCATCAGCCAATACCACTCTTTGTTGACTGTACAGACAATCCTGGGGCAGCGGGTACATAAAACTGGAGTTCCTCACAGTTTGAGAATTTTTGAGTGTTTCATTGCTTTATAATACGGTTAACTGTATGGTTTTAGGAAAAAATCAATTGTTGGCGATAATGTGAATTTTTGGAAGCAATTTGATTAGACAGGCAGAAATATGCTCTGCAATGAAATTATAAACAGAAAGGAAGGAAGGAAGAAAGGAAGAAAAAAATAAATAACATTTACTTCTGTGATAGGCATGCTCTCACTCCGGCATGTAGTTAAAACAAATGCTGAATTTATCAAACACCTGAAAAACGAAAATAATATACAAAGGCTATTCTTGTAGCATAATTGTCTCCAAAATATTAAAAAAAAGAGCATGGCTCAAATTAGAAGGTTACTGTGGTGCACACCTGTTGTGATGCATCACAATTTCATCAAGACTCCCTGGAGTCCCGACAGTCATGTCCAGCTTTTAGAATAACATCAGACTGGAGCAGATGAAACACCACGACTCTCTAATTTGTTTCAAAAACGATTTGCTTTTCCCGCTCTGACCCTCTCCTCTTGAAAAAAAAAAAAAAGTACAAAAAACGGACTCCATGTAAAAGAAGTTGTAGGCGTGAAACTTTCCCCTCAACTTTTCCTCTCTCCCCCGGCCAATAACAGGGGAGGCTGTAATATACGGACTCCTCTGATTTGCCCGTGTCTCCAGTCCGTGAAGTGAGTGACAGCCTGGGGGAAGACTTTTTCTTGCGTGTTGCTCCGTTGGGTTGACGGGGCTCTGCGTGACGACTGGAAGAAGGGGCAACACTTCAGCTCCGAGGGCCAGCGGTGCGGGACAGTTCAGAAGAGCAGAGAGGAGAGGAGCAGTGCGGGAGTGACGGTGCTCATCCGTCAACCAGCTGGAGGATCCCACACTAACAAAACCCTTATGGCTGCTTGATAAATAACGATACACCCCCCCTCCCCCTTTTTTCTCTTTCTCTGGGACTTTTGACTTTTAGTTTTGTTCTGACCAGAAGTTGTTGCAAGTCCAATCAGTTGCTCCAAGCTGAGAAGTGAATCCACTTGCCGTGGACGGCGCAGGCGGTCATGGATACGCATATAAGATGGAAAGTTAAACGGAGGATAAGGGACGCCCAAATCACTTTAGCGGTGATTCTGCTTTTTGTCACATCGCGTGCAAGTTCAGGTAAGATGCAGCAGCCGCGTGATGTGTGGAAACACTTTGAAGAGCTGCGCTGAAAAGTTTTTCTCCCGTTTGTGGTGGATCACTGATGCCTGCCCCTCCTCCTTTATTGCTGCATTAATGTATTCAGCCTGGTCGGTCCGAAACTATGGGACTTGTCAAAGTATGAAAAGGCTGCTTTTGAGAGTTTTTGAGATAAAGCTTTTTCTTTTCAGAAAACCTGTTGATGCGGTCCCTTTTCTCTCCCTCATCTGCGACTATTGGGAGTGATCTGAAGTGAAGTTGAGAAAATAACATCTGGATGATCATTATGAGTCATGTCTATGCATTTTATTTAAGATCTTAATTAGTTTTCTCCCCACATATGTTATGATACATGCCTACAAATAAAACTTCTAACTTTGAGGGGGAAAAAAAAGTTTTGAAGACTTATTGGAGTGTTGCAAAATTGCTGCTGTGCAGTTTAAGAGAGCTCAAAAAAGATTTTATTGCTTTCTTTTTTCCAATGGATGAGAAGGATGAGCACGATTTTCACAAGAGGGAGGAGCTGGAGCTGACTGAAGTGGTAGGGTGGAGCCGCCTGAAGGACTCAAACATCAGGGTACACAGTTTCTAAAGTACTGGGGGCTGCTGTGGCTCAATGAAAGCCATATTTCACTGACTGCATTTTGCAAAGTTTTCTCATGCCTCTCAGTGGTGGTTATATAACACCGAGTCTGAAATTATCGCCGTAAATTCTGGCATTTCAATTAAATATCACTCATAGGTCGGCTGATTTATCAGCTTGATGGAAAAGGTGATATTTATGACTGTTTTGTCCCAGGGGGATCAGAGGCCAGCCAGCGGGGCTTGGGTCTGGCCTTTATGTATTATTAGCACCCTAAAACTGCCTGGCATGGCTGGTGGTCTGCTGTAAGGCTATGCCACAGGCCTTGGAGGTGAACAGCTGGCATCTTCTGTCTGCTTTGGACACTTAGAAAGTTTCGAGGATTGTGCTGATGGTGTGATTTTGTGCAGATCCTGGATAATCAAAAAAAGCTAATTCCACTGCAGAGATTAAGTCATTTTGTTCACAAAGACGGATTAAATGAAAGTGGTTTTGTTGGCTCATATATGGCTCACTATAAAATAATTACTTTGGCTTGTTTAGTTTCATGTTCATCATTAAGATGGCTTGTTAACTATGCTCAACCCTAGGTCAATGCATCAAATCGGGGTCAGTTTTGAGGACAGAGGAGGAATTGAGTTTTGTTGGGGTGTTGACAACTCTGAAGTCATTTTGATGCTGCAGGCTGGATTTAATCATCTCTCAAAACTGACAGAGAGGTACCAGATTCATGTATGGGATCCTCAAGGGTACTGGGGCACTTCCTGAAATCTGACACCTGACACATTCCAAATGAGAAACACTTGGTGATTGGGTGTGAGCAACATGCCAAATGCATGCAAAATGTGTGTAAACCAACTATCTCCTTCATCAAATTTAATTTCCCTTTTCAATCAGCTGCTTTGCTTTTTCGGCTGTAAGGTAAACATAAAAATTGAAAAAGTAAATACCCTTTTTTACCACCGACACAGTTTACGAACAGTAATTACATGCAGTTAGGAGTTTTTGGGCTTAAAAAAAATCTTAAACAAAAGTTCATGACCTCATTGCCTCAGGGGTTGACCTTAGTGTACATTAGCTAAAGCCTTTCAGAGGCCTATCCAGACATTTTAGGAGACTTGTGAGGGCCGTATCCAGTTCCTTTGGAGAAAATTGGAGACAATACAGCATAGGAAAAATAAATAGATAAATAAAGCATGTTGTTAGGAAATGTATTCAATATTTTCACTAGTCTGGAGTACAATGTTACTTATTATATCAATTTGATTATGGAGGCAAAATATTTTTGTAAATTATAGAAACACATTTAGATTTAACACTGATGTTTGCCCCTTAGGTTTCCCAGTGTATATTTATTTAGTTTAGTTTAGATTTGATTAGACTACAGCAATTTCTGATTATTTAACATGCTTCCCCATTTATTTGGTCAATGTCTCACTAAATCATAGATCATTTAACAATATTTTTAACGTAGATACCCAATTTTTATGTAAAATAATTGTTTTAAAACAATCTTTAACCTGTTTTGCAGATATAAGTCAACTTAAAAATAACTTGAAACTGTCCATTGGTTGAGTTAGTGAGCATAATATCAGTGTTGAGGAAAATGTCCTGGTGACTAGCTTGTTAAATGTCCTATTGTGCTAACTAGCTTGCTGCTAATTTGGTGATTAACATTTAGTGTTAGGCAGGTAGCATAGAGTCTAACTGAAATTCTACCACATGCTGCAGTTGCATTGAATAAAAGCTGACAGGTTTGGTGAAACTGAAGATAAACTCTAGATAACCAGAGAAATCAAGGGAAACATGCTAAAATGCACTTTAGCTAAGCTAATGCTGTAGCATTATCAGTGTACAAGTGAATTTTCCCAATAAGCATTTAGTGTAAAGATGTACACTAGTTTAGATTGTACTGGTGTTGTGAACCTTGAGAATGTAAGAAATCAGAGCTAACTTTGGGAGCTTGATTGCCAGTAAAAATGTTGACTAGTTAGCCTTCATGGTTAATTTGTTAGTTAAAGCAGTTAAACCATTAGTTCAATGGTTCATTTGTTGGTTAAAGCAGGACAACTTCTGTTTTCACCAGATAAGAGCAAAACACGGAGCTGCATCAAATTCTACTGGTCCTGGGTTGACCATATTCCACCAGAACTTTTACTGCGTTCTTCCACATATGTTTTGGTTGTGTTTACCCACAATGCCCTGCATTAAACCCAGAATGACTTTTGCATTGTAGTCCGCTTTCTGCATCTGGTTCTCTTGAAACAAACTGTCATTTCTTTGATCTGCATCAGAGTTATTTTGCCCATTCACATTGCCGCAAACTTACCAGACTTTCTGTGTACTTCTACACACTAGCCCTTAAAGTGAAGGGTAATGGTCTGATTTCACGTTCAGCCATCATGTCTGTTATGTGTCCACCATAGACCGTCCGGACGCTGCACTTCTGCAATTTAATGTTCCACCTTTTGAGTTCCTCAACATTGTGTTATCAATTAACGGTTAAAGAATTGTTTTTTTCTCTAAGTTGGAACATTGATTCGGAATTGTCCACGTCACAATGCATCTAAAGAACTACTTTTTTTCCTCACCCCTGATTTATTGTCTAATAACATGCAATAAACTTTTTATTTATTTATTATTTTGAGTTCATAGCAAAGTTTGCATCGAAGATGATCACAATGCATTGGATTGGAGGTATGTTGGTAGGCCTAGTCCACAGTGTTTGTGAGGTCATATTTTCCTGTTATTAGTGTGGACACATTAAAGCGATGTGAAAAGTGGTAATAACAGAGGCCTTGTAAGACATAAAGGCTAAGAATGAGAAGAGGGATCAGAGTTCAGAGGTGAAGGTCAGGACTTTCAGCATGTCTGTCAGGTTTACAGTTTCATTGCCTGAAGCGAGGAATTCTTTCTGTTGTAGGTCCATTTGTCCTCATTTCAGTAAATTCTCCATTGGCTTTTTCCGGAAGTGAAACAAGACGACAAACAGCATGCATGCTCTGATTCAAACAAGCTGCAGAGCAGTTATTTGTGGTTTCTTTGACTCTCACTCTGTTCTTCAATCCAGTCTTTTGCCTGAGATGCAAATTTTGAAGTGAAACTGGTCCAGACTATAAAGGTGTTTCAGGCAAGTTACAGTTGCAGTTAAAGGATATTTTAAGTGGTCTGTAGGACAGCATAGCTGCTGTATAACACATTTAGCTTATCATTCATCAGGTTTCTGTTGCATTTCTGCTGAGTTGCTTTATCACTAAGTCTTGTTAATGGTTTCTTTTCACAAGTCTCAGAAAAGGTTTTGATTATTTTAATTGAAGTTTGTTTTTGTTAATTAACCACGTCTTTTTGGGGGGTCTTTATTTATAACAGACATTCACACAGGACCACAACCCAATTGTAGAGAGTATTTTAGTAATCAGAAATACTAAAATAACATTCTCTGAATACCTTGTGCAAATGAAAACAAGGATGGATTTTGGCCAAAGCCCCTGTTGGTAATATATCACAGTACTGAATGGAGCAATTGTTATGCCAAGACATCACAAAATATATTCATGATTTAAGAATTATGCCATGAGTTGATTTTTGTCTAATCCTAATGGAAGTTTTAAAGGGATAAGCAGAAAAAAAGGCCTTGCTGTTTCACTGAGCGGCTTCCCATCTGGATTCGATAAGTTCCATTGTGCTGTCTGCTAAGCCCTCCAAAAAGCCAGAAAAAATGTCTTCCAGATGTTTTCTTCCCATTCTTGGTGGAACAGGGACCATGAAAAAAAAAATACTGCTGCATTTTTTTTTTCCAAGAGAAAATAAACCATTCTGTACTGGTTTTAGAAAAGCACTCCTAATCAAATGATATCAGCAGACTTATAAAGGTTTTTGTAAGTATAATCGCAACTTGCCTTTTGTTTCAACTACATTTGCACATATACATTCAGGGTCATTAAAAGGTTCTTTTTGTTTATGTGGGCCAACTTTATGACAGGGTTAAAGGTTGACTACAGCTGGTCCACAGCTGTTTTTCATCTACAGTCTCTTTATATATGTGGACAATCTTCTTCAAAAGGAATTTTATGGATTGATCAAATTTGCCTTTTTGTCCCTGTACAAAAGGTTTTTCATGTGCTAGTTGTAAGAGTTCAAAGAAGTGACTGAATCGAGTCAGAACTGGAGAAGCGACATACCTCTCTGGGTTTTATTTGTGGATTTTACTGTATGCTAACAGCTGTTTGCCCTGAAGGATGCTATATAATTAAGCTCACTTTACTTATGAAATGATGTCCATTCATGTTTGTGACTCTATTAGAGTTATTCAGAGGGCAAAGAGACAGTTTTTTTTTGCAAAACAAAAAAAATCTGTCCTTAAAATTGAATGTGAGACAGGCACCGATTTGCATTACCATGACTCATTCATTCCCCTGAGTAATCATTTTTCAGTGAGACATGCAACCATAATCTTTTACATGGGATTTGAGCAGAGTTTTCCTTTACTCATCTTTAAGTAGCAGCCCTGAGGTCATGTCCCACTCAATCAGATAAGCAGCAATGAGAGAAAGTGACTTCTTGTGTGTGCCTATTGCCATGGCACTGAGGAAGGAATCTGGGCTGTGGAGAGAAACAGTGACCCCACAACTGCATGTGCCACTTCTGCCTGTAAATGGAGCCTTTGTGGAAAGGACGCTGTAAATCAACTCTAATGCCTGATAATAACATAGCAGATAAAACAAAATATGTGGGACAAGTTTTTGACCCAATGTCAGAGTTAAGGCGATCCTTTGTGCAGCACAAACAGTGCATTATTTGCCATATCCTGGACAGTATATCGTCTAGTCCTTTCCAGACTAATTAAGAGTCAAATTATTGTTTTGAACTGCTCAATGGTGCTCTGTACTCATGACACAATGTACTTGATTTGAAGCCAGTTGCAGATTTTCTCTAAAGGTGTTTTTATTTCTTTCCCAAACCTGCTATCTGTTTAAAACACACAGAGATCATTCCAAGCTACAAATGAAAGGGACAATGTGTTCTCCTCAAACAAAAGGAAAATAAAGTGGAGACAGTGCTGGTTTGAGATGTCATCATGAAAACATCAGTCATTTAAAAGTTGGATTTGTTACTCCACAATTCAGCCCTCACATCTTGCATTTGGTTTTTATAAAGATGCTATGTTGCAGGATGTGGTGCATGGTAAAAAAGCCTGGTCCAGGCTTACAAGTTGAGTACTCACTTTAACTGGGAAACAGTGCTTTTCTCTGTAATGGAGTATTATAATCATTGAGCATGGAAAGCAATGTATGACTCATCCTTTCCAACCCCATTCCCCCCTCTCCAGCCTGAGCTTAGCCACAGCCTTGGTAGCAGAAATGTCAAGTCTAAGCATTTTTTCCCCCAATGAGGGAAAACACAATGGTTTCTGGTCAGTTGAAAAACTTTACTGTAGTCATATGTATTCTATTTTTAATTCATTAGCTGATGAAATTAGCAAATGCTAGAATGGAAAAGTAGTATTAAATAGGAAATGTTTTTGCCTATTTTGTTATTACGCCAGAGGCTTAATTAATTTAGTCTTGTTACAACAAGGGATTGCAGTAGTTTTTCCACCATAAACTCCAGTATGTGCTGAAGCAAGCATGTAGAGATGTGTTAGACATAAGAGAGCAGTCAGTGCCAGCACAAGTCAGCAATGCTGTCTCTGGAATGTAAATTTCAATCTTTTTTCAGATTGTCAACCTTGCAATCAGAAATTGAGTCCTGTATGCGATTACAAAAATCCTTAAAATACAGTGTGCATGCAATTCCTTGACTGGCCACTTGGGGTTGTCTCCATAAATGAGCCAACCTCCATGGACCTCCATGCTAAAATGACAAGCTTTACAGCAAAAATAAACCTGTTCATGTGTACAAAATGGTTTTGATCTCTAAAGCTTGTAAAATGGTAAACGGTCTAGACTTGTAAAATGGTAAACGGTCTAGACTTACAGGGCACCTTTTAACCTCATCTAAGGTCTACAATGTACTTTACAATATGTTTGTAATTCACTCATTCACACAGACTTTATTTCACTGCTTTTTTTCTTTACAGTCACATATGTAGTGAACATATCTGTAAACCAAAAATCTTCTGATTTGGCATGTGGCTAGTATGCCTTTTCATGACAACAGGTAGTAAATTTATTTGCAACTCCCTCATTTAGACCGCAAAGTCTCATTCCCATCTTGTCATATACTGTTGTTAGTCAAGACCTCTTCATGCCAGTTTTCAACACCCTGGCTATTACTTTACTGTCTGGAAACTGCTCTATTGCTGCATATTGCCAGTTATCTTTCTGTGGCGTAAAGTAATGCACCAGCTGCACATTTTAAGTGATGATAGGACATATAACACAGATTGCATAAGGAAATTAGAGAGGAAAAGGGCAGATGGACCCCCAAAAATGAGAACAGAAACTGATGTTGCGATTGTAATGTCCAGTCTTTATTTGGACTGCTCTACTTGGTTAAGATTGGGCATAAAGTCCCCTGGTCAAATACACAATGAAAAAAAAACTTTGGCAGCATTTTTCATGTTGCCATGGAGATGCATCCCACAAATGTTATGTTAGCATCATGGGAAACCCTGCAAATTGAAAAATGTATACAGCAAGCTAGATGAACACTGTTATATATTGGACCAATATAGATCACATAATGGATTTGTTTGAATTTGAGCTCCCTAATGGATGTCCCTGGGTTCTGCCTCAGATCTATCCTCTTCAATAATTTCTGACTGCAACAACCGGTGATGGCAGTTACTATGTGGCTTAAGAAGCAGTCCACAAACCAATGGATACCTACTGGATAGACATCTGTGTGGTCTGTGTGGTTTAATGAGTGAGCAGTATCAGACAGGTTCACTCAAAGAGGGAAGGAAGCTGCAGTCGCAGCACAGCAGCTGACAGATCTCTATATTTCGGATAATACCTTTTATTAGATATTCTGCCAATTCAAACTTCGTCTCATTAACTACAGTAGCTGTAGCCATAGCATAAATCACTGCACAAGTTGTCTTTAATTCTGTTGGACGGTGGCTTTGTAAAAATCAAGAATTTTCTAAGAGCGTAGAAGAAAGCTTTGCAATACTTTTAGATGGATTGCTGCTAAACTTGGTTGTAATGGGTCGTAAGAATATAGAAATAAGAGTCCTTTTATTTGGAATTTGGCTGTTTTTAAATGTTGTACCTGTGCAGAAAGTAGAAGAGGAGAAAAAGGCATAAAGAGCTGGAAACGAGCAGAACGTGACATGATGACGCCAATAATAATGTAATTAGTTATATGAGATCATCTAGTCACATTTAGTGACTTTTGCTATAATAGATTAGACATTGTTGGCAACACTGAAGCCACACATGTTTTAGTATTCCCTATAAAGTCTAATTAACTAAATAAAGATATTAGCTGGGGTGGCCAAAAGACATTTGACTGTCTTTTGGAATGGGATTCCAATTTCGTATCTGAATGACAATTTCTTACTATAAGATTAGTTCAACTCATATTTGCTTGGAGCTCAAGTCTAAAAGCGTAACTCAAAAATATCTGCATCGAGCAGTTAATGTCTGTGCCTGTATAATATTTACATTTGACTGCTCCTCTATATCTTCCATGTGGATTTCCATTTTTTGTAATAAGTGTCGCCTCTGAGATGAGTAGTGCATTGAGTACACTGTCATAACAACTTCAAGACAACTCATTTTTTCAAAGTTTATTGGAAAGTCTGTGCAGCACTGTTATTCATATTTTAAGTGACTCGTCATTATGATTTCTCTGGAAAGTGCATTGATTTATTTCTCCTTTTGATCTGAGAAAAAAAAAACGAATTTGATTCCAATTGGGACAAGAAGTTGGTAGCAGATTTTGATTTATTGTGGATGATTCAGGCAAAGCGAGTTGTCTCATTCACAAAGTTTATTTGTTCAGCCACAGGGTTGATGTTGCTCAAGGACGACACTGGTTAAAATGTCAGTTGGAGATGAATTGACGAGATGGGTGTTACTGCATCTTGTTATTTGGCACCTCATGACAACGACAGCCTGCCTTTTCTCGGGCTTCAGTTTTAGTCTGTGCTATGGCTACTACAGAAACAATCACTGGTAAAAAATATTCCTATTGTTTTCTATACCCTACTTTGTCACACCTCACTGAATTACCTTCATTTCTCAGAATTCTCCTTTGGCTTAAAAAAATGTTGACAAAATTGCTAGTGAATCTTGAAATGATTCTGTTTGTGTTGCACATAGTTCTTTTCTCTGTCATGCTCCAAGTATTACAATCTCTTTCTAATGTGAATAAGGAAGCTTCAGCTGCCCTTCTTTTCTAGGTTCACTGTAATTTGTGGGTCATTGGGTTCACTAATGATGATGTAACTCTTCCTTTCTGGGAAAAAAAAATCATATTTGGGTTGATTCCCATCATAAGAGGCACAGCATGAGGATATTACAAGCTCTTATTGTGTCAGTGCTGGATAGTCCCTAACAAAGAGAAAAGCCTCATTACTGTGTGGAATTTGGTACATAGTAGATTCTTTTTCATTGTTTCGTGTCATTGTGTTGGTGCTGCGATAGTGGTGATGCATAAATGAGACTGAGGAGTAATGGTTTGTAATATCAGTTCTGCAATGCCTTCTCTTTATCATAAATACCGTAGCAGTCAGCCATTAAAACCATATTTGCTGGGGAGAAGAAACAATATGAGTGTAAATGCGTACTAAAAAACAAAACTGAATGTAACAGGTAAAGAAGAGGACGATCACTGCTGCAAAGATGGAATAAGAGGCCCTGATAATAAGATAGAGAGATAACAATGATTACATATGTGCCTCAGAATGACTATTCCTGTACTTTCTTGCTGTAAAATGAGCATTCAGAGGTGCACCGTGGAATCTTGACTCAGTTTTTCCATCTCAGTCTGTGGTGGGCGGCAGACAGTGATTTATCTCTGCTGCTGTGAGCTGCAGCACGGAGACAGTGAAGTAAAGCATCTGGTATTCCCACTGTTAAAGCAGTAAGAGGCAGTTTAAAGCAGCAAGCCTCAGAGAACACAGGAGACATTTGGTCAGAAAAACTCTCTGTTCCTTGGATCACTTTTCAGGTGTGTGTGTGTGTGTGTGAATCACTTGTCTGTGGGTGTAGCTTTAAACATACAGGACTGCATATTCTGTTCTGATTTTGTGGAGTTGGTGCACGTGTTTCACACTTACTTGGTGCCATGTTTTTGTATTTTTTCCTTGTAAACTGAGGATAAAAATAGTTTAGAATCATTAGCATAAGTTCGTGAAAGCCAGGAGATGAATACATGTATAAAAGGATCTCACTTGTATACGTTCCTTCTCTGCCCCTTCCACCCTGCTGCTTTTTTCATGTGCACCTTTCAGTCCAGGTCACTGGGTCAGTGTATTGAAAGGCCTGGGCTGAAGCTGGGTGATGAAATGAAACTGATCTGCTGTTTAAATCTCAGCTCCATCACAGACTTGCTTTTGCTCCTGCCAGTGCAAACACCGACCCCCCTCTTGCTTTTGATAGCTCCTAGCTAAGATAATATTCTAAGATGATGTAGTCAAGATACTTTCAGCTACTTTGCATTCATACTACGTCTTTGGTTAAAAGATTGCAGTAGGATACATGGTGTTTACTGCCATTTGACTGTTAAATTTAAGTACTGTGCAAGCATAGCACATAAGGTTATGAATTAAATTGCAGAAAGTTTGCACAAATTAGCTTAAAGCTACTAATCATATCGGGCCAATTAAGGCAACAAATAACTGTGTGTTCCATCAAGCATAGAGGACATCTCTTTGCATTGGCTCAGACTGCTTTCTCATTCATTTCTGATTTTATATATATATATATACAGTATATCAATATTTATATTTATGCCTTGATTGCAAAGCATAGTATTTTGAACAGGTTACTACTATGATAAGGTTTTTGTCAAGTCTTATAGCGCTTGTAAGATTTTTGGAAGTGTCTTTAGGGATAAATGTCTCGCTCTCGTCACAAGAAGGGACATTTTTATGTCTCCCAGTCACTGTAATGTGTGATGCTAGTAGCTCCACCCTACCATACTGTATTATTGTCTTATGGACCTACTACTGAAGGAGACCCAGGACTGGTGTGGTTTGGTTTGGTTGTAAGGGCCCCATTTATAATAGAAACACACAAAATAGTGAACAGATACTATAGTGACTTGAACTGTACCACTCAGTGGAATTGGGGCTTAACATCTAGGGCTTTTTCCTGCGTCTGAAATGTTGTGTTATTTGTCTATAAAGAACTGCAGGATAGGTGCAAGGTTTGCTAATATCCCAACTGTAAGTTTTCAGTGTGCAATAAAGCAGCTGGATGGTTTATCTTTGATATAAGGGCAAGATACTGTCTGAAAGTGTGGTCTTGTCTTTTTGTGTTTATAATTGTTCGAGTGCTTATCATCTTTCTTGCTAGTTTAAGAATTTTCTAGGTGTTTTCATTAGTTTACTGAAGTGTTGTATGTGTGCATTTATATGTGTCAACATGTGCTGTGCTTCGTCTAGCATAAGCATAATTCCAGCAGCATAATTCCCATGTCTAGTCACATGAAATCCTAAAACAGAACATAACATCATTGCTCATGGAGATGTGACTCAGACCCCCATCTTGAGATTTAGTATTTTGCAAGACTTACTTTTAATCAAGATTTATTGCTGTTTTACAGAGTTGGACTGCCTCAGCTGTAGCCCATCTCTAAAAACATGTTAAAAGCAAATCACTTACACCAAAAGTAAAGAGTCAAAGTTGGTCTATAAATGCAGTTACACCCTCTAAAACCATATGACTCTTATTGTTTACCCTCAGATCACTGAGGTGTACAAAAGCTACCGCTTTAGAAAGGATGCCCGCTGTATCCTGTAGACTCTGTTGGACAAAACCTTCAGATTATTATGACTTTTTGGATAATTAACACTAGTTTATCATTGCTGACTGGACAACAGATGTAAGCCCACAGGAATGAGAGTGGGCTGCCAGCTGTCTAGCAATATTGTAAAATTGTTCAATCTTATTTCTTCTTTCATCCGTGAGATATTGGCGTCAGTTTCAGAGTCACTATGTGAGACGTTATTGTTGATAAATGGGTTTCTGGAAAGAAAACGGGAATTGCTCCCACTCTTGCAGCTCTGAGTGCAGCACCCACATTGATAGCAATATTGTCCCAGGTAAGGATGGGCATAATTAATTGACAATCAATTAATCGATCATTAAGAATTTAATCAATGAAATAATTTTTTCCTTGATTAAACTAATGCATCTTTAGACTGGTGCTGAGGTTGTATGTGAGCGCATATTTTTCGGTGTAACCATTGAATGAATCCTGTTTAACTATGAGTTGTTCATCTTGTAATAAAAATCTAAATGAGGAAACACTGTTTTTTCTACTTTAACTTCATTTTGATATAGCCTATAAATATTGAATTTTAATATAAAGATATTAATGATTAATCTATAATTGATTGTTATGATGATCAATGATCAATGATCAATTAAGACAATTTAATCGAATGCCCATCTCTAGTCTCAGGTGTTGTGTTCCCATCAATGCTGACTGAACCCAGAGCCAATAAATATCTATAACCTCTGCAGAGTCATTTAAAGCTGGACTGAATTTTTTATTGAACTCTTTCCCATTTTTCTCTTTGATATTAGTAAATATTAGGTTAAGTTTTGTCAGCTATAATATAGATTTAACAGTACAGAAGAGTTAGTAGCACAGTAATACCTGCTGTCAGTTTGATAACATTAGCTAATATTATGAAGCATGAGGTAAAGGTCCTATTAGACCGAGTGAAGTGTAGGTGAATCGGCAATAAAGGCTTTTATTTGCTATGAATTCCACTTTTCCACTTTTAATACACAAGGATAACAACATCTTACTTCCATGTTTAACTTACATAGTCTTGCTTAAAGTAATTAAAGCAAGTACCATAATTGCAACCTGCTGCACTCACAGCGAGACTCCAACTTCATAACATTTGGCTTCAAGTTTTATAACAAAATCAGGTGAGATAAAAAAAAAAAAGACTCTTACACCCTTCCTGTCTGTGATGCGCTCTAGGAGGGGGAAGTCTCTCTTTGGGAATTCTTGTATTCAGCTGTGCTGGTTTCCAGAAGAGGAAGGGTCCTCTTTACAGCTGCTAATTATTCCTTGTCCTCAGCACCAGGTCAAGCATGTGCCTGGAGAGTTAGGCCTCACTTCAGGAAGGGCTAGAGGAGGATAGGGGGCAGCGAAACAGGGAAGAATGTTAATCCCCCCCATGAAAAGGTCCTAATTCACTGGTCCGGCACCCCTCCTCCTGTCAAATGAAATGGTGCCGTCTGGAGACACAGAGAGTTGTTACAGAGGCTGTGTGTATAAGAACGCGTGCATTTGTGAAAATAGACGTTAGATGGATACTTAGGAGAATGGGATCCACCACAGTCTTGGCAATGAGCCGAAAGTTGGATTATGAATCTGGCACTCCAGCTCCTACTCACATACAGAGGGGAAAAAGGTAGAAAAAAACAGATAAGGAGAGGGTGGAATTTATAAACACACATCATGCCTCCTTCTTTCTGCAACAGAAAGCTGTAATATAATCACCCCACCCTTTAAATTAACTCACACTTAAACAATACTTTTATGAATTCATTATCCTTTACTATGCTGCAGGCTCACCCAGCCCCATGTTTGACAAACAATCCTATAAAAAGTAAAGTTAGACACTCATATTTTAGCATGTTAAAGTGAAGATGCAGCGGTTTTCTGAGTAATTTATACATTTAATTTACAAGTTTTCCATTGCAGAGTGTTCACTATGACCCATCTTTAGGAGTGGGAGCGAATACCCTGTTTAATGATGGTCATGTCAAATGAATAAAACTTGAACATGAGAGCTTGCAAGTTGGATTTTGCAGTTTTTATGAACTCATGTAACATGAATAAATCCTGTCAGTGCTAATGGTTGCTAACCGCATTCACACTTCAGAAATTAATTTGACGTGGGATGTCCTTGGTTGCACTATTTTGTAACTGCTGTAATTGCATTTACTTGTTTACAGCTGGGCCTTGTGGCTGAGTCAAGCACCACATACTTCTGGAAAAAGTATTCCTGTGTGTTGATGAAAGCGACGCATGAATAATATGAGAGGCAAAAGAAAACAAAAAAGGTCCTTTTATTTACATATGAAGAGGTTTCCTTGGAATGCCGAAGCTTAAAGGCTGCACTGTATTTACTTTCCTCCTTATTTATGTCATATTTCCTCAGATGAAAGTAGTTAAAGCAGCGTAGGAGGGACGGCAGACTGGCTGCGAGCAAATGTACACAAGACCGTGTCAAATAAACAGTTTCTGTGTATTGGTGGTGAACTCTCCTCTTGGATGTGAGGGACTGTGGTCACAGGGGAAAGTATTTTTAGCATCCAGTGGCAGAGGTGTTGGTCTCTCAAGGGACCTGCCATGCTAAGTGTTTAAACATCGCAGTTTAACAAGGTGGGATTGAGACCCATACCTGCGGCTTAGGATGTGGTCAGGACGGCCTCCGTTGGCAGGTCGACAGAAATCCAGTGGCAGAAATCCATGAATGAAGGTGTGTGAAAATATGTAAATGAGGGAGGAGGGATAATGTTTGCGCTTGCACGTTTCTGAGGTGCCTAAGTTTGTTTTATCGCAGAGGATTATGTTTTTTTCCCTCTTTGCATCACCTGCATTATTCCTTAAGATGCTTCTCTCCACGGGGGATCCAAATCCCAGGGAATTTGGGGGTTTCATGTGGCAATAAAGGGAAATGAAAAGGTGGAGGAGTTTGACTGGTTGTAAATAGTGGTCACCTGATAAGGAATGAAAGGAATCCTGATGACAGTTGTTTCCTTCCACTTTAAGCTACTGATCTTTCCCAGGATTGAATCGTGTCAGTGTCGATTAGCAATGGCACCACACACTCAGCAGGGGTCATGACACAGTTAACATCGGCTGGATGCTCTTTGCAAACCTCCCCTTTTCCCCCTCCTCAGCTGTGGTACTGAGCTGTTATTATGTTTCTGTTATTGCTGCTGTGACAGAGAGATTGTAATGATGCATTGTGAGCGTGGGGCTTTTTCTCTTGCCCAAAGATATTTTATTGAATCATTTAGCAATATGTGCCTGTTGTTGCGATCTGTAAACTAATAAAATGTCTTATGGTGTGGCAGATTTGTCTGATGAGTGGAGATAGTTTGCCAACAGCTACAGCTGGTTTATGCTGTGATAGTTTTATTTCAAGAAAACAAACCTTAAAACAAATGGAAAAAAGGTGAAGGCGATAGAAGATGTAATGATGGTTAATAGCTAATGTAGATTCATGTTGACATGGATGGTTTTGAAATACTTTGACAATACATTTGTGTCCAAATAAGGACATAAGGCTGCTTATATGAAGATGGATAAAGGGGGAAATGGCAGCCGTGCCTGTTAAGTTAAATGCACCTGAATGTCACGATCAGATTGTAACACCATAGTTAAGCTCTATTATTTAGACAAAAGGTTACAGCGTTCAATAACACAGTTATTTCCTTGCCTTGTATGGATGGCCTTGGTGCAACTGTTAGTGATGGATTGATATATTTCCAAAGGGATAATGTGCTCCTGGATCTTGGCAGGTTAGAGGGAATTAGTGTTGTGTCAAAACAAACTTTTGTCCCTTTTAATAGAGAACATAGGACGCTGTGTGAGAAAATATTTGCCTTTAGATAACACTGGTCCTCACTCTTTTTTAAATGAAAGTGCTTTGTATGTCCGTCTGAGTGTGATTTTGCTGTCAGTTTTAGTAGCTGGGAGGGACTGTGTGTGTTTGTCAAAGAATCATTTAATGTTTTTCTGGGGGATTTTAAATTTTGATTGCTGACATGATTTAAGAAGTGTAGTTTGCGAAACCTTGACACAACAGCTGGTTTTGGAGTGCAGGAGTGTTGAAAGACTGCAGCTATCTTGTTGTGGAGAGTTCCTGCACAGTTTAGCAAATAATTGAAAAGAAATTGATGGTAAAATGCAGTAAAAATTTAAGATAATTGCTACAATGGTCGGCATTAACTTTTCCCAAAGACATTTGAGTGCTCAAAATGTATAGAAATACCACTACAGCTAAATTATGTTTACATTTTGTGAATCAGTTATTGACGTGTTTGTGTCATAAAGATCCATACAAACTGTAGAAGTCAATTAATTACAGATTCATGGAGACATTTGTAACTGGAGTAAGGTTCCAATCAGATGCCTGTCCGACATTCTATTTCATTGCTCCGCTGCAGAGCTTTGAGAGCCAGTCTCATTAAATGAAGCTCTGTCATCATGGTGAATGATAGACATTTTCCGGCTGGTGGGCTATATTCTGTCTGTCTCTTCATTGTGAGGTGATGACAGATGAAGCTGTCTTTTTGTTGAGACCCTTTACCCACTTAGAAGCTCTGTCATCTTGTGGGACTGATGGAAGGGAGTTTAACTGTAGTTGTATCTTTGGCATGCTGGAATGCTGGACTCGGTGGATCTTCAAGCAGATGGGTGTGGCGCTTCAGTTGATAGATTTCTTTACAAATACATCTTCTTCTGCTTAATGCAACTCCCAAAGAATTACTACGATCAGAATTAGGGTATCACCCCACACCTAATGTATCTGGCATTTTTTCCACTGTGGTCCATGATGTACGCCTTTCCTTTATTGGGTGACAAGATATTCAATGGCTGGTGACTTTCAGCTTTCTTTAGTTGAGACGTGATCTCTGATATTGTAGGAAATATGCAATCAGACTTCAGCAGATGAGGAGGAAATTTCTTTTTTTTTCTTTCTTTTTTTTTACTGTCCAGCTGTCGAGAGACACATGCAGCCAAACTGTTCTTAAATGGAAACCTCTGTTAAAAAATGTTGAGTTTTTTTGTTTTTTTCAAATTGATCTCCACTGCACGTGAGTCATGCATAATGACATCCAGCTGGAGGTTGCAGCAGGGCAGTGGAGACGGCACTAAAGCACAATTTCTACGTGCCCCTTCATCTTTTCACCTTTTGAGGAGCCTTTTTGCTCTTTAATGGATGTGACTATTAAAAGGCAACTTTTTGGAACAGTGTGTGGTCTTTTTATATTGACACAGAAGTTCCTTTACCTGTACAGTGATGTGTTTTTGCTTCTCATCAAAGGGGCCACATTTGATGCTTGATTTTTATGTGTCATATTAGAATCTATGTACCAAAAAAATTCCTCTGTAGTCCTCCTTAGCCATCCTTAGCTGTGGACCATCCCTGATGACCAAATGCCCGCTTTCTGTTTAGATCTGTGCACGGGCAAAGCTTTGTGTCATCATGTAGCTTGTCATGTGTGCATCTGGCTGCAGAAACAGCTGTTTGTCCTGGGTGGTTTTGGCATGTGACGGTGCGGTCCGGGGTCAAACTCAATGTCACATTGTTGTGACCCAGTGTACTTCTGTGGTGGCCTGGTTACAGCCAAGACGACCGGCTTGAAAGTGTGCTAATTGCATGGTTGTGGTCGACGAGTGGCAGTGGTGGACTCAGCATTGCAGCGAAATGGATGGAAGTACTGGTTTTTGTGCAGCTGTAACCCATGATCATGGTGATCTATAAATGAGCATATCTCTCTTTAGCGCTTAAATGGATAACATAAATCTTCTTTGAACCTCAGCTGTGTGTCCTGCTGAGCAACTAGTTGTTCTGAGTCAGCAGAACACAGAAAATGACCATAATTCAGCCATATAATGGAAAAAAAGCAACTTCAATGAATTGCTTCAATTGGTAATGAGCAAATAAATTAAGTTTTTTCAAAAGAGAATTAGGCTTTGTCAACTTTTTCACTCTAAATCAAATTTCAGCTATAGTTAGCTCATATGTCAAGGAGCTATTTATTTCAAGTGCCTATTGACATGACTTGCTCATGAGTTTTCTGGTTTTGATGATGGAAGTTTACTTGTACAATGTGTGATTCTTTTGGGATTAATATAATTTATTTGCTTGTTACCAGTTAAAACAGCTCATAAAACAAACCAGAAAAATATATATGATCCATTTTAAAAATTATCATGTAAAAAAGGTTAAAAAAAAAGAGTATCAACCATAACTTTAAACTTTTTTGAGAGCTTTTATAAATGGACTGAATTCATATGTTTTTTTTGGATAAAAAAACAAATACTGATTGTGAATTGAGTTATTCTGTTGATTTGTGTTTCCTATATTAATCTAACATCCATTCTCCTTTGTGTCTCTTCTCCTCTCTGTAGCGGAACCAGCTGATCTCTTGAAGATTTTAGATTTTCACAGTTTACCTGAGGGTGTTACAAAAACAACGGGTTTCTGCTCACATAGAAGGTCGACACAAGGACCTGATGTGGCTTACAGAGTATCCAAAGATGCCCAGCTCAGTGCCCCCACCAAACAACTGTACCCAGGTGAGTATCCCACTCAAAACCATCTTTAATCTGAGTTTTCCATACTACACATCAGGGTAGAACAGGGTACAATTGTTAGAGTTCTTCCTTTATCTTTAACTTGCTTTACATTCTTTCTATCATGTTGGCTTTGTTACCTTTAACTTGTTATATAAGACTAAAAAGTCATTTGCATTGGCTCCTTGCAGTCTGCAGGGTTACTGGCTTCTAATTTATGTCGACTTTAAAAATAGTTCAGAAATTTGTAGGCTGCTCTATTTTTCATTCTCCTCTTGATATTTACTGGTGGTGTCTCTACATCTTTATTGCCATTCTTTATTTTTCAAAAAGTCAGAGATATCTGATACCAAGCTGGTTTTGAGGCTCAGTCTTCCGTAAAAATGTTGGAGAATTAAAGATAATTCATGAT
>JBBBVU010000020.1:6201247-6270684 GCA_037177055.1 Atherinosoma microstoma
AGAGATATCTGATACCAAGCTGGTTTTGAGGCTCAGTCTTCCGTAAAAATGTTGGAGAATTAAAGATAATTCATGATCCTTGAAAAAGCAGCAGCTGTATGAGATCCAGCCCTGTAATATTTGATGCTGTAGGAGGAGCTTGAAGATGGAAAAGTGGTGAAAATAGGGGTGTTGGAGGGGAGGGAAGTCTGGATTTCCACTTTTGCCTTGTTCTATTGTGCTGACGTGGCTCTGAGCTGCTCCTCTGGTGCACTGCAATAGTACTTTCCTCTCTTTCTCTCTCTCTCCTCCCTCTTCTGTCCTCTTTCCTTGCCTTTCTTTTGCCCTCAGGCTTCTCTATCATTTCTCCATGAATGCTGCTGCCTTGCAATGCTTTGTTCTTTAATGTTTGATCTGATGTCTGTCTAGTGAAACATGCTGAACTCTGTAAAGTTACTGTATATGAAAAGCTGTGTGGTTCAGATATAGAAAAAACAGAGTGAAACAATAACCCTTCCAGTAAACTGAGCATTCTCAAAGCTTAGATTGGATGACATCCTTATTCATGGTCCTCTCAGATGCTGCTCTGGCCTTAGTAGACCTTTGATCCATCTTCCTTTGGGCTTAAACTAGAGCCACAAGGCTTCTGCGGCCTGCATGCCCTCACATGCTCTCCAATCAAACAAATACTGCTCACTTTGATGCTCGATGACAATGCAGCCCCATATGGGTCTTTGTTTAGACACACATTCTATAATTACACACATCCTACTCTGGATCATCCAAAATAACAGTCTACATAAAACAAACCAACTGGAGGGGTTCATAACAGGCACCACATGGTCTTAAGGTGCAAACAGACTAACTAGCTGTCTGTGACTTGAAGGCTTCCAATCCATTCCTAGTTTTTGTGATATGGCCCTGGTCTCGCCTGGATGTTACAAGAATGTACGGCTAATAAATTCCAACAGGCAGCTAAACTTGTGAGATCATTTTATCCATCTATTTTTTTCTCCCTTTAACTAAGTTTGCTACTGAGCTATGACTTTGGCTCAAAGCCTGGCAGTAATTTGCCTAGATTAACAACACAGCATCCCGACTCTGAAAGGTTAGAAATAAAGTCACATACAGTATACTGTAAAAAAAAAAAATCAAAGGCATGCAAACACGCTCCTTTTGTTTTGACTATAATGTTGGTAATAAAAACCACAGCAGCTCTGATTGGGAACACACTAGCCTGTGACCCCATAACCACAGACAGTCTGTGATGATATGTTGGAAAAGAGCAAGTGCAGACATGCAATCATTAGTCAAACATGCGGAAGAAATGATTCATTTGTAACTGCTGCAGCACTGAAAACAGAAGAGACCTTTCTTACATGTGATGAGAAATGAAGAAAAAGGGAAAAAAAGTGTTTCCTCAACTTCTGATGTTGCTGCTGTCCTGTTCTGTAACTTTCCAGCCATATAAGTGTATGGCAAAATGGACAACAGCCAACAATCAGCAAAGAAAGAGCAAAGCAGCAGCTCTTGTATTAGGCTACAAATCTGTGTTCTGTTGAGAACTGGTGAAGGCACCAGCCGTTCAGTTCAGAGTTTCTCTGGTAGTATTCAGTGAAATTTCAATGACATATCTACAATTACATGTTATTCATTATGTTTGCATGCACAATGACAGCTTAACAATTATAGCTATTGTTGTAGGATGGGCCATTTGATGGGACAACTGGCCATGTCTTCGAACAAAATCATGGAAAATATATTGATTTATTGGCCTATTTTATTGATAGTTGACGATATTCCCCTTTTCAGCTTTGAGCTGAACGGAGGAATATCAAAACCTGGGCTGGGAACTGAGGAGGATGCACAGAGCTCCCCCTATGCTACATGAAAACAATTATTGAATTTCATTATGTTAATGATGATTTAGTGAAGAAGCTTCATGAATGTGCAATAGAAAAGAATAAAGCTTTGATAGCAAACATATTGTCTACAAAACACGCAAATAATGACATGTCATATCGATAACAGGGCTGCTAAATCACCTCTCATTCATCTCTGTGAGAGAAATAAAAAAAAAAATGTTGACATCGAATTTCTGTCTTATGAGAATCATAATTCATCAATGTTGAATGATTTATTATTAGCCTTTTTTGATATGAAATGACAGTAGGTTCAGTGTTAACTGAGGAAGGAAGAGGATGGTAGATTACAGGCTGCTGCATGTCTAGTGTCTTGGTATTGTTGTCTATTTATTTTCTTTGCACTTAATCTAAATTGATATCTATAAAACCACAAGGGAAATAATAAAGGCCATCATTTTAATGTAGAATGTAAAAGAAAAAGAAAGCAAATCTATATTTTAAGCTGCAGACCTTTAGCTGCAAGATAGGAGTTGGTGTTTTTCACCAATTTATGTTTTATCTTTCCTTTAGAGCCACTTATACAATTGCACCTATAGCAAAATGCAGAACCACTTGAATACATATTATCTCATAGAAGGAAGGATTACTACTCAGTGATGACTTAATAACCAATTACAGGACTTTCTACCCCATTTAACTGCTTATATGCACACTGACAGATAACAGAGTGTGTCAGCTGAGGTGTTGGCACAACTTGGGCCGGTGCCTGACTTTTGGCTGTTCTTTGAAATTCTGTATGTTTCATAAATAAGGGGAAATGGCTGAAGGGTGCATGTTAACTGCCAGTAGGGTCAAACAGGGAAACACAGATTTGTCTAAGAGATACTAGAGGTATTTTATAAAAATAAACTTTGTTCAATTACTCAGAAGATGCTGAGTTATACCAGATTTGCTGGTTCAGATGTCTGGAGTTGTCATCGGGTTTCTGTCTTTCCCAGACCTCTTTTAGCTTTGCGGTGGTGGTGATGCCTCTGCAAACTCTCTTGATTTCTGGCACCACAGCGTTTGAATTCCCACTGTGTCAACACACTCACAAAATAAACTCTGATACTGAATGAAAAAGGAGGTATCTCTCCTCTGGTGGCCTGAAGTAGCAGCTTTAAAGAAGCATTCCAGGGAAAACAGAGGTTTTTTGAACAACCCCCCAGTTTCCCACTTTATAACTCCATCCATCCCTTTTCTCTTCTCAATATGATGGAGGTTCTTTCAGGCCATTGGTTCAACTTATGAACACAAAACCATAAATAGGAAACTTTGCCTTACACATACAACTTATAAACAGGAGGGTTTAATTTTCCAACAATTTTTTGAGTTTTTTATATTTGTAGATTCATTATTCTCATTTCTCTGACTCCTCCTTCTTGCTTTTCTTTGTGCACTAGTTTCTCTTTCACCCCTCTGCTGACCCTTCACCCCCCCACAAACAGCCTGACCTGAACCAGTTCTGAGTCATTGTCCCTGTGATAGACTGGGCTCACATGCAAAAGGACGTAAATAAAGTTTCTTCAGGGTTGCATTTCCTACCTTCAACCAGCTATACAATTTTAAGCTTGTCTTCTTTTTCTTTCTCACCAAACTTCTCCACATGAAATATTTGAAGCCTTGTCTCTCTTGTCTTCCTTGTTTTGATGTACTTTCTCTCCTGCAGTGGCGAAGCATCTGTCAATTAAAGCAATGTTTTTCATATGATGCCAAGCAGAATTCCTGAGGGAGCACACTGCCAAGGCATGTGCTCCTCGCATGATGTGATTTGATGCCTTGCATAAATGAAGGAATGATAGAAAATGGCAGGAAGGAAGACAGGAAGGCAAACAGACGTCCAGATGCTGACAGGGGGAGAGATGATGAAAAGAAGGAATAAAGCGAAAGGGTGACAGTTGCAAAATGTGTTGCTGTAGCTCTGCTTTTCTTCTTAATCACAGGTTTCTACATCACATTCCTACTAGGGCATCTTTTCCTCCACAGCCCATTATTGGCTACAAGGAACCAATTAGAATTTCCCACAATTTAGCATTTTTCCAGCCTGTCTCATGTTATTCTTAAAAGTCAACAGAGTAAGGGACTTTAATGGTACTACAATGCCAGATTAGCCTCCAAGTCTCTCTTTTTTTCCGCTTCTCTGGAAATTTGTGGTCTGCAGATGCTATAGAGCGAAAGTTTGCTAGTAGATTTCAAGTGTTTTTTTCTGTTTATAATAACTGCTGGTATCTCATAACAACAGTAGCTTTGATATAGTTTGATGATTTCAAATTTCCCAAACCAAGAGAAGAAAGCTCAAGTGCACTGTAAACCCTACATTAACAGTCTGCTCGGATAGCTGGAAAGTCGGCGCTCTTTCTGGGTTCCTAAGTACGGCACACTAGGGGAATTTGTCTGGCAGATGTGTTCCATACTTTGGCAAAATGGAGGAAATAGTTGAAGCTGCTCTGTGGAACCATGCAGATAGACGTTAACACATCTTTTTCATATCTTTCATGTGCTCACATACCAATATATTGTTGGTATTTCCATTTCCAAATAAATGTGTCTCTAATTATTTCTCCTGTAAAAATTCTTGCTCCTCTCCAAGCAGTCACTGGAGAGACTCAGTGTCTGCGCGATGCATCAACTGTGGGAGAGGAAAGAAGTGGAGAGGAGGAGTTTGACAGATAGTTTGACAAAGTCTCCCAGGATCACATGTTTTTGTCATTAATGCTTCTTATCCTGCGCTCCACTTTGTACTTCTTCTTCTAACTTTCAGCTCTTATTCCTCCGACTGGCCTCTTGCCTGCGAGCCACCCCTTTCAGATTAATCCTATCCGGTTACATTTTGGGCACTCCGCACTTCACTGTTGTTTCCTTTCTGAACTCAAAGCCCATCTTACCAATTCTTCTAATTCAACTGATCCTTGTCTGTTTGAGTAACAGTAAAACATTATACTCCCTCTTGACACAGAGGATCACAGTCTGTCTCCTGAAATGATAATACAATTATATCCAGAGCACAAACCCATATTTTATTCCTCTTATGATGAATGATTACTGCTGCTTGTAACTCTTCAAATCCTCTCTTTTTCTCCCACCATCCGTCCTGCCAGGTGATGTCTTCCCTGAGGATTTTTCCATCTTGGCCACAGTGAAGCCTAAGAAGGGCAGCCAGTCCTTCCTATTGTCTGTGTATAATGAACAGGGCATCCAGCAACTCGGCCTAGAAGCAGGCCGCTCGCCTGTGTTCCTGTATGAAGACCACACGGGCAAACCAGACCCTGAGGACTACCCCCTCTTCAGAGGGGTCAACCTTGCTGATGGAAAGTAGGTGCTCTCACCATCAGTCTGTCATCTTTATTGTGCAATCCAGCAAAATAAACAAGTATCAGGCTCTGCTTGATGTTTATGTTTGGGCATCCTTCCCTCTAATCAGACTCCAGGTGGATGTGCTAGTGGTTTATTGTCCTCTTCTGCAAAATACCACTTTTTCAGCATCTGTTTGATAAGTTTGCACTTTTAAATCCCCCAATATTGTAACCTCTACCTGCTGTCAGTGTAGATTTCTCTTCATAGCACAAAAGCTCAAATTTAAAACTCACTTTATACAACAAGAATGGGATGTATTGGAATTTGAACAGACTAACACAAAAGAAGCCATTAGCCTGTTAGCGTATTGTAATTGGGCTGCATGTAACCCAGTAAGTGTGCGACTTAACTCGACCTCCCATTTCAGGTGGCATCGAGTGGCCATCAGTGTGCACAAGCAGACCATCACCCTCATTTTGGACTGTAAAAAGAAGACCACCCAGAAGCTGCTCCGAAGCCCCCATCCCATCATTGATACCAAAGGAATTATAGTGTTTGGAACTAGAATACTTGATGAAGAAGTCTTTGAGGTAGGCCTTACACTTTGTTTTTACACCTAATTTGTGCTTTTTGAATAGTTTAATCATATTGTTTAGAAGTTGATCCCATCATGACTTAAAAGTTGGGACGGTTGACGCACACGCTCTTCTTTAGGTACCACATGCAGACTTCAGCCAGCTAGGCTTCGATTGTTTTTGAAAATGAGGCATTTTAATGTCTGTGCAGACACATGTGCCTGTGGTGTAAGTGCTGGTCATTCCCAGTGCCCACTCTGCTCTTCAGGGCTCATAAATTGAAGGATTGTGGTGGTGGCCGCATCCCCTTTGGATATGTGGATTTGGCTTGTGGAGCCCCCAACATCTAATCCACCGACCTCTGCCACCCACTTATATTCAAGCACACAATCACAAATCAAACTTAATTTTAGGTATTATATATTCCACATGTTCCACAAATGAACTTCATGTCAGCTCATTTTGTTTTGCTTCCAAATGTGCTGTTTATGTTTGCTGCTCATCTCTGTTAATGTAGTCGCTGTTTTAAAGCTCTGGCCTCATTGTGGCTGCTAGCGGTTACAGCTTTAAGTCAAACTGTTATATTTTCTGCTGCTTGTTTTATGTCTGGATTCTTTGTCTCAACAGGCTGTAGCATTTTATTTATTTTACTTGCAGTTACATGATTTTGATTATGGAATGAGAGCTTTTTATGCTTGTAAAGTGTTTGTGGCAAGATATGTTAGATTTACTGGAATCTAACAGGTTACAGGAAGCCATTTTATTTGCATTTACAATTGAAGGAGATAGCGAAATCAGTGATGGCTGAAATGACATTTGCTTTTACCTTGTGTGACATGTATAAATTAATTTGGACAGTTTCTATAGCAAGCTTTTGTGTGAATATTTGTGGCTCTTAAACATGACCCCTGTGAGGGACACACACAGCAAAACTCCGAGAGCACAAGGCACAAGGAATAGTGTTGTCTTTGTCCCTTCAGAGTTGTGCTTGTTTAAAGGGGGATTAGTCTATGAGGCCGAGGCCCTCAATAATAATTAGTAACAGAGGCTGACTGATGTGACTGATGCCGAGCCAGCTGACCTTTCACCTTGCTGCTGAGCGAGAACAGACAAAAAAGAAAGAAATATGACGTCAATCTTTTACGTTAGTCTCTCTAGGAGTGAGAGATATATCACGGGATATAAAACCAAAGTGTAACATCTTTTTCAGAACCTTTGCCCTGCAGCATGAAAAAGGCATAAATGTAAAATGTACTTTTTAAATATTTTCTTTATAAATCAATGGTTTGGGAAAATGTGGTTTATGTGTGAAACAGAAAGTACAAAGCTGTTCACAGACTGTGTTCACATTTGTAATGAAACAGTGGACTGTTTAATGAGGCATAAATACAGATGTTTTTGGTGCATGAGTGTGTTTGTTGTTTTTATTTCCCCTGATGGCTGCTGGTTAATTCCCCTAGTTTCCAACTAGATGACCACATTTACTCAGATACAATTCTGGTCTAATTCTATTCCTTGCCAACGATGACATACTCAATATGAGGCGATAAAAAAGCAATCTAAATCTCAGCCAGTTATCAGAGGTGCGGCTACAGCCCAGTGGTTACCGTGGGAGCGGACAGATAGTTTGTGAGAGATGTTTAAAGGCCTCCTGCTGTGTGTCTGCCAGTAGGGAGACAGGACAGGCTCCAGTGCATGCAGAAAATGGAAAATATGCCACATAGTTTCCAAATTATGCTCAGGCTGCGCTGCTTTCCGCCCCTTACTCCCTTTTCCTCTTTGTAGTTTAGTCTGATCCTGTGTTGACTTTTGCCAGAGTCAGTTACCACCATGAGGTGGTCAGCATGAAAACACACACACAATTTTCTGGTTGCCCTATTAAATTTCAGTTGACTGAAAGGCCTGTGATTTCCGCTCAATCTCTTTAGGAATACTATGTTTTTTTCATGGTTGATTTTTATGCATTATGGTTTCAATTTTCCCCTACAATCAAAAGTCAAATATGATCAGTGATAATCAATGTTCCAACGATGAAAATACATTTTTTATCGCACTTGAAGACAGAGGAAAATGAATGTAGCCGACTAACAGCGAATGGTTTGTTTGATCTGTCTGTTAAGTTCTCACAGGAGCCTATGCCTTTTTCTTATGTGCAGCAGTCAGAGGATAAGTGGTACTTATATGCTGAGGTGGTTTGTGGTTTGGTCTCTAACAAGCTTATTGTGGTAAAAGAGAGACTGTCTACCCTCTATAAGCACCATAATGTTTTTTTTTTCCCTTTGTAGCTTACATAAGAGTTGTACTTGTGATTGTGCCAGTTGGAGACAATTTAAGTGGCATTAAGGTGTTAAAGCGAGCAGACAGGTATTTTTACCCGGTAATCAATGCTCATCTGACGTAAATGAAGTAGTAAGCCCATGTAAAAATCATCCATTATGTGCCACTGCCTGCAGCAAACTCCAGCTTCATTTTCTTCATGACTGGAGGCTGTTAAAGCCTCTGTTGCACAGAAAGTAAAGCCTATTTGACAGGGTTCATCTACAGATCCCCCCCCCCTTGATTTCCCTGTTCACTGTTGTTTCCGAGCGAATTTGCCAACAAAAGCAGAAATAATTTAATACCATCCTTTACTTTCTGCTGTGAAATAGCTGTGTGTGGTTGGTCTGAGGAAAAGCAAGTGGGACACACAGACCGCTTGGCCTCACTTAGAGGTTATCCACAGGGGACGGCGACTGAATTGAAGTAGCTGAGGTGGAGCTGTGCAAACACAGCACTTCTTGTCTGGCCTATGTTATCTTAGCCGGAGCAGACCAAAAGTATCCTCATTCTGTATGAATGTGGATATGTCTGTTTATATTTTGAACACTAAAAATACACCAATTTAAGGTAATTTGAGTTTAAGAAGGTTTCAGTTTTGAGAAAACAAGATGCAATGCTTAGGGATGAGAGGGTACAAAGGAGTGAAGAAGTTGGGGCAGTAGGTTCGGCAAGATGAGCCAAAAACTTTGGGTCATACTCTGGAAAGTATGAGGAGCTCTCTCCCCTTTCTGATGTCAGTCTTGGAACAGCAGCTTTACGACATGACATCATCCAGAGGTTTCCTTGTTATCCACTGATAGGCTGATGGTGTGAAGAGGAGGGAGAACGGGGCCGGGGGTTTGGATGTGCATGTGTGTGAGTGATAAGTGTGGAAGGATGGATATGAAACTGTGATGTGGATGAGATGATGAGGTTGAGATGATAACAGGTTAGAGATGGGATGTGTGGGGAATTAAATGATAAAAGTAGGGGAGCAGTGCAAAGAGCTGGGAAGATTTTAAGAGGACTGAGATTAAGTAAGCTGTGGGGCTCCGACGGTGCAACCAGAGCCAGGAAAAAGTAGTAAAAACATGCAAAACATGAGCTTGATGCTCGTAATGAGCTTTTATATTGTAACAGCCTCATGAGTTTTACACATCCTGTTTCCTCATCTTTACCTCAGGATGTTTCTTAATTTTTCTGCCTTTCACTCAGCCTGGCTTCTTTCAGGACACATGTTTCAGTCATCTGGGATAAACGTTTGACAAAATGTGCTATATTTGCAATAGACTTTGCAAATGGACAATATATCTAAGCTCATTCATGTTGAGTTTTCATGGCTGGTTTGATTAGGCTTGCTGGGCCTTGACCTGGCTCATGTTTTAGTTTTTTTTATTTTAACCTCCTAACAGTTACACTCCTTAGCTTTTGAATTGGTGTCTTTACTTTTAACAAATGCATCTGGCCCCACATTTTTGCGATACAAAGCCTGCAGGGGGTCAAAAAGCAGTAACAGTTGCCTCACTGTTTAATGCATGGATAATGGCTTCTCTCCTGGAGCCCCATTAGAGGAGAGCTGGAAATTTGATGCCCTGCTTAGGCCTTCATGGCAGTTCCAGTGTGAAATTATGAGAGGGTATTAAGTCTTTGTTTGAGGAAAAATAGCCCTAATATATCTTAGTTGCCTGCTATAGCTGTGCTTTCAAATGGACAGTGTAAGCACTATTCCCCATTTAGAATGCAGTGAAGATAAACAAACCAATAAAAACAGCAATGAACAGCAACAATTGTTTGTTGAGGACCTAATTTTGTATAAAATTGAAGAACAAAGTGTCACTTTAGGCACATTTGCCCATGTAAAATGTGGTGAATCACAGTACTGCAATATAAATGAATAGTAATAACAACAGAGAGCAGCTGTTGCATTTTCTAAAGGTAATTAAACTTCTTCTGAGTGGTTGGTGCATAAATGTGGGTCACACTGTATTTAACATCAGGTTGTCTTCACACTTCCATATCAGCTGTTGTTTGTGTTCTTAGATACACCTCATGGTGCCCCTGGACACTTCATCAGTGATGCAACCTGGGATCACAGGGGGTGATGATAAATGACCACATATTACAACATACTGACATTAAGATAAATAATCTGCATTTGGACTGTTTGACATGCTATATACAGATGTTTCTGCTATTTCGTCTAATTTTAGTAATATATTTTGTAGACATAGTGACAAATCTGTCAGTTGAGCATGAAATGCAGAAACACCACAAAGCAAACTTTTAGATAATGTTGAAGTCCAATCAACACCCTCTTAAAACAGTTTGAGTGTATAGTTTTACTATCAATTTGTAGTTTTCCCACAGATAAAATCACATCAGTAGGGGGAAGCAACATATTTGGGATAGATTTGAGAGGAATTCTGGCTCTGTGCGTGAGCTGCTGTTTCTCCCAGCTGGATGCAGACTTACTGTAATCCAGATGTTTCTGTTTGAAGCTAACGGTGGATCATGACCAGACTCATTAAAGATTAAAGTGAAGAACTTAAACACTGTATATTTCACAGTACAGCTTCTCAACAAAGTGCAAAGCTGTCTAGTCGATAATATACTAAAAAAGAAAAAAAAAGAATCAACCCTTTCCAAAGTATATGACACGGTTCACCGAAAAAACACACTTCTTTTATGTATCCATGCTAGACTTCGGTAACTCCTGGGATGATTTAGTTTCCAATGTAGATAATTAGTAGAATTCCCATAACTCATGTGAAATGTTTGTCTTTCACCCCCTTCTTCTCTGTTCTATTCCTTCACTGTGTCAGCAAATCCTGAGGTGTGCCTTCGGCACTTCTTATGTAGATTGCAGCAAATGTCCAATACAAGCACTCAGACCCGACGTCTGTTAGGTGAGGGGAGTCACGTAGGTTTCCATTTTCCCAAAAGAACAGGAAATGGGAATATGGTTGCCCACACTCCTCGGAGACGTGGGGTTAAAATCTCACACAACAGGGAATGCTGTGGGGAATGAGGTGAGGGAATGTTTAAGGTGGTGTACGCAGGACAAGTAGGGTGGCAGACATGCCTTGTTGCTTTTGGCTGCAGTCCTGAGCTCTAAGATTTTTCTACATTCTGGAGGGGAAAGTCTGTTTGGGTGAAACTGTAGCTGATGTCTGCTGAAAGTTTAAATCTGTTGTCATGTTGTTTTGAATGTGCATCATTGTATGGATGCGTGGACAATATATATCTAGTCTGTTTGTGTGTCTGTCCTGATTTATAGCCCCTGTACTGCAAGCTGACCACTGCAGCATGCTGTTTGTTTTTTTTGGTCAGGTTGGACAATGCCCAGGTGCTGGAAATGTGCTGGTGTGGGCTGGCAGTGGGACTGAGGCCTGGCTCAGAGCTCATGGTTGTCTGTGTAAATATGCAGTGAAAGCAGCTCACATTAGACATACAGCAGGGGCTCAGACCTCGCCACTTACCCCTTCTAGAAAACTAGACATTGTTTCTAATCTTTTAGCTGCTCTTTTAGTCTTGTGTGGGGTGTAAAAGGTCAACAGTGACTTTATCAGCTGTCTCTGAGGATGTGGAGAATTAATTTGGGCTGTTTACTTCATGGCATGAAGCTCCAGGAAATGGAAACATCATGGAGCTCTGAGACAAGCTCTGATAAACTGATCAACAGGGCTTCCCTGACATCAGCTGAAAGTCTTTCTCCAGCCAAAATAAGATGAGTATGCTCTCAGAAAAAAAAATGTTTTGAATTTTTAACCCTTATGTAGCCATTTACCTCATTTGCTCCCACTCATTGAGTCCTAATGCCTTTAAAACCAACATTACCTTTCCTCACGTGCATCATATTCTTTAATTCAGACGAGGGGACACAATGAACTTGGTCCACCCTGCATGATTGTGGGTCAAAATCAGATGGAGACAGATATTTGGCATTGTGCTCACTAGAGCACTCTCCTGCCCCCATCTGGACACAACCTAAAAGTCGAGCAGGGATTAATGTGTGGGGGGCAAAACAGGGTGAGGTTGTGGAATGAAAGCCTAAACTGTTTGTTTGTGGAGGAACAAAAGAACAAGATGAGCATTTTTAAGCTTTCTCTCCTCTCATAATCTATAGAGAATTGTGAGCATATTCTGTGTGTATCCAAGTGGTACAGTTTCTTCAATATGAAGTATGTCAAGTGAGGTCAGTTGTTATTCACAGACACAGGCAATGGTTTTTCCACCAGAGCTTATCACAGATGAGCAGTGGCCAAAAGCTGAGTCAAAATTCAATGGAGCCCACAGGGATGCTCACGACGCCATTCCTGTTATTGTCTAAAAATTCTGCCTTAAGCATCACTCTGATACGCCACATAATGCTCCAGAGTAAAAAATGTCACTGTGTATTCTAACAGAAAGGCCAGTTGCATGTATTTTGTGGTTTACACAGTTTTGGGTGTGATGCTATAATTCCAGGGTGTGTTTTTTTTTACCCCTCGGTGTGCTCCGCTTTAGTGTAGACTTGGTCGAATTACTCAATCTGCCAGTTTCAGAGGCAATGCAACCTCCATTTACAGTAATGGAATCAATACCGCTTCCTCCAATGGGTTGCTGAACCACTCAGCGCCAGAATACCAAATGAGAAATGTGGCCCTTAGCACACAGCTGGAGTACAGTATGAGATTATTTCCTGCATCTGTAAAACAGCAGCTTAAATAACATTTGAACATTTGGCACCACAGTTGGTTGAGGGATGTGTGGTGGGAAGCTCAAAGATGGGAAATCTGATTCCGCTTCAGGGTCTTGTTGTTGTGCAGCAACATTTTGACAATAGTTTTACTGAGAAGGTTGACTTTTACAATATTCTGCACTACAGATTATGTGGTTTCCTCATTGAGCCAGAAAAGAAGCATTAATATATAATGAATCATATACAGTTACCCTTTGATCTAATCCATTGTTCTGTTTTGGTAATTATTAAATAATTGAAAGATAAAAACTCTTGCATTGATTAGATTCCTTGAAGTTTTAATCCAGAACTTTTCATGCAGAATTGATCTTCAGATTGCTAAGTGATCCAATCTGAATGCAGCGCACATTCCCAATCCAAATGCATCCCATGTTTTTTCCTCTTACATACGTTGGGTTAGAGATTCAGTACCATCAGATCCAGTCATCTTCTTTTCTCGCCTCAGTAGGGCTCCTTTATCACCACTTTCCTTTCTGCAACAGGTTTGCACAGGACTTTTTCTTTCTGTGTATTCATGTCACATATCATTAACCACGTTCTCCCATGATGCTCTCAGGGTGTTCTCATTAAATCGCAGATATATGATTAATTATTTCATCTCGCCGAATTCAGGATGCCGCCACTTGTCAGGATAATCTACCCTGACATTCCCCTGGCTGCTCTGGGAGATGAAGAAAAAGAAAGAAGGGAAAAAGAGAAGAATAAGAAAACCACAAGAATTGTAATTTGAATAGAAAAGCCGTTGCGATGTATCAGACAGACGGGCAGTTTTGTTGTAGACAGGGCTTATTTCTTATTGAGTGTGACCTCATTTCAAACACTAAACACTAGTCATCCCCTTTCAGTTCAGCCCTGACATACGGTTTCACTAGAATGAGTGAGACAGAGCATTAAACTGGTACCAAATCTAGACCATTGATGGATTGCCACTTCAGGCAAGCAGCCCACAGACAGACATCTGAAAGCTTACTGGGAGTTTTGACTTCATATGTGAAAATATTGTGTAATGGCTACTCGTGTCTTTCCTTTTTGGAGGGAGGGGCTGATGGTCATAAACCCCCCTGATAACATAATCCAATCACAGGGCAGGAAACATCATCGTGTGAGGGCTTTGCAAAGGCTATTAAAGGTTCTGAAACAGGGACTTTAGTGTGGTATGTTTAAATGTAGTTGTGGTTTTTTGCTCCTCAGTGAATTGTCACAGCTCGACCACATATGCAAACCTTTTCTGTTTGTCAGAAAAGACAGCTATCCATGGAGAATTTCAGCTGGAAGGACATGTTTAGGGATTGCAACGTTTTGGCAATTGGACGTAATTAAAAACACTTTATCCTCCGAGGCGCTGTGTTCTCAGAGTTGCGTCGCTCCATGAGTCTCCTGCCCTCTGAAAATGTAGTTAGTTCAGCTATGTTGACTCTGTATTTGATTGATGTGGAGTGACATCACTGGGTTTGGAAGTGTGATCGGGACATGTTTGGATAGATACAGTAAAGCGTTTTAGTGCCATACGCATTCTTTAAAAGAACATGTGGCTAACACACCCAGCTCCCTATGTAGCCTGGGGATCCTGCTGAACCTTTGCTTTTTCTCTCCTGCTCCTTCTCTATCATTCTTGCCTGCTTTGTCTCCATCTTGTGAGTTTTCTCTCTCTTAATTTTCTTTTCTTCTCATATCCTTCCACCCCTCTCACCCTGACTTCGTGTATACACCTGCAGGTCTGCTCCTGTGCTTCCTGCTGCACGTGCACAGCCGATCCGCACGTCTTATGTAATTATCTTGAAGCAAAACCACTCACGCCCCTTCCAGGTGCAACTTGCATTTTTTCTTTAAAATCATTTATCTTATTAAAGGCACGCTCCTGGTGAATGTGTTTATGTGTGTTGTCGTCTGCAGCTACATGAAGTCAGTTGTTTTTTATTTTCTTGTAACTCAACACTGCGTGTTGTTAGCTTTGTGTCTCAAAGCTGGTGCTTAACTCTGATGCAAAACGGCACTCTTGGACCCGGGACAAAGTTCCTCATCATTTAGTCACCTTCTGCTTGACCTAGTTTCAGGACTGCGTGTTCTGCAACAGAAACGTATCACATGTTCGGATGCAGATGATTTCATTTTCCCCCAGAATGAGCATCACCTTTGTCACTGTATCCTGTTTGTTTGTTTGCAGCCATACGTGACATTGGGCTGTTTCCAATAGTTCTCCAATTTCTTGTGCTCTCCAGGGAGAAATCCAGCAGCTAATGATTGTAGCAGACCATCGTGCTGCCTATGACTACTGTGAGCACTACAGTCCTGATTGTGAAGTGCCAATGCCAGACCAGCCGCAGAACCAGGACCCCAATACAGACGAACATGTGAGTAAAATGAACATTCTCCTATTCACCTCTAAAGCATTTATAATCAATATGTTTACTTAAAATTATTATTTTTTTGCATATTAGATAATACATGCATTATAGAACAAAGCAAGTAGTTAGTGCTCCTCTGGCTGACCTTACATAACTTTATTTCTCTAAAATCTATAATCGCCTCCAGTACTCAAATCAGATCTCGATTGGTTCCTGTGCTAAAAGGAGCCCCTTGGCTCATGCAAGAGAACTACAACCTGCCAGAGGAAAATGCTGAATGGGTAGAACAGGGTTATCAAGCTGTGCAGTTAGTCAATAAAGCTCAGAAATGATGTGGTGCCTGCCTTATCCTGCTTTCCTGCACTGTATGCTGAATGCCATTACACTGTGTTGCATACTAATTAAAGGTTAGTCAGAGAAGTGTTACAAGATGAACTGAAAGCTTTCCCTCTTGACCTATTCCTTTGCCCGGGGCCTATAAGGTGCAGAAAATTTGATCTTCTTTGAAATGACAGACTCATTATGAAAACTACAGGAGTAATTAGTCATTCAGTTGCACCGAGTTACAACAGGGCGATGCAGCGATGACGTTTCTACAAGCGGAAAGCATTCCTGTGTGAGTCTGATCGACGGCCAGCCTGTCACAAATACATCAGCCAGCCAGAGGCAAAAAAGCAGTAGATCATATTTAAAAATCATATTGTTAATCATTGATTGTTATTCTCTGTGTCTCGATCATGCCCCCACTCAATGTCAGAGTAATGCTTTTCTCTTTTAGTTTGCAGAGGAGGACAACTATTATTATGAATATCCTTATTATGATGATGTCGATGGCAAGCCTTATGAATCCACTCTGGATGCTGAGACAACTGTTAAAGAAGTCAAGGTAGTCTGCCAGTACAATCTGCTGGACTATGTTCCAAAAATAGATATTATTTAAAAAGCACCATAGCTAATAATAATAATAATAATGTTCCTCTACATTATAGGAAACTGGTACCGGCTCCACCTCCATCTCCACCAGCTCATCATCCTCGACATCCTCCAGCTCAAACAGCACCTCTTCGGTGAGGTCAGATACTGCCACCGGAGGAGATGACACCTACGGAGAGGACACCAACCCCTACGACAGCTATGGTGAATACACCGATTATGGGACGTACTATGACGAGTCCACTCCTGCACCTGAAGGCGACACCACTCGACGCGTGACCATCAGCGGCATCGGCACAGATGGTGGGCTGGACCTGGGAGCAGGAGCAAAGATTGACCTGGAAGCAGGGACTGGAATTGAGAGCAAGGTGGTCACCACTGGTGGAGGAACTTCAATAACAATAACCAGCAATAAAACATCAGTAGGTTGACACGCCATCTCAGTTATTTTCTGTTTGTGTGTTTCTTTTTCTATACCTCTTCATGTACTTTGCACATTTAAACTATGTAAAGGACTTCCGTTTCTATTTGTGTTTTCAGTATGAAAAGTATTTAATGATTGTTTCCCCACTTATGCTGTAATATTGTATCTTAATAATGATATCTGGATGCTTCTATAGGTGGACAGCTCCTACAGTGACTACGGCGATGGATTCGATTATGGAATAAATAGCTACTACTCCACTGGTGAGGGTGGAGGCAGCAGTAGCTCTACCATCACCATCGGAGGTGGGTCGACTGGAGATGCTTCTGTATCTGTGGGAGGGTCTTCCACCTCTGGAAGCACATCAGTCTCCAGAGGTGGAAGCACATCAGTGTCCACTGGCACCGGAATCGGAATATCCACTGCCACCGGGACCGGCCTGGGCGTAGAAGGCGACGACGACTATGCAGATCTCGATAAGTTCAAGGAGGAGGACATCATCGACTATGGCGATCTAGATGACTATGACATATACACTGACAAAGTGTTGCCTGCCGAGACCGATGAGTACTACGGACAGGTGAAAAACATTGGCTATAGAAATTATTTTGAAGATGAGGAGGGTATCGTAATCAGGATGAGGACGAGATGTTAAAACTTGCAATTTTTGTGTTTGTTCTATAGGTCGATGGAGCCCGTGGCGAGAAAGGACAGAAGGGAGAGCCTGCTGTTATTGAGCCTGTGAGTATCCCTATTGAACAACATTTTTGAACAGCGGATGCAAACAGCACGTGTACACATTGTGAAAATGCAAGCACATATTTGTGATCCGCTCAAAAACAAAGTTCACCCATCACTTGTGAATTAGAATATCCACAGCAAACACACTCATAGGGCCCACTAGACCTTCCTGGTAGAATTCTTGTGCAAGTTCTCAGTCCTGGCTGTTCATCAGGACTACAGCATAAACATTTGAAGAAGGGCCATGCAGGGATTGTCAATAAACTCCAAACACAGGGTGGTAGTGTGCAAACTCAGGGGAATGGAGAGAGGGAAGGAACAAAAGGAAGGGAAAAATGGGAATAAGAAAGACTTTTCATGCTTCTCATTAGCCCCGATCCTAATTCAGATACTAATTTGTGTTGATATTGTCAAAATGAGGATGACACTGATTTGTAAAAGTAAATCGGGGACAGACAGACTTTATATCTAATACTGCAGCTGTTTCACATCAAACAAATGCCACACAGCTCTTCAAAGTATACATACTTGTGTGACAGTGTCTGTGTTTACATGTGAGAGCAAAAAAGAAGTGCATGTTTCTGAATCCACTTCCTAAATGACCCTTTGAGTGTGTGCATGTTTGTCTCTTGTAAATATGCAAAAGATGCAACATATGTTATCACACACTAACACAAACATGCATGTGCATTTTTGTTGTTTTTCTTATGGGGACATAGCCGTTTCTTCAGCACACGTTGCAGCCGAACCCCTGGCTGAAGAGGATTTCATGAAAAAGCTCATTTGCTTGTGTTCAATCTGATGAGCACTTCCCTTAGCTTGTCCATTTGGGGGAACACCTTATGTCTCTGCCTTTGTTCGCATTCATTCCCATCCTGTTCTTTCTGGATTAATTGCAAGCATACCTAAAATGACAGGCAGGAATGTGCTCTGGGTATGGAAGGAAGGAACCTTAATAGTGAGGAGTGTTGGGACATGTTGTCATGTATATTTAACTCCTTTAACCAAAGCCGTGCACATGCATGTGAGTGCACAATAGCACATTGTCGTGCTTATAAATGAGGTCATGAGATAGCTGTGTTGACTTCTGCAGTGTCCGATGATTTCTGTGCTTGTGTGTTTCAGGGAATGCTAGTGGAGGGCCCACCTGGGCCTGAGGGGCCAACAGTGAGTAAAACTACCTTAAATTCTGTTTTTCACTGTTCAACTTTCTCAATTCTCTTCCTTTTTATCTTTTCTTTTCCTTTTGCCAACAATAAACAATTATAAAAGGTTTTTATCACCCCTTTCTTTTATTTAACTGAAATGAAAGTTTTAATGCCTAGCTGTGAAATGATTTGGAAATGAACTGTAATCTGAAAGCAGTGGTGCTAAAGAGATTTGCATATGTGCAAATGTTGAAGAATATAGTTAAAGCAAAGTTGCTACTGACACCCTACTCACAGAGTCCTCCAGAGGCCAGTCTTCCACCCTGATGAGCGATAGTATAAACAAATAAAGAGCACCATAAAAGGATTTACAACTCAACAAGCTGTCCCATAGTGCTAGATGCATTCCTTTCTCCTGTCTAGCAATGACTTTGCTCTCTCCTGTGTACATATGGGAGTCAAGTAAGATTTTATGTTTAAAATAGGGCCTACCCGGACCCCCAGGTGCTTCCGGCCCACCAGGCAGTCCTGGAGATAGTGGAGAGAGGGTAAGTAGAAAAGCACGGATTTCTAATGCCTTAGAAATGCACAAAAACACTCAAAACTCTGTCTGTGTGTGCTCACATGTATTATGTTCCATCTAAGGGTCCTCCGGGTCGTGCTGGTCTTCCTGGTGCTGATGGTCTGCCAGGACCCGCTGGAACTGTCCTGATGTTGCCGGTAAGTAAACTGCAGTTGTGATGCATCCTCTCTGGTTTTATCAGTAACACAATGTGCTGGGTCACAAAGAATTTGTCGTGAAACCATCTGATAGGACAAATATAATGTGATTTATACCTTTAGCAGCTCCTAGTGTTGTGTCTCTGTGTGATATTCTCTTTGAACTCCAACACCTGGTCTATACTTTTATATTTCTAACGTACTAGACATTCTTTAGTCAGAATTTAAGCTCTCAGATGTCTCTCCAACAAGTCTCTGACTTCAGGCAGGACTCAAAGCAATACAGCTGATTTTCACTGCTAGCCTCCGCTGCATCCATCGATCCAGCAGCCACGGTTACACGACCGTCCTAACGACTTCCTATGGTGTCTTCCGTCCCCGCTCTTTTTTCCTTGTACTTGGAAGAAGATCTTGAGTCTGATTAGTTGTACAGATGTGAAGTTGTGGTTTCAATGGTCCAGAATGATGTCTGGCTGAGCCATGTGGCAAGCTCCGTCTCTACAGTGACCCAAGTTGTTCTCGTGTATCCAGTTTTAAATCCGATCTTTTAGCTCCAAGCCTAATGAGAAACATGCATTGTTGTTTTGTCATTGTTTCAGCAAATGATTTTGGGCCCTCAGTGTTAGAATTGTAAAGTCAACATGACGTGGTGAGATAGTTAATCTTACTGCTGGAGATGAAGCTTCTACTAATTTCTTGTGCATGAACTTGTTTTCCTTTTTCTTGGCCGTTTTATTCGACAGTTCGATTCAGCAGAACATTTGGTTCTTGGTTGATGAGACTTTGCCAATGTTAATCTGTAATATCAATAAAGAAATCAATACTGGAGAAGGAATGTCAACAGGCACAGTGAGAGAGTGTCAAGGTTGGAAGCTGAGAAAAAGATGCGAGGAAGACCAAAGAGGCTATCAATACTCAATCCAACCAAGCAGAACAGTTGACAGCTAGACCGAAGAAGAAACTGGATTTTTTTCATGATAAATATGAAAGTTTTGGGATGTGGAGACATTTTGTGTTTAGTGTGCAGGCTGCTGGAGATCTGACTCAGCTCTCATGTTCTTAATCAACTCTATTTCGCTGTTTTGTTGCCGTGCATCTGTAACCCAGTCAACAGTCGAGCTCTTGAGAACTCTGCCATGTACTCTGATCCATCCCAAAATGTCTGGCCCAAATTAACACAATTTGTATCACAAAAATACGTTTTCAGCCATGGTGTAATGCAGGCTTATGACCACCAGATGGCAGTATAATTTGAACTTTGCAGCCTGCCCACAGCCACTGATGGTGCTGGTTTAACAGCTGGAGCTGCTGCATCTGTTTGGCTTTTTCAAAATGGAAAGGCTGTATAAAAGAGATACTTAAGATTGTGTTGGGAATGGAAGTGAAATGTTTATATCTCTGCAAGAACATGCTTGACTGGGTTTTCATTTCTACATCTTGTGTGATACTTTAATCTTTTTCTTGAAACAAATCTTAGAAAAATCTGTTATTCCCTCCATAGTTCAGATTCAGTTCTGGAGGTGACTCTGGACAGAAGGGACCAGCTGTATCAGCGCAGGAGGCCCAGATGCAAGCCATCATGCAGCAGGCCAGGGTAATGATTCAAAATCAAACATGCAGTGCCATCGGAGGAAAACAGTCAAGCCAATACTTCTATAATTATTCTTCTAATTCTTTTTCACTTTATTCATTTCAGTGAACATATTTCTGTATTTATAGCATATCTAATGCAACGTTATGCTTTTTATCATTATTGTTGCTACATTTTACTACATATGAGTTGCTTACGATATATTTATCATTTACATAAAAACTCAAACACACATGCTTGTAAATTCTTTATTTAATCTCACATCAGACAGAGTGAAATCAGCTGATGGACTTCTGTCCCACTTCAGTTTCTTTTTTAATATATTATTTGAGCTATTTTCAATATTTGTCTTCTTTGTGTTCAGCTGGCCATGCGTGGTTCCACTGGTCCAATGGGTTTGACTGGAAGACCTGGTCCTCTGGTATGCATTTCTAAACCACCTCACAGAAAAACACTTAAAAATCAATAGAAATGTAATCATGCAGCGCACACTGCACAAAACTAATACAGACAGATTGAATATGTAGGGAAACCTAAATTTGCTTGGCGTATATCCGTTCTTCTTACTCAATGCTTTTTCTTTCCAAGGGTCCTCCTGGTGTACCGGGACTAAAGGGAGAATCTGGAGAGGGGGGGCATCAGGTACAAGATGCCAATGTTTCACTTTTAAGATGCTTTTCTGTTCAGCTAAATCTAAGCACACCCAATCTTTATAGCTAAACTAATATTAAAACATTGTTGGGTTATATTAGCCATGACCTTTGCCCTTTTATATCAGATTTAAGACAACATGATTGTTTTGTTTCAGGGTCCACGTGGACCTATGGGATCAGCTGGACCCCCTGGAAAGCCTGGTAGAAGGGTAAGTTTAAACTAGAAAACTGAGCAACAAATATAAATGTTAAAGTTTTAAGTCATTTACATTTCAGAGTGTGCATGTATAAACGGACACCTGGGCACTAATTGTTCTACACAGTAGTTCTTTTCTGGAAATCTGTAATGAGCATTGTGGACAACTGCTGTTGTTTTTATAGGGTCGTTCTGGAGCTGATGGTGCCAGGGGAATGCCAGGACAGACTGGACCCAAGGTATCTTGGCTTCTGTATTCATGGAGGTGTTCTATTCAGTGCATCAAATTTCAAAACACCAGTTTAAAAGAATTTTCTTCTAAGTGTGCACAAGATTGAACTTGTTTTGCTCTTCAGGGAGACAGAGGCTTTGATGGTCTGGCTGGACTACCAGGTGAAAAAGGACACAGAGTAAGTTGTTTCTTTTTTTTTTTTTTTGAAAAGGTGGATTTGTTTTGACATGAACAGCTGTTTAACTCACTGATGTTAATTTTCATAGGGTGAATCTGGTCCGTCTGGACCTCCTGGTGGTCCTGGAGAGGATGGAGAGAGGGTAACGCAAGAAAAAAAATTATATCACACCTGACACCTCATTATACTCGATTAGCCTGATGCATCCCATCCTCTTCTGTAACTGTTATGCTTCTTCAGAACAAAAAGCCTCATGTTACTCCTGGGTTGAACTTCATCTTCCCAAACTGCCTCCCTGAATCTCACATCCACTTCCACTTCTTTCCTCACTGAATTTCCTATTTGATTTGTTTGTTTTTTCTTTTCTCTGCACACCTTGATGAGTGTCCAATCTACCTCTCTTTCCTCATCACCCACAGCTTATGCAACCTGATCTCCTTTTCACTTCCTTTTTCATCCTGCCCTCCCATTATTTCCCACTCTCTTAGACCCAAACATCCTCACTTTCTCCTCCATTATCATTCAGTGTCTGCTCCACACTCTGACCCGGTCTGTCTCTTTCGCAGGGAGATGACGGCGAGATCGGACCCAGGGGACTTCCTGGTGAACCAGTGAGTGTTCGCATGCATTATCGTTCAGTCTTCCACTGAGAGATTGTATCATAGAGGAGAAAGCTCAGAGCCTGCTGTCATCTTGTAATTGTGTTAGTGATCATATGATCTGATAGTGTCATATATCATCTGCAGACTTCACTGACTTTTCATGTCCTCAAACACTTAGATTTTTAGCCTTATGGAATCTGTATGTTGATCAGACTTCAGTTGGGTCTCATTCTTATCTAGAGGTGAGAACATTCAGCAATTCCCATCACAGTCATTATAATATGAAGGGCATTTGCTACGAAAGGTGGAAAAGACAGGACAGGTGTAACCATCTGAAAGCATTTGACATATCCTGCTATGATTCATTGTGTCCACCAGGGTGTGCTGCATTGGTTTGGATTCTCATTGCCAGGGTTAGGTAACTGCGGCTGTGAGGTGTAGCACAAAAATTCAAAGCATTGTTTGATAGGTGTAGCTGTGGGGAATGGATGTGTAGAGTCAGAGAGAGAAAAAGAAGTGTTTTTATCCCACTATCATATTGTATACAACATCTTTAAAGACATGTGGGAAGGGAAGTTATTTCCAGAAGTACAAATTTATAACTTGATTTAGCTGAAGATGTTTAATAATTCAAAAGTCTTCTTACAGGTGCAATATCACTCTCAATCTCATTTCCCTTCTTTCTTCTAAGGGGCCACGTGGTTTGCTGGGACCAAAAGGACCTCAGGGACCTCCTGGACCACCTGTGAGTCCCCTGTAACATCCTCAGATTTTTTTTTTTTTTCAAATTTAACTTGTTGCATTAGATGTAATGTTTTGAGAGCAGAATGCAGCAAGACCAAAGGACACAGCAAACAACACCCACAGGGAAATACAAAACTCAATATATATCTCAGACAGAATGTACAAAAAGGAATATGTTATTGAGTCTCGCTTCAGCATTTCTTGAAAATGTCTGCAATGGAGAGAAGCCTAAACTGAATATTTATCTGTGTACAGTGTAGAGATAGATTTTAAACACATTTTCATTAGCTAAGAAAGTCATTATAATAGATGAAATGCATTTGAATTACAATAAATTTTACTTTATCACAGATTTTCAACTTTTCCCATTTTTTTGTGCTTAATTTCCCTGTTCATCACTTGTGCGGCAGGGTGTGACTGGAATGGATGGCCACCCTGGACCCAAAGGAAATATCGTAAGTGAAGATTATACTAATTGAATTGCATATGCTACTATGAAAGTGTCTAAAAGCACAACAGGTTAATCAACAGGTTAATATCGGTATCATTTATAGAACAAGTGAATTTTTGAACAAGAAATGTCTGCGTACATTGTATTTCTCACTTATACTACCATATATGTCATATTGTGTTGAGGTATGGGGAAATACATATAGAACACACATAGATCCCATAATTAAACTCCAGAAAAGAGCAATCAGAATAATAAATAAAACTTCCTACCATGAAACTACTAATAAATTATTCATAGAGTCTGGGATCTTAAAATTCTTAGATATTGTATATTTAAAAACACTACAAATACTATTCAGAGCAAACAATAAAAGTCTTCCCATATGTATTCAACAGTTTTTTAAATTAAGAAGAAATAATTATAATTTAAGAGGACTAGATGTTTTTGAAAGAGGTAATGTAAGAACAAATGTTAAATACAGATGTGTTTCATATCTAGGAGTTAAATTATGGAACGGACTTAGTGATGATCTGAAATTGTGTAGCTCTTTGTTGAGGTTCAGAAAAACTTTGAAAAATAAAATTATTAAAGATTATATTGCAAAATGACTGACACAGGAATCTTATCTTATGTATTCTTTGTTTTTGTTTTGTGTCTTCTCTTTGTTTTTTTGTTTTTTATTTTGAAATTCCAGATGATTATGCATTGTACAGGATAGGCAGATATAAGCTTTTGCTTCAGCCTAATCCTTTTTCGGTTACAGAAAAAATAATAATAATTGTAAGGTTGTTTTTATGTGTTTAAGATTGTTACCAAAACAAACAAACAAACAAACAAACAAACAAACAAACAAACAAACAAACAAACAAACAAATCTGTTTTGGTTTATTTAACCCCACAATCCACAAAAAAGCCTCACAGGCCCTGTTTTGCCACTTTGCTCACTCACACACACACACACACACACATATGAACCAGTACAATCAGAGGATGCAACCATGGCCAGTTGTACAATTCCAGCTCAATTTCTTGCTGCGCCTGGCCGTAATGAGAGAATATCTAACTGGAGCAGCTTGTCTGCTCTTTTGGGAATCTTCCAACAAGGTAGGGATGGAAGATCAACAACTTTACCAGACTTTTAGATTGAGGCAATGTAATTGATTGCCAGTTATCCCAGAGGGAAGTCATTTTGTGTTTGTGGTTGTGCAGTTTCTTTCATTAGGGTAGGAGATGGGAGAATGTGTTCTGTGTATGTGTATGCGTATGTGTATGTCGTTTACCTTGCGTGAGAGCAAAATACTGAGTTGTATCCATAAATTATGGTCAATTTTGTTGTAGAAAGGTAGTAATTTGTTCATGTGCATTTGAGCATCTTCTTATTTTTATCTGTTTTGTGCAAAATTTAGAGCAACAAATTACTTTTACATTCACGTGCACTGTTTATTTCAAATAAATTACATTATCAGTTTTTCTGTTTGTAATGAGATTTCTAAAGCTAAGTTTTGTGGGGTTTTTTTCTAGGGACCTCAAGGAGAGCCAGGTCCACCTGGACAGCAGGGCAACCCAGGTGCTCAGGTAAGTGACGAACATGTAATCTCACTTAGATTTTCTCACATTTTAAAGAAGAGGCTCTAAACATTTTCTGTCCCCGCCGCCACAGGGACTCCCAGGGCCTCAAGGAGCTATCGGACCACCAGGAGAGAAGGTAGGATATCACAAATGCTGAATGCACAATTCCTACAGCTCCACGGGTTAAAAAAAAGAAGAGAAAAAAACATTAAATAAATTAAAAAGAAAATACTGCCAGCTCCATAAAATGTTAATAAATCCAGACCCAGAATCTGTAAAATTGCAGAAATTGGCCTCATTCATTTGCATGAGGAGAAAAGCCGAGTTGCTATCTTATTCAGCTCCAAAAGCTCATCACACTATTATGCAAACACATCCTGAGCAAGGGACAGAATACTGCCTTGTAGACAGTACAGACAGTTTTTAATCCTGAATCATTTTAATCCAATTTAATCCAAAATCTCATTTACTAGCTTAGTTGGAGCATATCCTGTTTATCATTGGTATATTAAAATTAATGATGTCGGTGATAAGATTCACCTGATACTAAAAGGACTATTATGGGACTATTGTATTTGAATGAGTATGAACAGATTGAATAAAGGTTAAATAATCTTTCATCTATTTAAAAAATGCTGGTTCAACTAGGTCATCAGTAGCTCTGGATTTATATGCAAATTGACCTACAGTCTTGAAATCAGTATATCAGCAGTTCTGAATGTTATTGGTATAGAATTAGCATTATCAGTCTTGTAGCCACTTTAAATACACTAATACAGGATGAATCCAATTTTAATCCATTAACTGCTTTTTGAGCTCTTCCATGAGGTTGACATGTGGATTTTAGGGAGATTTTCATTTAGCTCAGTCAGACCATCATTATTAGTCCATCATATGATCATTTGCAAAAAATAGTGTCTGTTTAAAACCTTAATAGTTTCTTACGTCTTGTATCAATGAGGAAATATCAGCATATTAACAGTCTACCAGTCTGTACTGATGTTTGTGCTCTTCTGGCTTTGACATCATGTTGACTCATTGTTTTTTTTGTTTGTCAAGGGTCCAACTGGAAAGCCAGGTTTGCCAGGAATGCCAGGAGCTGATGGACCACCAGTGAGTTTCCATGCCCCACATCCACAGCAGTGCATGCTCCCTTCCTGTCTGTTAATGAGACAAGTTAGAAATGTGCAAGAAAATGTTTTCCCTATCAGTTTGTCATATTTTGATGTGTAAAAATAATTAACGTATGAAGTGCAATACATAATTATTTATGCAATACATAATTATTTATCTGAAACATATCTATAATACAACACCTTAACTGAGCTGGGTAACTGCGTAGCAACGCGGTCGTACTTTATATGCAAACACTCTCCTTCACATCCCCATGCAGACACCTGCGCTAATGACAGATGTTTCCTGGAAAGCACCAGGTGGCACCTAAGAGAAATAGGTCAATAGAGGCTGTGAGATTTGAATCAAGAAAAAGATGGTGTAAAAAGATAGAGTAAAATACAGGATCTGCTGCTGAGAAAAGCTCACACCATACAACACCATACAATACAAAACTAATTTTCTTTCTTTTTAGAATGAAAATGACTTTCACCTCTTAACACAATCAGCTTTTATATTCATGTATTTGTCTCATAGAAGTCCAACCACAACATCCTCAACCCCAGAGCTTTTCTCTGCCCCTAATATCTCTCGTCTTGTATCTATGTCCTTTCCCACACAAAAGACCCATCAGAGGTTTTGCAAAGCTTCTTTGTCTCATGAGAATTCAATCAATTTCCTTCCAGCCTTTCACTTTACCGGACATCCACATGTGTGTAAGATGTGGGCTTTTGTGATCTTTGCATTGTGTGTTTGTTCACATGCATGCTGTATCTGTGTAATGCATTGTGAAGTCCCAAAACAGCAGCAGTCTTGGCTTTTAGAGCTCGGTAATAGCTGCTAGTGCCTTTGTAATACTGTGCATTAAGGATAAAAAATCCCAAATGAGATTGAACTCGAAAGGCCCTTTTTCCTCTTTTCCTGTTAGGTTCGTCCTCCAGCAGTTTTACGACCTAATCCCTCAGTTATAGGGGTGTTGTAGTATTTATGGTGGTAATTATCTTGAAATGCTATGCAATAATATTACTCTTAATAATTTACAGGGTCACCCTGGAAAAGAGGGTCCTTCTGGGGATAAAGGACACATGGTGAGGTTTTTTTAACTCCTGTTTTTCTCCTGATTTACACTATATTTTCTCTTCTTCCATTTACTTAAGATTTTTTAGATTTTTTTCCCTGCAGGTGTCCAAGTTTAGACATATTTACATTAAATGTTCAGTATTAATGTCGATAGCATGTTAGTTTATGTGTATGTCCTGCAAGCTCTTATCAAGCATCTGTTTCTCATTAGGGCCCTGCTGGCCCTCAAGGACCCATTGGTTATCCTGGGCCCCGAGGTGTAAAGGTGAGTTGATTATCAATTATAAGAAATTGATTTTTGCATTGAAAGACTACAATTAGCATTTTTTTATTCCAATTACTGTAGTACTGTTTAGTAAAAAGCTTAATAGCATCCGGAACACTAATCCTCAGGGAAGCCTCGAGGAACATTCCCTGGATGTTCCTTTAGGGATGGGCTTTGTAACATGAAAGAAACCTGTCCTTATTCTGTTTGTCTGCTTTCATCACAACATAAAAACAGAAAATCTTTTGCCGCTCTGTACATCACATAATATTCTTCTAAGGCTAGTCACCAGGGTTGGTAGCGGCACAAGGCGCACAGTCCTTTGTCTTGTTTAGTGTCATTAGTGGCTGACAGCAGTGAGACAAAAGAAATCCCATCAAATAATTCTCAGTAAGAGGATGTGACTGATCCAATCATCACAACTTCCACTGAGAGAGGGGATCACACTAGTGTATTGACTTCTAGCCAGAAATTTTCCTCCCTAAATGGCTCAAGTCTGCTTTCTAAGAAGATTCGAAGAAGAAAGAAGAAAAGAAGTGTCAGGATATTTTTCCTCTGTAGGACACAGTGACAGACAGTCCTTATCAGGTCATTATTGTAGCTTTAGAGCCCTCTTTTAGAAAAAATAAATAAAATTATGCTGAATAGTTCCTTCCATCATGGTGTATGCTCTGCAATAGAACTGCTCCCATCCATTGTTGAATATGTCCCCCATTGACCTGTAACTTCTAACTGTTGTTGCATCACAGGGAGCCGATGGAGTTCGTGGCCTTAAAGGAACCAAGGGTGAAAAGGTAAGAGAAGACAGGAAGGAATAGACACAAATTATAGAGCTTGCATGGGTTAAACTGACTATTACCAAATAAATAACTTAATACCTTTCCTGCTACTAAATAAAAAAGATTTCACATATGTGTGTTTATGCCATCTTGATTGTGGTGTATTTCCTCCTTCATTGTTCCCTCAATTCTCACACTAGGGAGAAGACGGCTTCCCCGGCTTCAAGGGAGATATGGGTATCAAGGGCGATAGGGTAAGCTTTGTTTGTTTACATTTCACCCAGCTGCATCTGTCAATCACATCTCGTTGGATTCAGCAATCACATAAATCACTCTCTTTGCACAACTTGAACTTGTGCTTTTCTGAAGTGTTTTAAGTTTTGTTTTGTTGGAGGTGACCTTTACCTGCCCAGAGTGGAAGTATGTACCATTTCTGTTAGGTTACTCCTACTGCCTAAGCCTTTCTGAGTACTGAGGAATTGTTGGTAATGAGCAAACATAAGGTGTTGTTCCAGTTGCCAGATGTTCTTTTGTGTGAGTGTGTTTTAATGCGAGCGGTTTTCGATTTTCTCATCTGCCTCTTGCCCGTCAGTCTTAACCTCCCAACTGTTGGGGAAAAGAAGCAGTGGTTTGACATGTGTACTCCGCTTCCCTCTGAAGTGCATCAGGAATTTACACTGTCAAGTTCTGGGAAAGATGCCTTGTGCACCGAGAAACATAACTCACACTAGCCCATACTTCAAACATCAAATCTCCTATCCCTGACCAGGCTGTCTCTAGCTGAGCAGAGAGAGGAGGGAGAAATCAATGGCACTTTAAACCCCCTTCAAACCCTTGAGAGACACAGGGCTTCATCCGAGTTTTCCTCTGGAGATGTTGCAGATCCAGATGAAAGCAAAAAATCGAGGAGGCCCTCTGCTGTGAAGATGCATACATGGACTAGACTGTAAATGACTAATTTTTGCTCAGGCCTGTGAAAAGTCTGCCTGTTTGTGTGCGTGAGAGGACTCAATTTAAAGTGGTGTCTTTGATGAGCCTTCAAGCGGGGAGTCAAGTACAGTTTGCTTGATGCCGTTTTATGTGGACTCGAGTGTGGATGTGTGTACGCACTTGCTTGCTTTGCAGTTCTGCACAGTCCTTTAATAAGATAGCGTTCACAGAGCAGCGAGCCTCTGCAGCAGCGCCTGGTTGTCAGGGCGAGTTTGTACTCCGTCATTTAGTGTGTGTCCTGCTCGAATGAGAGCACACTTAGAGAGAGAGAAGCAACAATAGGATCGCTGACTGCTTTAAAGGCGGAACACTGGTTAACCGGATTCTTTAAGCAACTTTACACTCCAGATACCTTTAAAGAGGCAACACAAGGTACACAATAAAGATTTGCTTGCAAAACCTCCTCAGTCAAAACAGAAAAATCTGTTATGTAGTTGGGGTTTTTAGCAAAAATTTGTCGTGTTGGACTATTTCTTGAATGATGGATGAAAGCAAATAATAAGAAAGTTGCACAGAAATTGTTTTGGAGAGTTTGACATTTAGTGGAGCATACATTAAAGAACACAGAACAGTGTAGAAGGCAGTGACAAATGTTGTGTTATTCCACTACTAGACAAGGGGTGGCAGTAATGTATGAAAAACCATAAGAATTCCAAGAAATGAAATACATTCAGCATGTTTGTTTATTCTCATGGATACAAAATGGATGTTATCATAGTGGCATTAAAAAGCATAAAAGATAACAGTTAAATCTATTTGTAATATTTAGAATTCTGTTAAGCATGCCAGATTTGTAAAAAGCAAGTTAGAGAATGCCGTGAATGGGACAAGATTTCCAGAGTTCCTTTTCTATTTTCCTTGAAAAACCCACTATTGGTACCCATGGGGCTTGTGCTCAACTATACAGGCAATGATGTGTGGTTTTTGTGTTTTCTGTGCCATTAAGGGAGAACTTGGACCAGCAGGACCCAGAGGAGAAGACGGTCCTGAGGGGCCAAAGGGTCGCTCAGGACTCCCGGGAGATCCAGGTCCACTTGGCCCCACCGGTGAGAAGGTGAGTTTGCGTATGGCTTTAGCTCTGCTGTTACATCCCATCATCAGATTAAAGACAGCAAAAAGGAAAAGCTATATTTTCTATCCCCAAGCATGTTTGATGTTGTATAATAGCACAGCAAGGTTTAAAATGAAAATGTTTTTCCCATTCGCTCTGATCTGAACAGCAACCGAGTTTTCATTGCTGCTCCCCTTCAACCTGCTGAGAGCATTAATGGATTCAGATACTGAATCAACCGAACACTGAGTGGGTTGCTGCATACAACTCTGCAGCCAATGACAGTACCGCTTTTATGTAATAAGACACTTGATTCACTGTTTTTGAAGGATGCTGAAGGAAGCTTATTGATGATCTTTGATAAAAGGCTAAAGAATAGGCCTGAACAGACAAAGATACTCCACACTCACAACTCATGCACACCTTGATTTGGAAAGTTATGACTCAGCAGGAACATGTTCATTAAAGCTTCTTCCTCATGAAATGAATCTGAATAGTATACACATTTAAATTGTAGTGGTTGCATTGCATTTTAAAAGTAGGTATTGGTCAAGAAAAACAACCATGTTATTTTAACATTTAATTAGAACCTGTAGGGGGAAAAAAAACTGTTTTAAATAGATTATGCAGTGGTGCTTGTGCACACGTGAATGTTTTTTAGACTGCCTCTATCCTGATTGTTTATATCCTCAGATGCAGCATATTGTGAGACTGAAGCAGTCTGCTTGTTTTGCAATGAAGTTGTTAACGTCTCCTGCTGATATGAGGAGATCAGCACTGTGCAGACATTCAGCAGATAATTTTAGAACCTTATCCGGACTGCATGCAGGACCTAAATAGCAGATTCGCTTGGTGATGGCCCATCACCAAGTGAATCTGCTATTTAGGTCAATTTGGTTGCAGCAGAACTACCGTAAGTGCAAAAAGGCTGGATAAAGTTTAATATAAATCAGCGGGTGTGGTTATTATATCAAGGCAGCACATCACCAGTTTCATTGTTCTGAAGCTGTGCCAGTCACAGGGAAGCTTAGCAACAACACTTCAGCAAATGGAAAAGTGCTTCCACAGGAAATCATGTTATTGTCTTGATGCTGCAGAGCAGCAAGATATGAACACACGTCTGCAGCCAGAGTCAGACTGGGGGCATTTTCCTAAAGTTTATTAAATGTTGATGGAAATAGTTGATCTAAAATTATGAGACTAAACAAATAAGACAAAAGCTCCATTTTAATCTTGCTGTATCAAAAGGAGCAGTATTTGTATTAATAATAAACCACGAAGAAGCAGAAATCTGATTTATAAGAAGTGCATCTGTAAAGGTGTCATCTTACTTTTCCTTTTTGGAAAATGTATATTAGTTACACAAAGGCTTTATTAATATAAATAGAAGTAACTTATTTTAAGAAAATTGAGTTTTTGTTTAATATTTATACTTGTTCATATGAAGGAAAATCTTCAATGATTTGCAAACAGGTTTTTGATTGAGATCATTATCAATCGTTGGTATCATGACATGTTTGTTTTTTTACAACAGTAAGTCACAAGGAAGTTTTGTTGTTGTGCAAGTGCATCACATTTCTGTAAGAAGTCTGCTGAAGTCTTTGTTGTTATTTGTGTCACATACTGGAGAGTTTGGCTTTGATTGAAGCTGTCATTTAGAAGTATCACTGACCTTTTAGACAAATCTAAACAAGTGTTTATCTTGGCAGGGTAAACTTGGAGTTCCTGGATTGCCAGGTTACCCAGGAAGACAAGGACCAAAGGCAAGTGCATTTTTACCACTAACTGATTTATTCAAGAATAACAGATACAGTTAACCCGGCCCAATTGTCAGTATGCTCAAGTCTTTCTGTGTTTATCTTTTTTTAAAAATGGGAAAAAGTCGGCATGTGCATTTCAAGCTGTCGTGCTGAACTTTGGATGGCTCATCTTTTAGACTCTCAGAGGCAAAGCTGCAGTCTGACAAGTGGACATGCTTGAAGCTTCCTGATCAAAGTGACCAGGATTTGAATATGCTATTTGCTGTCAGCCTTCAGTTGCTGATACGATAACAATAAAGCTTACCAATCTCATGTTGCATATACAGTTATAAGCTGGGGATATCTCATGGACTCAAATAAACAAAGGATACATTTTTACGTTTTTTCTCTCTGAAGATTAAATACTTTTCATTCTCCCACACAGGGATCTCAGGGTTTCCAAGGTTTCCCTGGTGCCAATGGAGAGAAAGGAACTCGGGTATGTCAAATAGACTCTCTTGTTCATATCAGTCCTACAACGGCTGGACATGAACGAAACTCCAGAGACAGGCTCCTCCTCCAGATATAGTTTTATCAACCCAGTGGAAGTTGCATGGCTCTGAAAATGGATTTTTCCCAAGGACAGGAAGACAATTGCATTCCTTCCTCATTACCACAAACACAACTCATTTCAAACTAGCAGAAACTTTGTTTATCACTTTGTGGTGCTTGAGCAATGTTTCATTTGCTTTGTTTAAGGGATGGGCCATTAGCTTGCCTGAAAGAGTAATGGTTTGTCACCACGAGTGGAACAAGGCGCATAAAGCTTTTCATCTTCACAGAACATTTGTGAAGTTTATGAGACCAAGCCCTCACACAGAAAGGGATAATGATGCCTTTAACACAGCTTTTACGGCACTTTCTTGAAAGTTGAAAGCCACACAAAAGATGCAATTGTTTTCTCATTAAAATTGCATGTACCCACTTTAATTCTGGCAATGCTGTAAAATTATTGTATTGTGCTTTACTGTTTATTGAAGTGGGCAGTAATGGGGCACATGTTACTGATGATAAATGTTGATAGTAGTTTTGAAATAGGTGACCCATAATTAATGATAACAGGCAATCTCAGAGCTGGCCCAATTGTGTTGAGATCTGTTTGCAAATATTGCTGTCCTCAGACATTAGATTCATTCTTGTACAAGAAGCAGCCTCTTAATAATGTGAGTGCCATTCCTTTGATCACTGTGTGTGTTCTTCGTGTCCACAGGGAACAGGAGGAAAGCCAGGCCCACGCGGACAGAGAGGACCAACGGTTAGTCTTACTCAGCAGACTTGAGCTTATCTACAGATGGTGAACTTGGCACCTGAACCTCGGCTTTCTTGAGGGAAATCCAATCGGAGCTAATAATTAATCTTGGCATTTTCAGGTCATCAATATCTCTTAGGAGCCCGTCTATGATTTTAATCACCTCTTTTTTTTACTTTAGGGGCCTCGTGGAGAGAGAGGACCGAGGGGACCCACAGGGAAAGCTGGACCAAAAGTGTGTAAAATATTTATTTTGCTAGTTTCTTGAATTTGTTTGTTAGAAGTTCATACCATACCGCTTACTTTATCATTTTAGGGTAACTCAGGAAATGACGGCCCACCAGGACCTCCCGGTGAGAGGGTATGTACCATTACTCCACCATAAGGAGATGTTTTATCCTCATGAAATGTAGATTTTTCTTGACTAGTAATGTTTTTTTTCAGGGTTTGCCAGGGCCTCAGGGACCAACAGGATTCCCAGGACCAAAGGGCCCTCCTGTGAGTTCAAACTGTCCTTTAGAAGCCCATCGTGCCTTCTTCTTTGTCAGTTCTTATTTATGAATGTTTTATGGATTTTTAAGGGACCTGCAGGGAAAGACGGACTGCCTGGACATCCTGGACAGAGAGGAGAGACTGTGAGTAAATGATTTGGTTAATAACCTGCAGATTTCACTGACTTAGTTATGTGACTGACAATAATGTATTTTCTTCTTTTCTTGTGTGTAGGGATTCCAAGGCAAAACAGGCCCACCTGGACCTCCAGGTGTGGTAGGACCTCAGGTTAGTCACTTACAAAGTTACAAAGTTGAAGCGGATGTTTGAAGTTTGCAAGGTTTACTCAAAAAGTTTAACTTTTGTAGATGCATTGTCCAACATTTACTCACAGAAAGACACCTGAAAGGGAAACCGGAATGTGAGAATTAACAGCATTTTTTGAAAATGTTCCTCATTTATTTTGTTAGTCCAACAACAGATTTATTGTCCTACCTATGTAATGAGAGCCCTGACTGAGAGGTTTTTTTTTTTTTATTACTCTTTCATATAACCATTGTACTCTTCATCCATTATGCATGAATGTCTTTAGAACAGACTTTAGCTCCAAGCAGCTCTGCTAATGTCAGCTGAGAACATTCATGATAACAGATCTGTATGGGGCTTTAATGACTTGTAGGCCTCCCACACAGCAAATGCTTAGCTTCTCCTCGCCGTCTTAAATAAGACATTTTTAAACACTTGTGTTTAAATAGTTGATTTAGCTAATTTTGTCCTCTCCGTCCTCTCCCCCGTTAACTTATTTAGCACTTTAGTGTCCAGGTTTTTGTTTTCACTGTCTCTTTTGTTTTTTTTAAGCATCTTCTTTTTTTTTTTCAAATGTAGGGACCAACAGGTGAAACTGGACCAATGGGAGATCGGGGCCACCCTGGACCCCCAGGCCCACCTGGTGAGCAGGGTCTACCTGGAGCTGCAGGGAAAGAAGGTGCTAAGGTAAAACTCAGAAAATACCCCAATCAGCTTAGTGCTAAATATAACGAGCAAGCTCACATCCATTCTTTATGACATTGAGTATTAACATTATATAAGATAAATGACTTTGTGCTTTGGCTTAAAGGGTGATCCTGGCCCTGCTGGCCCAGCAGGTAAGGATGGCCCTCCTGGACAAAGAGGTTTCCCTGGAGAGAGAGGTCTGCCTGGCCCTGTGGTTAGTATTGGCTTCTGCTCAGTGCTGTATAATACCTTCTGACAAAATCAATATTGCTCACAGCTTGGTTATTACATAATATATCTGGGCTTTTAAATTGCTTTTAGGTTGTGTGAAACCTCAAGTATCAGAGATGACATCAGATCTCTGAGTGGGCATTAGACGAGGAGCAGGATACTCTGGGCTGTTTATATTTTTCATAGTTTAACTTAACCTTGTGGATTCAGGTCCTAGAGCTTACACAATTTATTATATTTTCTCACTGTGAGCATGTTAACAAGGAATCAATTATAGAAACTGTTTGTTTTTCATAACTTGAGGAAGCTGAAAAAGAAATCCAATACACCAGCTGCTCTGTAATGTAAAGATAGTTTGCTGCAGTATTGGTAAATAACTGTTTCCTCTATCTGCTCAGCCTCCGCTCTGGAGGCTTCAGAAGGTTTTCCACCTCATGCTGAGCCAGTTTTAAGATAGGGAGTCCATTGTCAGGCAGGATGTGTGCTTCCCCAACAGATGTGTTTGTTTTCTGAAGCCTTCCATTTTATTTTGCTCTGCAGGGGGCTCACGGCCTGAAAGGGAATGAGGGGCCTCCTGGTCCATCTGGCCCTGCCGTAAGTACAATTTACTGCATCCTCATCCTCACAGTTCCTTATTTTCTCACCATCTCTGGAAATTGCCTTCATTGTAAAGTTTTCATCCTCAGCTCTTACATAATGTAATGATATGCACAGTTTGCTACTTACATAAAAGGGTCTGACCTATTTGATAGGGTAGATGTGCCTGGTGTTGTGCTTTAGCTTTGATGTATATTTTTGATTTGCTGTTAGGATAACTAACATTGATGTATGGTGCTGATGCAGGGTTCTCCTGGTGAGCGGGGTCCTGCTGGCCCAGCTGGACCAACAGGTCCCCCTGGACGTTCTGGCCCTCAGGGACCTCCAGGCCCTGCCGGCGAAAAAGGTGGACCGGTAAGAACATCACATTATAGACATAACTATGGCTTGGAAAGCGTACTGCAATCTTTGCCTGCCTGACAACGTGGTGTTACTATGTCATGAAAAAAACAATCTCAAGGGAGAAAAAGGACCTCAAGGCCCAGCTGGAAGAGACGGTATTCAGGGACCTGTGGGTCTGCCAGGACCTGGAGGACCTCCTGGACCACCAGGAGAGGACGGTGACAAGGTGAGTTTCTTTTCCACATTGAAATGAATAAAAGTGTAATGCAATTCAGCAAATCTGCTTTGAAGTTGTCTGTCTGCAGCCTGTATCTCTTTGCCTCTGTCACACAGCTTGTTTATGCAGACTCATCACATCAAACTAAACACTAAAGTTGAGATCTCAGCCGGCCATCCTTTGGTCTCTTCCTCTGTGACCTTAAACGCTCCAAGGGGAGTTTGTCTGACAGAGTTTGCATCGATTAACAGATCTTTAAAAGGCTAACTGGCCTTGTTGCTGCTTTTTGCTCCTCTGTACAAACAGACAGAGGAGATTCAGTGGCGCTGAAAGAATCACTGAAGTGACACTTAAGTATTCAGAAGCAAAACCAACTCTCTCCATCCCCTCCAAAAACATTTGCAGGAAGATCAGCCACAGAGATACTCAAAGGATAAGCTCTTATCCTTTGAAGAATGCCTCAGTTCTTAACTGGCCTTACAGCGGTCCCTGCAGTGTAGACGGACACAGAGAATACTGAGGGTATTTGCCATGCAGATAAAAAAGACATTGCAAGCTAATGTTTACACCCATTCATACACTTCCTCACAGACAAGTTCAGTCTATGGGGAATGGTAGATGGCTTCATTTAAGAGACAAAGGACATTGACTGAAACCCAAAAGTAACTGCCTTCAGCTCTGATAGTCATTAGCATTATTACTCATGGAGAGGCTTTGAAGGAAGGGCTCAGAGGTCTTTATCTTTTTATATTTTGGTTCAAACTGGTTCAGATGGGAGTAATTATCTTTTCTGTTTTGGCTGAGGGTACATCAGTGATTCATAAAGCCCCTTCAGATGTATTTACCAAAAAAGGCTAGATTTAAATCAAATATCCAAAGGCTGTTCTACAAAAATCTCTTTTGAAAGGTGTGATATACAATAGTTGAGTACAGATTTGCATGTGCTTTTGTTTGCCATCTTCTGTTTCGGGAAATGCTTAATGATGTGTTAATGTCTTTCACCTTTGGATTATATTTCATCGTATTATCCTTATTGTTCATAATTGTATCTTCTCACTTTCATAGGGAGAGATCGGAGAGCCAGGACAGAAGGGAAGTAAAGGTGACAAAGGAGAACATGTAAGTTGTTTGTCTTTACAGCATCATGGAAAAGTCACTATGTATTCATCATTTCACATCCTGAGATTTGAGATGAATCAGTATTCTTGTTAAAATATTCATTTCATATGGTGAACAATTGAATTACAAGCATTTTGATGTGTTCTCTGCAGGGTCCACCAGGTCCTACCGGCCCTCAAGGACCAATTGGAGCACCGGGTCCTGCTGTAAGTCCACATTTTTTGGCTATCCTACTCTTAGCTTTCTTTACTTGACTTTTACATGACATATCAACTGATTACCCTTTGCTTCCTGCAGGGTGCAGATGGTGAACCAGGCCCTAGAGGTCAGCAGGGTATGTTTGGCCAGAAGGGAGATGAAGGATCAAGAGGCTTCCCTGGACCTCCAGGGCCAGTCGGGCTGCAGGTGCGGAGTACAGTGTCTCACAGAAACCGTGACACTAGTCAAATGTTTTCATTAGTCGACACTGGAGCAACATAATTAAATTTTCTGCTAACTCTTTAGGGCTTGCCTGGTCCATCTGGTGAGAAAGGTGAAACTGGAGATGTCGGTCAAATGGTAAGAGCTTACTTTATCCGCACTCACACTATTTAGTATATTAAATTGAACATAGCAAGCAAAATGTATGCATTTTAAATGGAACTCATCCTTCATAGGGTCCACCTGGCCCCCCTGGTCCAAGAGGTCCCTCAGGACCTCCAGGTGCTGATGGCCCTCAGGGACCTCCTGGTGGAATTGGAAATCCTGGCGCTGTTGGAGAAAAGGTAGCCTTCTCTTCTGTCTTTTCACTGACCACAACACAGATTTGTGGATGTAATTATAGAGTTGTGGGAACTAAAAAGATTAATGGCTCATAAGAATACTGAATTTTTACTCCTATCAAACCATATTTCTGGTGCACATGTTTGTGTTTTTGGGCACTCTTTCCAAAGAGAAGCCAGCCTTGCATCATTTTGGAAGAGGCATATTCATTGTTAACTGTTTTTCTTTTTGCATGTTCTTTGTTAAAGACTGCAATAGATACCTCTTTATAAGGCCTTTGCAGCCATTAATATTTCACATTCCTATTGAAGTGATACCCCTTTAAAATGGGGCACAATTTTTTTTTACTATACACAGAGTGAGAGATGCACAGCAAATCTAATGGACAGGGTGCCATCCCTAACAGAACAGAGAGCATGAATAAATAGTCAAAGGCATTATTTTGCAATTCTAAGTTGATAAATGCATTATTAAAGGCAGCTCTCTTAAAATCAGCTGCAGCTCTTATTTGTTGCTGCTGTTTTTATTATAAAAAGACCCGCTTTGGCAGCTTGCTGGAATGCAGTGCAATGCGCTTTCTCATCACTTTCTGTCTGTAGTGATGCTGTGATTTGTTTTATCTGGATCAGTCAATAGAATCACCTTTTGCTCCTTTATAATATCCCTCAGGATAGCCTGTCCTCCCCCCATGCAAACACACACAGCACTCTTTGGGCTAATCGCACTTCAGCTGATTTGGCATTTTATTAGCCAGCCTAGAAAGCTGGCAAGGAACAGAGCTCTGGCTTCTTTTTTTTCTTCTTTTTTTTTTCTGTAAACACATCCCTCTTGTATCTGTGATGAGCAGCTGTCTTTCATACTCCTGGTTTCACTGTTCTCAGCAGATTTTTCCAGCCGCCCTTTGATGGACATAAGCAGGTTGTCAGAAGGATGGAGTGGAGGCCTTCATAGTCCCAGATGCAACATGGGATAAAAACCAGTGTGGGTTGCTGAAACATGAGGATCAGTCATGCTTAAAAAAAGCATCCCAGCTGTTTAATATGTATTTCTTGACGGCAAGAAAAGAAAATCTGGAAAACAGCCCAATGCTAATTTAAAGTCAATGCTGATGTTCAAAATACAGAGCTATTCATGGTTGATGGGTTCTAGGCATGCTTATAATAACACATCACAGCACAGCCTGTCTCTGGCTCTGCAGAAAACTGTGTTACAGATTTGCTGCTCATCTTCCAAACATGACATGGGCTAATATTTGTCTGCATAACAGGTGTGGCAGACCGCATCTGCTGTAAACCCCAGCAGGGAGGACAGCAGGCTTATGTGACAATGAATAACGATAGTGAATTGTGTATAGGTGAGTCAACAGGGCAACTATTCAATAAGGCAAGAGGAACAGGGCAAGATATATGGGCAGGGTCCAGAGAGAACAGTGAGGTCAGCGCACTCTTTGCTTTAGCCACCCAATCTGCCTGCACTTGATGGATTGAAATCTCTTGTGTCATCTCTTTCTATTCCCATTTGGGTGACAAGGGCACCAGGACAGTAAGGGCTGCAGCAAATGATGGGATTTTTAGAACCACGCTGGATCAACAAATCCCCTTACTGATAATATATGTGTCTCTCCTGCCCACTCATACCTTTCCCTAACCTTTTCTTTCAGGGAGACGCTGGAGAAACAGGAGAGCCAGGACTTCAGGGAGAACTTGGCCCACCAGTGAGTTATCTGTTTCCCTTTTCTTTCATTTTATATGAGAACTTACAGAGTGTAAGGATATTCTAGATACCAACAATCTTTTCATAGCTAGAGGGAATTAATCCCTGTTGGTCAAAAGCTTAACTATTAATGAGTTTACCTACAGCGACCATGAAAAAAGAACAGTTTGTTTATTTTTCTTTGAGGCTCCCTCTGTCATTAATCTCCCGCTTACAATTGTGAATGTAATTCTAGGGTCCAAGAGGAGAGCGCGGAGAAAAGGGAGAAGGTGGTCCCGCTGGTGCTGCTGGACCCCCTGGCCCCAAAGGCCCCCCTGGAGATGATGGTCCCAAAGGAAGCCCAGTTAGTTACATTCCTCTTTCAGCTCCAACAAATATATTATAGTGAAAATCAGCAGACAGATTAGTATCACAACAATAACTGCTTGATATCCAAAAAAGTAATGCAGTTCTTGTTACTTGTCAGGGTCCTAGCGGCTTCCCTGGTGACCCTGGCCCACCTGGAGAGCCTGGTCCAGCTGTAAGTTTGTTACAAATCATCATTTTATGTGTGAATATTTTTCCTCCGTTTATATATTTTTACATATTTTAATGATAAATATTTTTGGCTGAGATTGTGCTCCATTTTAATGCAGGGCTTAGACGGTCCAGCTGGTGATAAGGGAGATGATGGAGAGTCTGGTCAGGCTGTGAGTATTTGTGCTACTTTTCCACAGTCCCGTCATTACTGGAAAAAAAGTGGATTATAAATTACTACATTTTTATTCATTTATTATACCAGGGATCACCTGGACCTACTGGAGAATCTGGTCCTTCTGGACCACCAGGAAAGAGAGTAAGTCCTGCCTCAAGTCTTTCCATCTTGTATTTGCAAAAACTTATCAGTGTCAAAGTGCTAAAACGGTTTATTTCCATGATATTAATGATTGTCAACTATTCCTAAACAGGGGTCTCCTGGACCACCTGGGCCTGAGGGAAGACAAGGAGAAAAGGGAGCAAAGGTAACCAAACCAAACTTTTCTTCTTTTTTTTTTTTGTTCATTTTGTACCAAAAACTATGAACATGGACAGAAATCAAGCAATTTGTGGGATTTCTGTTTTCTAAAAGGGAGAGTCTGGCTTAGAAGGACCCCAAGGAAAGACAGGCCCTGTTGGTCCTCAAGGATCCCCTGGCAAACCTGGTTCTGAGGGGCTTAGAGGCATCCCTGGTGCTGTTGTAAGTACTGTGTTGCTCTACCAAACTTTAGTCCATCACAATCATATCTTGATGCAAACCTTTTCCAGTTACATGCACCAGCTGGGCTTAACAGCAGATTGGTAATTCTTTTCAGGGAGAGCAAGGACTGCCTGGTCCTCCAGGCCCAGATGGACCTTCTGGACCTATGGTAAGTAGAATCAATCCTCGCCTTTGAACTGTCAAATGTGTTGTTATGTGTGATTTGATCTAAAAGATTGTTTGTCATGCTCCTTTTATAGGGACCTCCTGGGTTACCTGGTTTGAAAGGAGATTCTGGTGTTAAAGGAGAAAAGGTGAGCAGCATGCATCAAAGTGAGCTGCATGAGTTAGAGTATTGACTTAATATTAAATCTAATGAACTTCTTTACCGATTGATTAAATGTGGTTGCCTCTGGCTGTTAAATCGGTACCCTAATGATTGCATTGTGTGCCAGGTTGATGTATTAATGTTTGTGTCGGTGCATTATTGACTATTGTATTGATAATATGCTCATATGTGGTTCTCTGCCCTCAGGGTCATCCGGGTCTCATTGGTCTTATTGGGCCCCCAGGTGAACAGGGAGAAAAGGGTGACAGAGGTCTTCCAGGTCCTCCAGGATCACATGGTACCAAAGGAGACAATGTAAGCGAAAAGAAAAATGAAAAAAATAAAATAAAATAGCAGTGCATGGAGTAGAGTCGCCTTTTTTCTTAACTTATTTTAATTGAGCTAATTTATCAAGTAGCCACCACTGTTAATACCCCTCATGCTTATCAATACTGATCCCTCAGGGGTAAACAATGCTTCTTTGCCTTTTCTCCTCTATCCTTTAGGGTATTGCTGGTCCTACAGGTCCACTTGGTCCCATCGGCCCTCCCGGATTACCTGTAAGTCTGTATCTATTGTAGGTATTGTACGACAGGCAATATGTAGTTCCTGATCCAGTATTATTTTTTTCATTTTTAGGGTCCTCCAGGTCCCAAAGGAGCCAAAGGTTCATCTGTAAGTGATTTCTTGAAAGCTATGTTGCGTTAGAAACAATAACAGTTTAACATCATGTCACACATAAACTTGGCAAAATTAAGCATTGGTTTGATTTATCTTGTTCAGGGTCAAACTGGACCAAAGGGAGAGACTGGTACACCTGGACTTCCTGGTCCTCCTGTAAGTAAATACCCTGTCTTATCTGCTTAATCCCATTTTGTCTATGACATTTTTACAATCCCCATCTGTCTCTAATCGTTATTTGTCTTCTTCCATATATCCATAACAGGGTCCTCCTGGTGATGTCATCCACCCGCTCCCCATCCAGGCTCCCGTCAAAGGCCGAACGCGTAGGAACATCGATGCCAGCCAGCTGGTGGATGATGCTGCTGTGGATGCCAACTATAAGGATTACGACGACGGCATGGAGGAAATCTTTGGCTCACTCAACTCACTTAAGCTGGAGATCGAGCAGATGAAGCACCCACTGGGAACTCAGAACAACCCTGCTCGTACCTGCAAGGACCTGCAGCTCTGCCACCCTGATTTCCCAGATGGTTTGTGTGACATTTTGTCTAAAAAAACAAAGCCTATTTCATATTTTTTACCTTCTCTGGAATTATTCATCTCGACGCATCCAGCTAGAAATGTTTGAAGGATATTATGCACTTTGTTCCCAATCTGAAACAGTTTTTTGATATCTCAATGAACTGTCAGAGCCATAGTTCGATCAAATCGGCCTTTACTTTGAAGGCAGTAGCTTCTCCGTCAACCCCTTATTTTCCCTCTTCTGACAACAGCTCCTTCTGAGTTTGGCTCGTTGATGCAGCCTTTAACAGAACAACTGCCACACTTCGCTCTTAGCTTCGCCATTTTGGAGAGTTTGTGAGGAGAAACAATGGCCTACGATCGGTTATTTTAGAGGGGCGGGTCCATGGCTGCATCCACTATGCTGGGAGTGGTTGTTTCCCTTCTCAACGTCACTTGGGGAAAGATTTCAGGCACACCCGTTTGAGCACACATTCGCTGAAAATTGGAGCAAGGAAGAGAGAGAGCGGTGACAGGATTTTCTAATTCCTGAGCCTCATACACTGTCCTGGGGACACATATGACTGTTAGAAAACCTTTAGAAACTGAATTTTGCATAAAACGGGTCCTTTAAATAAACACTAGTGAGATGTGGAGTGGCTTCTGCACATCTCAGTAATAGAAAGGCTGCTAAAACCAGGCTGGACCACAAACCCAGATACAACTCTGAATCTGAATTATGAAACAAAAACAATCTGTTTGCTTCAAATGATCTTAACTAAAGAAAAGTGTAAATATGATGCTCTATGTGAGAAGTCCAAGAAAGAGCAAAATCCTAACACTCAAGTATTTATGAGAGGAATCTTGTCTAACTTTTGCATTATGAATTTTAACTGGAGAGGATTGAAACTATATTTTAAAGAGCAAAAAGACGACTGATCTGTATAGATTGTAATGTGGAGAATATTTTATAATAAACTAGTTAGGCATGCTAGTGATGCAATTGGCAGTGTACAAAATAAGTAGAAAAGTTTGAGGTGGACCCACTTTTTGTTTGGCTGGAAGAGAAACAGTATATAATCTATTAGTATGGAAAGAACTGCACCAGTAATTGCAATTGCTGGTGTTACTAGGACAAAACAAGCCCTTTTATAACATTCCCTAGGGCTTAAGATAATCCTCTCTGACAATTTATACACCAAAGGATTAATTGTTTTGAGAAGATAATCAACAGATTTATTTATAATGAGAATGCTAATTAGCTGCAGCCCTAAAGTCAGACATCAATCATCACAACATGCTGCATCTTAAGATATATCTGCAGTTCATCCATCTTGGCTGGATTGCCAACATATGGACCAGTTCATTAGTTAGTTAGCTTAAGTATTCGCATTTCTCTTTGCATCATCTGGACAATGTTGATATCAAACAGCAGGCATGTTAATCAAAGATCAATCATCAAACATGAAACCATTCCATACTGGGGTTTTTGACATTATGAGAAGCATCAGTGAATGCCAAGTAATCACAAAATCACAGCTTTAATTTGATCAATCTGATCTGTAATAATAATGATAATAATAATGATAATGAAGTCACTGATATCTCAGTTGGGGTCTGTCATTAAATGAAGATATGCTCCTTTTTTTAAGGAAGTTTTCAAAGATTATACTTTTTAAAACATTCAATATGTATTCAGTGTCGAGAAATAAAAATCAGATTTTTATGATTGATACCCACGCTCATGCCATTCAGCATCGAACATCATCCTAAACTATCTGACTACATTGTCAGAATAAAAAAAGCCACTCGGTAATGGTGCCTGCTTTCTCTCTGTGTTTCTGCCTCCCTTCATCTTTGTAGGTGAATACTGGATTGATCCCAACCAGGGCTGCTCGCGGGACTCCTTCAAGGTTTACTGCAACTTCACAGCAGGCGGAGAGAGCTGCATCTTCCCAGATAAGAAGTCAGAAGGGGTATGTCTGGCTGCAAACACAGTAGCACAAGCACTTGCACACACAAGAGAGGGTTCAGACTGAGAAAACAGTGTGCAGAAAGGTTTAAATATTTGGTAAAAATTGTTAATATATTCACCCTGACACGAAAGCAATGTGTGCAGGATACTGCAGATAAGTAAATTATTGATTTTTTTGCTCGTCATATATGGGACTAACTGCTGTGCATACTGAATAAATAGCCTGAACATCTTAAGATTTGCAACAGTAACTCTACCTCACTCCACTCATAAACCAACATAATTTGCCTCCGTGTGATCACGTGCTATATTGTGTTCTTTTTCAAAGGGGGGTTGCAGGGTGACAGCTTCCTTGTTTAAGCGCGAACATTCAGTCTAACCCATCCACACTGTTGTTTCAGCGCTATTTTTAGATCGAATATCAAGAGCACTATTGCATATAAAAGATTTGGCAGGTGACAGGCGCTTTGAGAAGATTTTTGGTTCATTATGCATGAGTGTAGAAGAGAGGAGAGTAGCAGAGTGGTGAAACACTGCCTCTGACAACTCAAGGGTTGTGTAATAGCACAGTGCTACAGCCATTTTAATGATCCCACTCACCAAGCCTCAGAGGAGCAGGGGTTTGCTTAAGCTTAGAATAATGAAGCCGACTTTTTATAGCGTGCTGGTGATGGGCTGCTCTCATTTGTGTCAGGGGTGGAAAGAATAGCCCATGCTGTCAGTTTTGGCTTTGAAACGAAAAACACTCCCACGTGCATTTTGAGATGGGAAGGGTTATTATAAGAGCACGTACTTAGACTGTCCACATGCTGGATAAACTCAAACACAAAGCCACAGATGCTGCTTTTGAGTCCGGAAAAGCAGAAAGTCAAAGCAAGGATATGTTTGCTACTCCCTGGTGGAAACGAGTGAAGGTTACCTTCAAGGCAGCATGGGTTTAATGTACGCCATCTCCTAGCGAGAAGCGATCTTTGGCCCATCCTTCATTAACGCATTAAGCTATTGATGACAGCTCCATATCAAACCCTGCTCTCTAATTATAGAGAAATTCATCACTGTCATAGCAGAGACCATTAGAGCTGTGTCCCGTAGGCCAAGACACAGCTTTTAATGGCATAACAAAGTTAGTGCACCCCGGCTGCACAGCGCTAACACTGAGCAGCAGGGACGGAGGCAGCGGTATAGGAGCTCCTTGCAGGCGATCATTTCTTAATTAATCACTGTGTACTCATGAATTTTTCAGCAGCAATTAGCTGCTAGCTACAGTTTGTATTGTACAAAATGGTATAATGGAGTTCAAAAGTCTTCTGCCCTGGTCCAGCAGGTCTGCTTGATCTCATTGAATACTGTTTCAGGTGTGGAGGATTCCTCAGAGGACAACAAGGGAGAGAGAAAAAAGCTGAGAGAGGGTGTGGGATTTATGTCAAATCTCTTTCCTTCCTTTAACACGACTTTTTTCCCCCTCCTCCTCCTCTTCCTTTGCCTTTTTGTCAATCCATGCCCCCAGGCTAGGCTCACATCCTGGGTAAAGGAGAACCCCGGTTCCTGGTTCAGTGAATTCAAACGTGGTAAATTGGTAAGCCGAACTCCCGACTTCCCTAAGTCCCTTTCCTTTCCTGAATACCTCTCATATTTTACAGAGCAAAATGGCAAAATGGCCCAAAGACTCGCCAGGCACATGGTATAGTCACTACAAGAGAGGTTCCCTGGTAAGTGGCCCTGCCTGTGGTTCCAGAGTCTTGGCTGAGGTTGGGACTCTGCGTGCCTGAGGCTCTGCATGGTTCTGGTTCTGCAGTATGAAGTATGTATTAAGCCTGGCATGTTGCTTGTGGGTTGTTAAAAGATTGAGGTGCATGATTCAGCCTGATTCAAATTCAGTCCAGCAACATGCAGGTGATGCTCTTACAAGGAAATGGAGGAGAGGTTTGTAGACCATAAAGGCAATAATGTGGTGAAGAAATGTATTTGGCATCCAATGGAGTTTGACAATTTTCAGCTCTGTCATACCTCTGCTGCATTAGGAGAGCATCCCGTCAGCGTGACTGGGTGCCTTGACACTCCCATGACTCAAAAAGAATGATTCAATTAAAAAATTTCATAGTGAGAACAAAAGATTTGAGTTTTCATTATTTAGAACTTCTTTCTTACACTTTTTCCCCATTAAGTTCTTGCCCCATCAGGTCACCCATACACAGAACAACAGATTCCCTCTCTGCTGCACTCATTTTCCCAGTGTGTCAGAGTAGCTCAGAGTCAAACAGGTCAGGCACTCAGTCACCACCCAGGGGCTTCTGGGTTCTCAGTCACTGTTGACTTGTAACTGTAATGATGAAGAGGTAATGTTTCTCTAGAGATGTGGGGCTTCATCCACTCACTGTGCGAGGCAGGGAGTGAAGAGATGAAGAGTGGTGGGGAAAATGAGGAAAGCATGAGGCTGCCCAGCCACCTCTGAAGACAAACCACATCACTGACACTCAGACATAAATTATGAGACAGAGTTTTTATGTCTTGTGATTGATTAGCCAGGTAAATCAGTCCTTGGCACTAACTTGTTGCACAAACATATGAAAATGATGATTCATGCTCTGTTAATATTAAATTGAAGTGTCAGTGATGATGGTTTTTTATTTGCATGAAAGCACAAATGCAAGCTTATGTGCAAGAATGACTGGAGGAAGAACACATCCAGACTCAAAAGGTTTGCTGCTCTTGCTGCATGGCATGGATTTTGCATGCGTTCTACTCTCAGTAAGTCCTGTTTGAAAGGCGAAGCAACCGTGTGGATCTAATGGATTCTTGATGGTTGGTATGAAGATTGTCATTAATTGTCATTAATGGACATTAAAACAAACTGGGACTGGTTCCAAATATATCTAATCAGTCAGGATTACAAAGCATTATAATCAGCTTCATGGGATATAACTCAGTTTTCTGTAATATGAGCATAAAAATCAGAATTCTAGGTTAATTATAAGGCAATTAGCAAATCATTACTGCCCCATATTTCCTGTTTTGGGGATTATGTTTTCATTATTTTATGATAATTTTCTCATATTGGTTTTATAATTTACACAGTTACACAATTAGGATTTAAATGAGGTGTTAAGCTCTCCTTTTTCCATGCTTTGGAAGTTTGACATGAAGTCTTGAGCATCATAATGGCTTCCAGGCGTTGGGATGTGGATCTTCTCTACCTCAGGCCTCCTCTTCGAGACATTTTACAAACAATATGAATGTGAATGTCACTAAAGGAAAATCCTGATATTATTCAAATGTCAGCAAATTTCCTAAATCTAAACTAACCTCTGAATTGATGCACTAGTAGGTGTAATGTGTGTAGAACCTGATAGAAGCCCTGATATAGTTTTCTAAGTACCGTAGTCCTGTTATAAAAATTGCATTTCCTATCTGTGACTGTTGAGCCTTTTTTAAAGTTTCAGCAGGACAATTGTGAACAATGTTCATAAGATCTACATCATTTGCTGGAATTAATTGGCCTGGTTGTGATAGGTGTGTCACAATCTTGAAAGTTTTGTGCAGATTATCTGTCATACCAATAATTAATTCCTAATTTCATTGCATTATCTGTTATTTTATGCCACTGCAGTTATAACCTGGGTAATGCACATAAACATTTAGCAAAAAAAGTTAATGGTTGAAATATTTATTTCCAATACATTAAAGTCAAATTTATAGTTGTTTACCTCCTGAAGTCTAGAAATCTATTGCACTCAGCAGATATGAAATAAACGTAGAAGTGCAAATGTCTTTTCAAGTGCAAGATATTGCATATGGTGCAATATTAATTTATTGTATTTGTGTTTCTTAGTGCTCCTTACTTGTTGCAAATTCAATAAATAGCCTCATCAAAGATATTGAGCTCAATTTTTGCATTTTGGTTCGAATCAAATTATGGCCACAGCTCTGTTCTGGTGTTTGACTTTGCATATAATTCACATACAGTAAATTTGTGTCTTTAGTTGTAAAAGCTTGTTTAACTGTGTTGCATTGAAAATTGGAAGTTTGACATATCAAGATGAAACAGATGATGCTACTGATTCTACACTGAGTTGACACTAAACTACAGCAGAAGATGAAAAGTTGTTGTCAAATCTAAAATCGAAGAAAACATTAGAAATAGTGATGTAATCCAGTTTTTTTTCACCATTAAGGTGTTTTTTTTTATCATATGAACATGATGATGACGATAATGCTCAAATAACTGCAGTCAGGTGACCATGTATACATTTTTACAGCATTAGGTAATGAATGCAAAAACAGGCCACAAATAAACAAATAAACAAGCCTCCATGGTCCAGAGGTTTGGCTCTTTTCATGGGATTAGCTGTCAAATGATAAACACCATTCTGTGTTAGTGATTCAGTCAGCGTGATGTTTTGCATTGTTGTCAAATGAAGTTAATTTAGTCAGCGCCACTGCAGAGCATGGCAGTGTATTAACTCTTGATGCACAGATGACACCTCTTATTGACACTGCTGTCAATAGTAAACATGTCCTAGAAATCACGGCAAAGAAAACAAGAAAACAAATTGAAAGTCATGAATGAAATTAGATTGACTCTTCACAGGATAGACATGACAGCGAGTCAGAAAGTCCTTAGTGTTTGCAGGATAATTTCCTCTTCTTCCACTCATTTTTTTCACCTCCCCTCTCCGGGTGTTAAAGTTTTGATGCTCACTTTTACTTGTGTTGCTTTTTCCAGCTTTCCTACGTGGATGCAGAGGGGAACCCCATCGGCGTGGTCCAGATGACTTTCCTCCGGTTGCTGAGCGCAGCAGCCCGGCAGAACATGACATACAACTGCTACCAGTCAGTGGCCTGGCACGACCAGGACCTGGACAACTACGACAAGGCCATCCGCTTCCTGGGCTCCAACGATGAGGAGATGTCTTATGATAACAACCCCTTCATCCGCGCCGTAGTCGATGGCTGTGCGGTGAGTTGATTGAATGAGTGTGTGTCTGGATGGTTGGCAGTTTCCTTTAAGTTCCTTTAATGAATGCTGTCAGGGAATTATGTTTCTGTTGTTTATGAAGTGGCTCAGTCAGAGTGTGTGATGTTTTCATTTTCAGACACACTAACTCTCCCTCCCGCTTGTGTCTTCTCTCCTTGACAGTTGAAAAAGGGCTATGAAAAGACAGTACTTGAGATCAACACACCAAAGGTGGAACAGGTGCCTTTTGTGGACATCATGTTCAACGATTTTGGCGGGTCCACGCAGAAATTCGGATTCGAAGTGGGACCCGTCTGTTTCATCGGCTAAGACTTTCCACTGTGCAGATGGAGAAAAAAAAAAGCATATTTTTGTTTTCTCAAAAAAAAAAAACAATTGAAAAAACAATAGGACAATTCTGTTTGTAAAAAAGTTACTTTTTTCCATAAAGCAACAAGTATGAGTAAAATGAAATCATGTAGAGATTACAGTGAAATTTTAGAGGAATAGAGGAGATAATCTTGAAACCTCTGTGTGCCTTCTCCATCACATGCAAGTTTTGAAACTGGATGTCAGATCCTTCCTCTTATACAACACTCTTGCACACAACCTAGCCCTTGTATTTTTTTTTTTTTTTTTGGTTTGTTTTTTTTTGGCCCCAAACAACAAAGGCAACCCTAACAGCTACAGCCGTTCGCAGTATTTGCCATGGACTCCATCTGATTAGGCTTTTTTCTTTTCTTTACTTTTGATCTCATATTTCCCCTCATGTCCCTGCTTTCTGTCACTTTTGTAGGTTTGTTTGCTCATTCACTACAGGAGCTTCGTTTGTGCATAATTGTTTTCGCCATTCTCTTGGAATGGACCTTATATATATATAAATATATATATATATAAATATATATAAATGATTTTTATGTTTGTAAGTACATTCTGTATATTTTTCCTGTTAATGTTTATAGCTTCTGGCTTCAAAACATGCATGTGACTTTATTAATTGTGAGGTAGGAGACCATGGAACATCTAAATTGTTGAAACATATCAGAAGTGAGGATATTCGACTTGTAAATTGAAAGACAAAAAAAAAAATTGCCAGCAGTTATTGGGATGTCCTGTCTTTGTGGAGCACACTTTGTTGTAATTTAAGAACAGAATTGAAATAAAAGACGAAAACATGCTCTGTGATATTATGTGAAGGTTGGTTTGCAAACAAAAAAAAGAATACATTCCTCTTTTTGTGCCCTTGGAACCAAACATCCACCTTGTTGACAATATCATTAACTTAATATACAGCTTCTGTATTTTTCCTGACATATGCATCTGTCTGACAATGTAGTGGGAGATGATGTCACATTTGAATGAAAACAGAAAGAAATCAAACCCTAGGTGCTATTTCCTCTCTTCTGTGGTGCTATGTATTTTTTCTAGTTTGTGTTGTTTGAATGAAAAAACATTTGTGGTGATATTGCTTCAACCCCGGTAGCCCATTGACCCTCTTCAGCACCCTATCTGATGCAGGTGGATCTGTGCTGCATCCATTTTGGGTTTCTCTTTATATGGTCAGCTGTGTTTTTTTTTTTTTTCTTTTTTTTTTGCATGTCGTTTCTCTACATATGCTTCAGCAGAGTGCACAGATAAGAAAAAGCGTCTGGCCTATCTGTACCAAATGTTGGAATAACGAAAAGAATCTAGGATGGCGCCTTTGGCTTTGTGAGCGTGACTCTGCGGTTCTTTTGGCTCTTGCAGTTGGATCATCTGTGCTACATCATACTGATGGAGTTGCAAAGTGGACATGTTGTGCCAAAGGGATGCAGTTGAGAGTTTTGTTTGGTTTATGAGACCCTGAGCTTTCACCAAAGGTATCACATATAGCTTTAAGTGGCTGGGAAACAGCTTGAAAAGTCACCAAAGTAGCCAGATGGAAAAGTTGCTCATACAACGTCAAAATCTTGCTTGTTGGTCGACTTATTTTCCCTTTAATGTAATAATGCTCTTTGTTGGAACTATGCACTCTATATGCTTATGACCACTAGTATCTACCACAGAATTTCTACAGCTCTCCATACATAGGTTCATTTTGTTTCTTTTTTTTTTTTTTATCTTCAAATATGTGACTTGAACCATTTCTGTTAACTCAATATGCTTGTAGATCTTTGGCTTTATTTTTCATTGTGTTGCAGTACACCCAAACTTATCACTTTGCTCTTAATAAAACGGACAAACAACATTTTTGTAAATTTCCAGAACCAGCAGTGATGCTGCCATTGTTTTTGTTCTATTTTGTAGATTTCCGTTTCTATGTCTGTTTGTTTTGTCAAACCTGTGTAAGGATAAGAGGATAGAAGATTATATTGGTTTTTATGTCAATAAATTCAAGTTTACTGTGGCCATCCACTGTTGTATGTCTTTTAAAGCATTAAAACCTATCTGTATGCATGAAATTGTAAAGTTTTTTTCTCTTGTTATGGGTTTGTAGAGCCACATGATCTCCAGTCCACGCCTCATTCATCAGGATAATGCTACAGATGAAAAACAGTCATGTCCAATATTGTGAAATGGAGAGAAAGCAATGAACTTGTAACTCTGCTAAAGCCAATGTCCATTGTAGTATATTTATTGTATTATTTAAAATAAAAAAAATAAATGATACCATAGTGTAAGTGTAAGAGGCCCCCTCTTTACATGTACATGGGAAAGCAAAATGCTCTTTTACATAGTGGTGGAAATGGAGCCTTTCTCAATGTGCTGACCTAAAATCATTTACGTAGTCTTCTTTGTATTTCTCACAATCGTTGTGTGTTTGTAAAGATGAATTTCATGCTGTAAATGCTAACAGAGTGATTGGATGTCTTCTTAACATGTTTACATCAGATTAAGACTCTTTGTGATAATAGTGTAAAACAATTCTAGTTCCACAGATACGCCACAAGAGGGGAGATCACAGACTACTCCTCGTGATCAGATTTGCAATCCATCTGCTGACAAGTCCCTGCTGATGCTTCCGTCCGACCTCCCTGGGTTTATTTGCGGACCATTTATGTATGTATTTCCATCATTTCCAGCTCATTTTTCCACTTTGCCTGCAGTTTATTATGATAAGCAGAAAAATATATACGTATAGTACGATCCGCTGTGTGCATTTCCTACAAGTCTTCTTCACTGATCATTAAAAGAAAAGACGTACTTTAACCCTGTAGTGCACCACTAATTTCAATAATCTGCTTTGATCAGATATGTGCCAGGGAACATGACTAGCAGCAATTCAAGATTCTCATTAGGAGAAAAACCTTGCACAGTGTGCATTAAGCCTAGCACGGCTATTAGATAAAAAATAAATATATAAAAAGTTGACTGCATGATATCATGATCAATATTTAATGTAGTGTTTTCAGGATGGATTTGGGACAACAGCAGTGAATGAGGCAGCATCCTGGGTGAGTAAAGCAGAAACCAAAGTTAATTCCTTATCTAAGCATCCAAGCACAGAAATACTTAACTGTAGTGATGAGTGGGACATCTATGTGGGTTGGAGATAGAGGGAGAAACAGGTGGGATTCAGCTCCCTCTAACTATGGATACAGGTAATAAATCAAAAGAGAGATACCTCACAGAGGGCAGATGCAGGATATATTGAGATTCAGGATGAGGAAAAGGGATCCATTTACAAAATGGAGGAAATGTATCCCTGGATATGAAAGTGTGCTGTAAGATTTGAGAAGCTGAAGTCAAACAGCTCTGTGGTAGGTCTAAGTAGTACAATAATCCCAAATAATGCAAAGGTTCATAGGTATAATATAGCCTTATGTTTAAGTATTTATTTTAGCAAGACTACTGTATTATATTAGTTTTATTAAATCTTAGAGTGAAAACAAAAAAGGTTAATGTAGATTTTAAAGACTGAGACACTTAAAGTAGGAAATGACTACAAAAAGCAAGCATTTGCATAGTGTTACAAGAAAAAATCACGAGTAACATTTTCCTTTCCTTAAACATTCACTTTACCAACCTTTCTTTCACCGTGTAGCATTTTCCAACGAGGGCAATTAAAGTGTGTGGGGAAAAGTCAACAGAATAAGATGTTGCACATTTTTAAGTGATGAATTGTTGTAATGGAAAAAAAAAATAAAAAAAATCTCCACCCAATACAAAAATCATGTAAAAGTTACGAGAGCAAAACCTTAACAGTATTACCAACACAAAATGGATTATTTGTAAAACAAGCCAAAATGAGTAAAAGACCACCACTTTAACTAGTAAGCATGGAGGTGGATTGATCATGCTTTAGCTTTGTGTTGGAGCCAAAGGACAATAGGAGCATTTGATTAGTAGAGAAAACTTGTATTTAATTTAAAAACTGCAAATCCTCAAAATAAACATTAGATCCCAGAATCTGCAAAGAAGATTTAAATAGAAAAAGGACAAAGATGCTAAATACGACTCCAGAACTCAGAGAAACAGCATTCAAGACACCCCAACAGCAGAGCTAAGCCTCTTGCAGTTATAATCAGAAAAAAATTCATCCATTTCTGAGTAGCAGAGGTGGTTTTTGCTAATTTGTGTAAGGGTGAATGAGCAAAAGGGAGGACAAAAACCAACCAAACAAAAAATAGCTCTATAATTTGTCCCTAGCAGTTGTCTAAAACTATCTCCATTCCCATGTCATTTTAGTGGAGTGTGAGCCATCAGCGTGCTGCTGAGAAAGTCTTATTTACAGATGTTGTGTTGGAAGAGAGGGTGGAGGGCAGAGGGAAATACACCTCTGGGTTTCATTGATGTATGTCAATAAAGTTGGGGGTGGGGAGGGTGATTCAGGTCATTTGCCCAGGGTCAAATACAGGCCAGGACTGCCCTTGCTGGGTAGTGACCATACAGAGGGTCCAATTTTTTGTTTGAGTCCATTTTCCCTTTTTCGTTGATACTGTTAAACAGAAATACAATATAAATATAAGTTATTTCGCTTAAAATCTCATTTAAATCTCAAGCACTTTACATTTCAAGTGGCACTCAACACTCATTGTGTGTATTAGTTTTATAGCAGCAAATGTTCACCATCTTCCTGCTTGAAACAGTCCAGCTGGAGAATAACTATCACATTTTGCTACCAGCTGTAAATTAAGAGATTTTACAAAGGCATGATTTCTGCAATGCAAAAAGTCAGCAGTAGACTGCAGATGTTTAAACGATACGATGAATGAAAGATGCAAAGCTTGCCATAAACTACAGTGACTGGGACACTTAGGTCAAAACTTGAATGTGCAATGGGTTTATATTGGTGTCCTGTTCAGTGACAAAGAGTGTCTGTGTCTGGAATTACTGCAGGTCATTTCAGAAGCATCCTGTTCCTCAGGACAGCCGCCAGACCCCAGACACATAGTATGCTGTATTTCAGAATGTCATTGTCATAAAAGGAAGCTGCTCCCTGCTGCTATAATTTGATGAGTGTTGTCCATTCCTCCGTTCTGTGATTGCTTGGGAATGAGGAAGCTTGTATGTGATGCATGACTGATTCTATTAATGATATGTAAAGGGAGTTAAAGGGAACATCTCAATATGAATGAACACCTTTCATAGTGTACATAAGGCTAATTATTAAGTGTTAAAAAGTGCTGTCAATGGGTGGTCTGGGCTTGTTGGGGAGGAGCTGAAGGATCGAGTGCCGATGTTTAAATGGAAATTTGGGACGCAGCCCCTGTATTAATGTGTAATTGCTTTGAGCCTGTGGATCTTCAGCTAACAGAGCCCATTCATCGCTAGGCTCCGGCACTACTGACCTACTTACATGTGAATCAGATAGAGAGAGAAAGCGATAGTGTTACAACACAGGCACTGACATATTGTAATATTAATACCAGGCTTTTCTGCTCTAATAGACTTTAGGATTGAAGAGAGGCTGTAGTTCAAATTGTTGGCTTTCTAATATGATTAGCGCCAGCCACACAAGCGTCACGCATGGCTGCACCATTCAAATATCACTCCACATCTGTGCGCTCTTGCAGTTGGGCCCTCATAATCACCTTTTTATAACGAATGACATTTATCAAAATAAGCACCCTTCTACTTCTGTTTTTAATAAAAACAATACTGACAGGATTGAAAGAGCATATCACCTAACAGAGTAAAGGCATCATGCATTTCAGATAATTGTTTATTTCCTGCCCACACTTTCAGTTGGCAAAATCTTTGTAAAGACAAAAAAGAAACAGCTTCCACATATCAGCCTTAACTCATCTTCAGTAACATCTTAGTCTATATTTTTTGGACTGACTCGACCCACCATCTCACAGCTGCAGGCCCTCAGTCATTAGCTGATTCAATTAGATCATGCAAAGGGCAGTTTGAACGTACGGCAACCTCAGTCTGAGTCATCACTTACATTATGTAGAACAAGAATAGCTCATCCAGGCGAGCAGACTATCAAATTATAGAACAACCTTATTATGTTTTAAAAATGATGGTTAATACTATAACAAAAAGAAAGATGAGAGTAAAAAAATTACATCTACATATATTAATAAAGCAGACAGACATGTGGCTTTGAGTTTAGGAGAGCTGAGATAGAGCCCAATTTGAGTCTTTGAGAGCACCTGTGTTTCCACCATAAGTCTTTTCTCATGGTGGAAACAAGGTGGAAAAAAATATCAAGGACATAACTGCTACAGCATATAAATCTCATTCAACATTTTGTTTTTTGTTGAATTAGATATGTAAAGCTAATGTCTGTAATGTGATTGTTCCTAGTCAAAAACTAAATGTAAAATACTGACATCTGTCCTCTTACAACAATTATAAATTTAGCCAGGAATGTGTTTCGGGTTCCATATTACACCCATCTCTTATTCATTTGTAGATATTGACATTGGACACATATGAAACTGAATTAAAGTTGACTGTAATTTAAGTCCAAGGTTCATTTTTATTTTTATAGCTTAAAGCCTCTGGGTTGATTTGTTTGAAATTTCAAATCAAGATTTAACTCGGGCAAGAAAAATCTACAGATCACCTCGATTTGAATTGTACGGAAGAGTATTAGGGCCACTGAATAAAAAACATTTATTTTTTTATTAAATTCTGACTTTAATCTCAGAATTCTGACTTTTTTTCTCAGAATTCTGACTTTTTTCTCAGAATTCTGACTTTAACCTAAAATGAATTAAAAAAAAATAATATACATGCATACACCTTTCTGCTAATAAGGAATTCTGAGATTAAAGTCAGAATTCTGAGAAAAAAGTCAGAATTCTGAGATTAAAGTCAGAATTCTGAGAAAAAAGTCAGAATGCTGAGAAAAAAGTCAGAATTCTGAGATTAGTCAGAATTCTGATTTAAATCTCAGAATTTTTTATTTTTTATTCAGTGGCCCTAATACTCTTCTGTAGAATTGTGACAAATGTGTGATTTTTTTTTTTATTGCAGCCTCGGTTATGGGCCACCGATGACAAAGTTTAGAAAAGAAGATGAAAAATAAAATAATAAAAGGCTTTTTTGGGGGTCTTTTTTAAACATTTTTTATAATAAAAAATGAGCTTGTCTAAAAAACACAAAAACAAACACTTGTCATCAATTCACATCTTCACAATTCACACCTTCCTCCTCCTCCTCCCATCAATCTTATACTACTGAGCTCATCAATCTTATTTTTGTAGTTCAATGTCTAGATTATACCTTCAATTGCCTTTTAAGAAAAGTGAGAAATTTATTTGAATAACAAATCTCTCATTATGAACTTTGTAGTAGCCTAGCTGGTTGAGAACATGACTGGTATTGTTTGAAAGAAATACAAAATTTCTTTATTTTCTTCATCTTATCCAAGCAACCTGTTCCCACCAAAATAAGTGAAAGAAGCCGTAAATCCATTGCATGGTGGTTGTATCTAATTAATTGAGATTTAGTGCTGGCATATGGAAACCAAAATTATTACAATTCTTGTGAATCTTCGTATGAATCTCCTTGTTCAAGAACATATCAAAAACTGTTTTGTTGAGACAGAAAGAGATTGTATCAAAGATGTTTTGGTGGTTTTTTTTACAACCAAAAAGCAGTAGCTTATCTAAGTTGTTTATGTATTACTCCAAAAACTGATAGGCTATGTCAACTATTGGTTTCAGTTGCCATTTGTTTACTTACGTAGCTAAGAAAAAAGAAAAACCTACTTTATGAGATTCAATCACAACAATGACTTGCCCCCCTCTTGCCCGCATAAGATATAAAATAAACATGACTTTTTGATATATAGTCAGTCAAGGAGAAACTTGACTTCCTATTGCACCTCTATTATGTAATATTAACACATTAAGTGTCCCCACCATGTAGCCCACTGTTCACAAGATGTGCTCATTTAGCAGCAACTCTATCATAAGAGGAAGGGTTGCTGTTGTTAACCATGGGGACTTTTTTTATTTCTGTTTCTACAAATAATGGGTTTCTGTGACAACAAACTAGTTCAAATGCCTGCCTGATTGTTGCTGCATCAGGCTGTCTTCCCCATTGAGAGCATGCTTGTGTGTGAATCCTGTCTTCTGGTCTGTGGAGATCTGCTAATACGTTTTGAAACTCCTGGCCACAGCCCCGGATCACATAGCTGCACTATTGGCATAACTTTTCAATCTTTAGAGCTTTATAAAATTTTGACTCCATTTCTAGGCAGCTATTCAGCAAATATATTTTCACTGTGATGTAATTCAGAAAAGGAAGAAAAGCCTTGGCTCCTCCCAAGGTGTTTCAGGCAGTTTAGAAAGAGACTTTTCTGTGGGAGGAAAATAAGACTATTTTCCTTGTCTGTACCAAAAAATGGATCTCAAAGGAGCAATAAAACTGCCAGTAGAGTCAGGAAGATGTTAAACACTGTGAACGCCCACATAACACTGCAATACCTGCAGGTGTCTCAGCTCAGATTTAATTAGAATTACTAAAACACTTGAAAAAAAGATGTGGAAATTTATTGAGATCTAATTTTAAGATTACTATTATTTTGAGATTAGTGAGATAATGATCAGAAGATGTGATTCTCTGTTGTGTTGTTGGTGAGAGAGGTACAATTCTAAGAAAATAGAGAGAAATGCAGCCTAAAAGGAATAAAAAAAGAGGCAAATTCAGTGATAAGGCTAAATGGGAGAGAATCACAAAAAACTAGAAGAAGAAAAAAAAGTGATTGGAAGGCAAGGGAGATGTTTGATGTGTAAATACGCCACACATAGTCAGTGCTGTTTTCCCTGCAGACATGCAGGTGAATAACACATGAGTTTGGTTCACATTTAGAATAATATTCTAATAAGTGTCTGCAGATATCATTAGCATGCTGAGATTGAATTAGGATCATCGTCCTTTGTTCCTCTCATCTATTGTCACTGGGGATGAGAACATCTGGGATGTTGTTAAATTCTGTTTCTCAGAAGATGAGATTCTCTGGGGCGAAAATGCTCAGATTTCTTCTGAATTAAAACCATTCAAAGTATGAAATCAGAAATATTAAAGACTGCCACATTAAAACGAAAGCCCGTTTTTATACTGCATCTGAATTTCCGTGGAGGAGATCTCAGAATAAAGGATGACTTCATGAAAGAATCCTTGGCATCGGAGTGATGTAATGAGTTAGCTGCCAAGGAGCTTACAATTTGACTTTGAACCATCTCCCAATAGGAGAAGCTTTGTCACACTCATGTTAAACTTAGCACTTGATTTAATTAGATCATCTTGTTTCACATCCAGAAGGAAGAGCATATGGTCCTGCACTTTTCTCCCTCCCCTTCACTCACATATAGTAGCTCTGTTCTATTTTCAGGATCCTGGAGTATCAGCTTTGAAGCTTCAGGCTTCTCCTCCACATGCCAGTGCTCCCCTGTAGAGAGATGGGGTCAAAGAGACCAGTGTGATACAGCACCCAAAGAACAGCCAAGGACAAGCCCAAATCAACAGTCTTAATTACTTCTCCAAGACTCAGTGTGACAGTGTCTTTATTCAGTTGTTTATTTATTTTTACTGTCTTGATGTCATTCAAGGGAGACAAATGTGGACAGAGTAAATTATTCACTGAAAAGATGCATTTCTGCTGTTCAGTTTGTGAGTTGTGTTCCTCTACCCAAAGACTGTAAAGTAGTATAAAAACCTTGTCAGGCAAACATTAACTCTCATTCAATTCTGAGTGAGATGCATCATGTTTTTCTGACTGCAAAAAAACAACGATGCAACAAAACTAACTAAAACGGTGACCTAGGACTGCGTCACTCCTTGCAAGAAAAGCAACACATTAACATTGCATTTGTTTATAGTAATGTGGTCCTATCCTGGAAAATTGTAGGGAACTAAAGCATCTAGGCACCTATGAATGTTTATTTATCTGGGGAAAAAACTGGGACAAAGAACACTCCGATATATTATCTTAGTGAAATTAATTCATGGGAGTTTTTTTAAAAATTTTACTCTCTCCAGAGACTGATGTGAAAGCTTGGAGAAAGAAAGATTTGGATGTCGGATTCTGGGATGGAGATGAGCTCTCTTGAGGCTTGACATTTTGAATAAGAACTGAAAAAAATGCATATACTGAATATAATGAGGAAAGCCCTCTATAGAAAATTGATAAACACAAAAATTCATATTATTAGCGCTCAGATTCTATTGGAGGACTTGGTATCTGGAAGCTTTTAATTTTTCTTAATCTAATCTAATTTTTCTTATGTTCTTTTTACCTTATTCTTTTCGTTTCTATTATTAAATATGCCATTATCCTCCCCAACGGATATGCTCTGGAAGCACACATGATAAAGAAATGGGAGTGGATATGGGAGCAGTGAAAAGCAGACCCGCACTATCAAAGAGTGTGCACCTAGATTTGGCTAAGGTTGAAACTATTCTAAAAATGTAATAAGAAAACATTTTTCACCCATTATTCCCTTTTCTGGATCAAATTTGACTGAGAACCAATGTTGACAACAAAAGGCAAGACATATCGCAGAGACATCATTGTCTACAGAAGCCAAGAGCACAAAATATTTAAAAAAACATTATTCATCAATCAATTAGCCATGCAAGATTTATTTATATAGCACTTTACAACATTGTGACCAAAGGGCTTAAAAAAACTTGAACACAAATTACACAGTCATTTAGCAGATGCTTTTATCCAAAGTGACTTCAATTGAGTTTTGCCAGTGATGCCAACACTGGAGGCAAGGAGGGTAAAGTGTCTTGCCCAAGGACACAACAACAGTTGACTGGGTTGGGAGCAGGATTAGAACCACCAACATTCACACACAAGATTATTGAATGACCTGGCCTACCCTCTGAGCCACTGCCACCCTTGTAAAAGCAAGTAAAACAAATAAAAAGCTGTCAGCGTTACAGTACAACAAGGTAGCCAATTTGAATAAATAAACAAGTTCAGATTTGAAAAGTATAGAATCTGCAATGGTATGTAAGTTTAGGGGTAACTAGTTCCAAATCTTGGAGCAGCAACATCCAAAGAGTGATCAGCCCACTGTTTACACCTCAACCTTAGTACTTCTAAAAAACATTGGTCTGAAGATCCCAGTGTCCTTTTGTATTTACAAAAAGTAAGAATTTCTGATAGATAAAATGGGGCAAAGTTGTTAATGGCTTTAAAAAGCAAACATTAAAGTCTTCAACCGAATTGTAAAGTTAACAGCGAGCCAGTGAAGACATAAAGGCGTTGGGGTGAAATGGCCATGCCTGGATATGTTTCTAAAAAGATGTGCTGCAGCATTTTGGACTATAAGCAAGGGAGGTGTGACACGCACTGACAAAGTGCAACGAAATAATCAAGTCTGAAACTGGTAAAAGCATGAATGTCTTTTTCTAGGTCAGTGGTTCTCAGACTTTTTGAACCAAGACCTCTCAGATAACATGTTGGTCACTTGTTTGAAATTTGAGGCCAGAAAACCAAAATTTGACAACATGTCACTGGGCAGGCTAGGAGTGGAAAATATGATGCATCAGTGTCATTATTCATGTGTTCAAATTTCAGAGAGCCAATAGCTTTATGTGCTTTATCTATATGCTGTTTAGCAGTGAGTCGGATGTCACACTTTCACTTGGTTTTATACGCAAATGTGTAAGTCATCATCTTAACGACGAAAAGACTGATTGTTTGGCTATGACTGACCCTATGGCAGCATGTACAAAGAAAACAGGATAAGGCCATGTAGCCTTGTGGTAAACCACCGGAGAGTGAGGCACATAAAGAAAAAGCATTACGAGCTATCAGAGAAGCTGCTGTCAGTCAAATACAACTTAAAGTAATTCAGTATGCCCACATTATCCTTACCCCAAAAAAAGGACTGTGTGATCCACTGTATCAATGCTGCTGTGATATCTAGAAGCACCTGCACAATAGGAGACCTAGCATACAGTGATGTCATTATGAACTTTTCAAAGAACTGCCTTTTAAAAGTTCCTGAACCCTTTGAGTTAGAGTTTTTAAATTTGCTTCTAAAAAGAACTGTAATTATATAAAAACACATTTTAAGCTTGTAGTCTTAACTTGTAGTTTCTAACGGTATAAAATATAAAGCAGTCAGAATCACTCGGCTTTAGTTTTTATGACATGATACTGCTTTGAAAAAGAAAGAAAAAGAAAGAAAAAGAAAGAAAAAGAAAGAAAAAGAAAGAAAAAGAAAGAAAAAGAAAGAAAAAAAACGCTTATTTAGTTTGCTTTAAGGCCAAAAATATGGGCAAACTTGGGCACACTGGGATATATGACTTTGATTCAAACATCAATTCTTCCTGTTTTCTTGGATGGGAGGCCACATCTCTCAGCTCTCCATCAGCATGTCCAATAGATTCAAGTGGTTCAGGTGATAAAATTATTTCAGTGTTTGTGCACTCAACTGAATATTTCATGATGGTTGTAAACTCAAATGACAACACCATCCTGCATTCCTCTCCTGTGCTTTCATCTTTTATCAAATCATTTGTGGGATAACAAAATATTAAATCAATGCTCACTGATTTGTAGATGCAAATCCGGGTACTATAACATATGCATACATTAACATACATATATTCGCATGCATGCTTGTGCAAATCACAATTTTGAAATGTTCTTTCACAAATAGAAGTCCAAGGCAATTTTGAAACACTGACCCTCATATGGATTTGAAATAACATCAACATCACTCCTAGCCTTCACCACATTGAATAAATATATTTTGGACTGTGAGACGGCCACTTTAATTATTTGTAGCATTGTTTCTATATACAGAGTCATTGCATATTTGACTCATTCTGTTTTCAAGTCATATCACAATGTCTACTCCCTATTTTAAGAGCGTGTGAGAGCATCCACTTTTTTGTACCCTATCAAATCTTGAAAAATGCCAAAGAGCAAACCTTCCCAAATTTGATTTCTTATTGATTAGAGCCACCTGGAATCATCCGGCTTCACTGCATCCTGCCAAAAATAAATGTAGGCTCAAAAAGAAGAGAAGATTGAATTACTGAAGTGCAAATATACCACCTCAGGTCAGAGCACATGGAGGTAATTTATCACTGTCATTTCAGCATCAACACCTCTACAACAGGTCAAAAAGCTTCCTCTGATTAAACATCAAACAAAGACAGTAATGTACAGTGGCCCAGAAGTGTCACAGCAGCAATACAAAAGCCACAACACGACACAATAAGCTGCAACACAATTAGCCACAAAACAATGGCGTGTCTGGTGCATAACTTCAGTTCAACCATGAATAGTTTTTTTTGTTTTTTACACTGCATTTAAAATGTTTGCTCATTTAACAAATTGGTTGTGCATTCTGTTTATCTTTACTTCCTGTTCTTGATTTATACTTGGTTCAGTTACTGATTGCCAGTCACTTGTTTGGTGTTAGACATCCCTACCTTCAAAATATCCTGCCAGGTTTCCTTTGTTCCTTACAACTGTCATTGTTTGCTGTTGTGTTTAGTTGTTTTCACCTGTGTTTTTGGAGACTTTACCAAAGCAGTTCTTTTGGTTCATTATTTTCTTTATCTGCCTGCCTTCCATCTGTGAGTCTGCATTCTTCAACTTATTTACACCAACCAGCAACACAAAATGAGTCTTTATTACCTCTGAAAAAAAGTGGCTTCCAAGTGGAATAGCTCATTTTTGTCTGTTTTCTAGCATGGCTAAGATAAGAGCAACTGAGGCTCTTTAGTAACTTTTACACCATTTTGTCATCTTGGCTCCAAATACTCTTTTCATGCTGTGCTAAGACATGGTTCAGTGGGGAATGAGTTTGAAGAGACTTCAAGGATTTTGAGAAGTAGCCTCACCACTGTAACAGATGGCCTCCACTTTTTTTCTGCAGTTTAAAAACACTTTTTTCCAACACATTTATTGTTTTTCTCTGTCTTTTGCAAAACAACTTATACTTTGGTATCATATGTTTGCTGCTCATTCAGTTCAAGTCGGTTTGCTGTTGGGATATGCTGAGAATTAATTGATGTTCATCAGAAATAAACTGAAATGCTGATGTGAGCAAGCCATTAGCATGACATCAACCATGCTTCTCTTCTTATTGTACGTATCAGAAATCTATTATGGTGAAAAAGGCCTATAGCTGGTAAATGTTGCATAAATCGAAAATAAAAAAAAATCTAACTGATCTTTTATCCGCTATTTTAATGTGAAATGCTTCACTTTGAATGTGTTCCTGTGCTTTGTGTGCTGGAATTACATTAGCGATACACTGAGAAGAGTGGCGAGGCTGAACCCACTGGACTACAGCATGTGGCCTTTGTTACATAATGTCCAGAGCCAAACTGACTGATGGGGTGAATAATTCATCTAATTGTATTAAGCTGACATGGCTCCCCGCTGTCATCACTTGTCTCCCTTGGTACCAACAACAGGAGCCCGTACCGTCGGCTCCCCTTGTGTTTACACATGCAGACTTAAACTGTTGCACATCCAAACACGGTTTTATCCTGTCGCTCAACTTCACCTAAACTTCAATACAGTAGCTGACCTAGTTTTCAGGGTTTGCATAAGAGTTCATCTTTTTGACAGAATGTTTCACAAGTGAAAAATATATATTTTTTAAAAAAAGAACATGGTACTCAATACAAATACACAAACACAGCCTCACTGGTTTCAGACTGAGTATAAGATAGAAAAACAAATCCACTTGTTGTGACTTACGACTCTGATCATTCTTGACTGAATCAAATGCCTGACTTCATGTTTATTGTGCCCGCTCAAGTTGTCATCACTTGTTACCGATAATGGAAGCGGGATTAGGAAATGTACACACCTTGTTAGTACAACAAAGATGTTTCATCATCAAAAGCCAGCTGGATCAAATAAACTTGGCTGATACATCTTTAATGGTGCCAAGGCAGGCATCAAGAAGGATTAAAATTTTAAGGAATAAACAGCCTTAGGTAATCTAACACCCTGGGTTATCAATCCATGACACTCCTGTGATGAGAAATTGCAGGGTGTTTGCACAGTGACCTTTTTCCTTTCTAACTTTCTATTTCTGTTTACAAATAGACGTTCATCTGTAAGCTTTCTAAGGTGCATAAAACCTTAAAATATGAGTCAAACACTACAGTTAGCACATATACATTTATAAATGATTGTGACCTCTGTCATGTTAGAAATAAAGCATATTGTACCTCTTCCTACTGTGGGGCCCTTTCCTGAAAATGGTCCATGTATCATAATGTGCTTGAACATCTTTCTCAGTTTTATGCTTACAAGTTGCTTGTTTAAATATTAATGTGCATCTTCAAATTACCACTCAGCAAATTCAAATTCAGATTAATTTGGCCTTCCTGTTATGCAGGAAAAAAAAACGAAAAAAAAACCAAGATGTGCTAGGCACATAAGGCACATATTAAAAAGCAGTTTGATAAAAGTGAACATAAGGCAGCATCATGTTATGACACACTGTCCATATCTTTTCAACCAATCTTTATTTCCATTTACCCCTTTAAATTGTTTTGGTTTGAGTTGCTGAGGTTTGGATATTGTAGATTTCTTCCTTCCCTCTAGATATCATTGGGTGGTCCTCAAGGGAAGAAAAAGAGACAGGGAGAAACATCTAAAAATAATTCAAAATATCTGTCAAGAAAAGACTGCTGCTAATTAAAATGGTGCTTATGGGTGAGCAGTACTATACAATATGTTGTACAACACAGATGGAGTGGCCAATAATCTTTCTTAAAGGATATTTGTCCATTCAGTTGTGCAGGTCTTGGTTGGATATGCAAATCAGAGCATTTACTAAACTTGTTGACATGTTGCAAAGGGGCTGCATATGGGGAATGCAAATGTCTTCATATTCATTCCTGACTCGCTATGGAGATTATTCAGGCAGCCACCAAGTCAGAAGTCTGGAAAAATGGCAAGTACACCCATGTGTGAATTCAGCAGCACATCACTCATCCTCTACTTTAACATTATAGCTATTGCATGTGTGCATGTGTGCATGTGTGCATGTGTGTGCGTGCGTGTGTGTGTGTGCGTGTGTGCGTGTTCAAGCTTCTGTTTCTGTTTTTTTCCCCAAAATGTCTCTTCACTCATCAGAATGGATAAAAATGTATCATTGAGCTAACACCTCAAGTCTTCAAAGATCCTCAAGTTATTCTTCATTATCATGATTACACAAATAAAAACAATTGAACAAGCAAAATAACTAAATAACCCAGTAATTCTCATTGTGTACTCTTTCGTGTGCTGTTTTACATAATTTCACACCCAGACACCATTTTGAAGGATTTCTTGATGTAAGGAGAACACATCTCCAGCAGAAAAGCAATTAATTAACACATTCACAGTCATCTACACAATCTCCCAAAATTCTTCTGAGCACAGAGGAAAAATACTTGACTCTCAAAATATCCAAATTTACTACACATGGTATTGTAAGGTCTCATTGTGGCACTGACATTTGCTGGCATCGATGGTGGCAGTTCATGAGACAAGCGCAGAAATTACCACTGGCAGGCCCAAGTTGGCTGCAGAGGTAGTACCCAGCTAATGGTCCATCCATCTGTCCCAGTTGTGTTTAACAAGATGGATTAGACATAATTCATAGCCCAGCATGGCTATTTTGGGGATAAAAATTCAATTCAAAATTTTGGGAGGAAATAGAAAAGAACTTAAGTGAAGTGGGCATAATCTTTTTTTTTTTTTTCATTTCCACCCATGCAGTTAGTATGAGCCTTGTGTGCTGGCTGAACTTAACACAATTGATGGTAGGCAGTTGCGTATCTATGAAACTTTCAGTGGGGTGACCAAGATAAGACAGATGTTAGTGGGGGGTGGCCAACCAATAAGTTCCACTTACTGCAATGTCCAACAGGATTATCGTAACTGGTTAGAATCAGTGTGTGAAATACAAGGATTCTTGGGTGTCTGGAAACCCTGTAAAAAGAACAGCTTTAAGCTCTTCCCAAGCACAGATTTTAAAGTTTATAGATTATATGAACTTTGGTAAAGATCTTTTTGGGTAAAAGACAAAAGGTCAGAGGAAAGAATGGCTTTAAACCTTACTTATATTGGAGAATAAATACCACGAAATATCAATGATCGACTAATGATCAACCAATTAACACAAGTTCAGCTGTTCTTGTAGTTTCTAATCTATGGATAGAAGTTTAGCCTTGTTTTTTAAACCCAAGCCCCACCAGCCTTGTACTGTATCCACCCATATTTCACACACTGATTTGCCACGTTTATAAAATCAGTTCTCTTAAACATAAACATCTATAATATTTATTGTCACTTTCTGTCATTAATTTAGAAAACAGATTTATAGTTTATGTATTTAGTAGTTTTACAGTTTTTTACGATTGCATAAACACTAAAAACCAAAGAAAGACATAATTTATCAACATCTTACACTCAAGGAGCAAAACATTGGACCAGATTTTCACCACTATTAACACAAAGTCAACACTAAACCCACTTGTATACATCAGACACAGAAGTCTCTCATGATGTCACTTTCTTGCAATTCCCAAGCACTGACTGACAACCACCAAACCCATGAGCCAATTGCTGAAACACACACATCAGGTGTGCAAACACATGTTTGCTTTATTTTAGACACACCAATCAGGTTTGAGCACTACAAAAATACAGCAGGCTAGTTCATCTGCTTTCAACTAAATAAGTCAGAGGAATACAGTAAGAGGAAGAAGAGTGAAGGTGAGAGGGGGAATCAAAATCCACTCCACAGCTGTGCAAGGATGGATCCATGATTCAAAAAGGTTCTTCCCACGTTGTGTTGCGAATGAGGATATATATTGCCTGCAATTCTCTGGCCAGATCCAGCTAGGCGAAGAGATGTGTATTTCATTTACTGTATTTTATGTATTGAATTTTTTTCATCTAATTATTATTCAATTTAATATTTCATTTGTGTTTTTTTTAACTCTCATGGAAACTTTTTTTTGTTTTCACAGTTATTATCTATCTAATATTGAATTGTATTTTGTTCTATGTTTTTTTCTACGATGGACTGGCGACCTGTCCGGGGTGAATTTATTTTAGGTCTGAAAATGGAAAATATTCACTTACAAGGAGTGAAGATATATTTATTTTTAAGAATAGTCATTTAAGTAGTTTTCTTTCTTTTTTTTCAAATACTGATTACCATAGCATTATTCCCACCTGCTTAAAATTTGGTAGGTCCTCCTTATTTCTGCCCAACGAGTTTGAACCAATCTAAGAACCTCACAGAAAAAAATATCTGTTCATGTCTGGAACTTATCATGTCTCATTTTGAAGTATTAGCAATGATTAAATTACACTTTTTTGTACAGTGTTCAAAACACAAAGACATGGTGCCACTGGTCTTCTTTGTATGCCAATATTTTGCCTGCAGGTAAATGAATTTAGGTTGGTCTTTATTTATTTACTTGTGTAAATAAATAAATAAATATTGGGAGCAGTGCAGATTGACTGTGCTAGGTCACACACAGCTTATCAATTAATTAATTCAATGTTTGTTATCCTGCTTTAGTAATTAGTGTGAATGCCCTCCAGGGGCATTCACAGTATTGCTTTCCTGTTTCCGTCCTTTGCCGGCTTATAACTCCTCAACCCTTTGTGCCACTTTTGCCGTTCAAAGATTAAAATATTCGGCCTGTTGAGGAGATGTCTGCTATGACTTTTTTTGTCCCTAAGTTTTGTACTTTTGGAGATATTTGACTGTTTTGTGAAGTCAAAATCCAGCCCAGTGATTGGTCAAGCTTGCGCATAATGAGCTGGAAGCATGGTGCACCGTTTTTCAGTGTGTGGTACTACTACAGAGTAATATATGCGGGTCCAGCGTGTGGTGTTTCTGTCTTAATGTTTCTGGCTGCCATAGTGCCCTTGAAGACACTTGGTCATATGAAAGGCAACCTCTGATAACAAAATACAACCTCTCTAATCAAATGCAACAAGTTAAATTTGGCATCTTGCTGGCTTGGGAAGTTATATTGCTGCTGTTCCTAATCACACCACTGCAACCTGCATGATTCAACTCATTGCTCTCAGCTGTGCAATTGCCAGACTCCCACTTGGGCAGAACTAAAGTGATTTTGAAGCTGCACAAACACAAAGTGTTTGAATTTGGTAAAAACAAAAACAGTTTGAACCATCAGATTTTTCTGCCTTTTACAATCATTGTACAATCCAGCATTTTAGCACATTAAAAGCCATTAATTGTACAAGTTAATT
>JBBBVU010000020.1:6307158-6324381 GCA_037177055.1 Atherinosoma microstoma
TTTATCAGCTCGTTCCTCCTTTTTCCCCTTTTCCTCCCCTCCCCCCCCCCCCCCCCCCCCCCCCCCCCCCCCCCCCCCCCCCCCCCTCACACTCATCTGAATAGTTAGTAATTGGGGTGGTTATGTCTCATATCTTGACTCATGCTTCTCACATGACAGAGATTTCAACACACCCTCAATCTACTGAGTAAGGTGAGGTTTCCATTTGCTGCGTTTTCCTCTGCCTGGTTTTAAAATATTCAGTGTTTAGAGATAAAATGGTTGGAGCCTGATGGTCTGTGGTGTCCAAATGGTGGTCCCTACACTATGAAGCTTCAGCATCAAAACACTTAAAGTGTAAATAGTCATAGTGTTCCATTTTCATAAGTCCTTATTCCATTTTTGCCCTAGTTCCTTTCCTAAGCCTGAGTTTGCTCCCCACTTGTCCAGCATCACCATTGACCTTTTTCTCTTTTTTTTCTTTTTTGTTTCCACTCCTTTTTTTGTATTCAGGTGTTGCCAGCAAACCCAGAGGAGTCGTGGCAGGTGTACAGTTCTGCCCAGGATAGCGAGGGCAGGTGTGTCTGTACTGTGGTGGCGCCCCAGCAATCCATGTGCTCGCGGGATGCCCGCACCAAACAACTGAGGCAGCTGCTGGAGAAGGTAATTATTGGTTAACTACCCGGCAACAGCAATCAAAGTCACACAATGCCTGGGGTAACCATCTTTTTACTCCTTTTCATTGTACTGTTCCCCACACAAATGCATGTGTGCACACATAGAAGCTTAAACATGTTTCTGGTCACCCAGTCACCTATCTGCCCGTTGGATAAGAATAGAAATCATGCTCTAATGAGCTCCCTGGAAACCTAAGGCATCATGGGAAGCAGCTGTACACTGACTGAGTTTCTGTTGAACTCCACACACCCAGAGCAACATATCTAATGATGCAATGCAGCTCAATACTCCAACTGGGAGTAAAGTCTACATCATTAAACAAACAGAGCACATTTATTAATAACTGAGTCTGATGGAAAAAATTAAGAACGTCCAAAATTATGCAGATTAGCTAAAAATAAAAATAAAGTAGCCAGAAGCAGCAGGAATAATCAAATATTCTTTGAATAAATAGAAGAAGTCTAAACATTTTGTGCTGTAAAACAGTTTTGGAGAAAACAAATGTCGTATAAGTATTTGTTCTACACTTGCACCATGTGTCTGAGGCCCCTGACTAGTTGGCCCAATGTCAGAGTTTTTGAATCATGAATGGCCAAGCCAAAAACAACATATTGGGAGCCTGTTGCATTTTCTCTACAGCTATTCTAATTACACCACATGAAAGTAGGAGAGTGGGGAATTATTCAGGCTAATGTGTACTTATGGCACCCAGGTCCAGAATATGACCCAGTCCATCCAGGTGCTGGACCAGCGTACCCAGAGGGACCTGCAGTATGTAGAGAAGATGGAGACTCAGCTCCGTGGTCTGGAGACCAAGTTCAGGCAGGTGGAGGAGACCCACAAGCAGAACATCGCCAAGCAATACAAGGTACAGACATTTTTCCTCTTTTTTTTTTAAGCCATTGATCCGTCCGCCATTCCTTCACAGCTGCTCTGTAGCTCATCACTAACAGCCCATCATGTTGGTGTTTGTGTGTTTCCAATGTGGAGAGAATACAAAATTGCCTGAGCCACTTATGCTGCATACCAAGAGATCCATAATGCCAAAGACGCAAAGTAAATGATTGCATCAACATCACAACGTTTGATGATTGTCAGACAGATAATTGGAAATAACTCAACTGTTTCATGTCCTAACCCTATTTTATTAATAGACCTTAATAGATATAAACCTTAAGAGGAAAAACCTTGCATTTGTGCTGAAGTCTGGAACGTTTAATCAAAGCGTTATTCCTCTTGCAAAGGATGAATCTGATAGAAACAATAACTATCGCTGCATTTATTTTTTCTAAACTCTTTGCAGCAGGTTGGTTAGTGGATTTAAGGACCTTTATGTTGGTGATGTTGATCACTGACGTCATCTTTTCCAAATGATTTGGTACTCCCTTTCATTAAGCCAATTCAAAATGTACCTACAGCCGTGGTGTGATGTTTGCAACCAAATCCACAGCTGTCGATTGTTTAATGTTTGATTTAATTATTTGATGAAATTGTGTGACCAAGCAAAATAAACTGAACTGTGTTAAAGCCAAAATATGCTTTTTAAAAGATATTTGGTCAGATGTTGCAACTTAAGCTATTAAGTGCTTAAGCTTAAGCTATTCAGGATAAAAACAACTATATGTTTGGGTGCCATTACAATATGGCTGAAAAGTGTGGCAGGATTAAAATCCTCATATTTCAATGAGTTTCATCCAAATGATAGGGAACACTTTTCCAATTACAAAGGACTCAAATTAGCACACTCGAACTGTTATGCAACACTTTGGTTTTGCACATAATCCACAGTAACTCGCTTAAAAACAAACATGTAGATTTTAAAGAGAATCTAAAATCAGCTGGGGAATAAGGAAGTTTAATTACATCTAATGGCCCATTATGTTGGAGGAACTCAGGATATCTGTTCACAGTTCTTTGAGACCAGCATACTTATTTATTTTTTTTTTCGTTTTAAGAGTTCATGGGTCTATTGGATTAAAGTCTTTTGGAATTCAACACAATTCTTTGAAAACTAATGTTAATACAATGATCCTGTTTATCTACACTCACCGTTTCCATACTTTACATCTAAAGGATTTAAACTAATACTAACTCCACTCATTTTCCATCTTCTTTTTGATTCATTGCTATAAGTCATTACCATTTGATAAAGTCAAAAAAATTGCAAAAAGTGTCAAGATAATTCAAATGGATCATTTGTGCAACAAAAACAACCAAGGTAAAAAAAAATCCTCATGTAAGAAACTCATGTTTTGGAATTTTAAAGAGAGTTGGACTCTTAAACTATCACAAGTTTTATTGGGAATCTAAATAAGGGACTATTTTGACCAAAAACTATGGAGACATTGCAAACTATTCATGACATTTTGCCTTTACGAATGTGTTTTTAAACATCAGAAAAATGCACAAATGCAAACAAAAATTGTATTTTTACTGTAACATTAAGCACAAAATCAAAAACATGTTCATCCCATTTTACCTGCAGTAATATGTGTGTATGCCACTGTCACTTCTGCATGCACTAAACCTCATGCTGCCAACGCCACGTTCAGTGCATGTGTGCAATTTAATGTAACATGTCTAAGTGCATTATACTAAGTGTGTGTGCCTCTGTGTGTCTGTTAGTTAGGTTAGCAAGCTTTAGCCCCTGTCAACAGTTTGTCGTTTTCTTGCTTGCAGGGCTAACTTTAAGACATGTAAAGAGAGCCACAGGGACGAAGAGGCAGGTCAATTCCAGATTCCCCTGAACTGGGCCACAGTACTGAGAGTTTTTGGGCGTCAAACAGTTAATTTACCTTTTTAGCACCATTAAGACTAAGAGACCCCACCCCTCTCCCAAACCAACCCACCACTGATCTCTTCCTGCATGTTACTGCTGTCAAAGTTTTCCATCTAAAAGCTTTTTCCAAGCGTAAATACATGATTCCTATTCTATTCTTATTCTTCTTATTATTAATTGCTGTTATTCATTTTATTTTCCTTTGGCTTTTGTCTATGCATATTTGGTTACTAAACAAATCTCTTCGTAAAACTATAAACGTAAAATTCGAGACACTTTGTTGTGTGTGACATGTAAAAGCATGTAACCCTTAATACGATGTTGCATTTTAAACAATGATGACCAATAAAGAGCTTTCCCAATTGTTGTCGGTGTACCGAGGGCTTGCTTTTTAACGGCTGCTCACTGCCGGGACGGAGCCACCTGCTCTGCTCGTCCAGCGGGTGGAGAATATTCTCCGGGTTTGTTTGACACTCACTTGCACAGACAGAACACAGCTGTTCACACACAAACACTGAAAACGGACACAAACAGCAGAGAGGCAGGATAGAGTTAGTGTAGCCAGGCTTAGACAGGTGTTTTTTTTTTTTTTTCCTTTCCTTTTCTTTTATGGACTGCGGGTCTCCTTTTGTACCGCATGACACTCAACCGAGCTTATTCTAATCTTTCAGGCCATAAAAGCGAAAATGGACGAGATTAGACCGTTGATACCAGTGTTGGAGGAGTACAAAGCCGATGCCAAATTGGTATTGCAATTTAAGGAGGAGGTCCAGAATCTGACGTCAGTTCTAAGCGAACTACAGGAGGAGATGGGGGCCTATGACTACGAGGAGCTCCACAACAGAGTGTCAAATCTTGAGGAGAGACTCCGAGCATGCATGCAAAAATTAGGTAGGCACAGAAAGTTGTTGACACACACTTTTCTTCAAACATGTGCATGCCCCAAATACCAACTTCATATGTCATGACTGTCCAGACAGATATCCAGAGGCATATTCACAATTTACAGAAAATTACAGGAACATCATGTGTGGCTTTGATTCTCTACTCAATACATATTTCAGAGACAAAAATGAACAAAAACACCATTAAAAGTTACATTTTATGGTATCATTGGTCTGTATTTACAATGCCAACATCCACTGATTATTGAGCTTGTGAGAGGATGAGGCATCTGAGGTTACATTTCATTAAGGTTTAGAGTTTTTGCAAAGAAACACCAGCACTAAACGTTCTGGGTTCCCATTGCAGAGATGATGGAAAACAAACAAAAACCTTGGTCTAAAACAAGGTGATTTAGGATGTTTAAGGGTAAAATACACCTTCTTGGAGCGGAAGTAGCTTTTTTTGTGAAAAAAGATATGCTTAATATCAGAGGGGGGTAAAACAAAGTGCCACTTAATGGGACATTTCAATTAATCTGGTATGTCTTCCCCCAAAATTGACACATACTAAATAAAATGCAGCAATGGGCAGATGAAGAGGGCTTCAGCACTTACGTGTCTTCGGCTTGCTGGTTCTCATCAAAGTCCTATCTTTGCTTTTAGCCCTGTCTCAGTCTCTTCACACCTCTGTCACAGCCCACAGTGCTAATAGATGCACACCCACATGGTGACTAAGATACATTACAAGAGCAGAGACACTTACATGCAGCACATGACGGGTATATTGTGTCCCTGTTTCAAATTATTCACAGAGCAAGATGACTGAAAGACATTGGAAAAAGCTTTTGGTCACAGTGCCCGCTGTTCCGTGTGGAAAGCGTCGATTTCCACAATCACACTGGGATTGCAATTAAATTAAATATATCTATAAAAAGAAGAACGAAAAGAAAAAGCACAAACATAATCTCTGCTCACCAGTTGCTTCTTGTGTCATTTTCTTTTTTATCTTCGCACACACCTACTGGCATGGAGCCAGAACCCATCCCATGTTTTCATTCCCAGCTCAGTGAACACACTACTCCTCATGTCTGTGAGTTAGGCTGCCAAAGACAGGAGAGCAGGGACTTAACTAGAGTGTGTGTGTGCAAGATCAGATGTGATAAAGGCGAGGTCACCCAGCGAGACTTGCTCAGCCAGAACAGAGGGTGGCTATCCCTTTCATCTTCACACGGATGCAGAGGCACTCATGCATAGTGCACACAAATACACTCCAGCACATTCCCACTACTCACATTAAACTGGCGAAGGTCACAAGACACATTTGCATCAGAAAAAAAGAAAAAGAATAATACTGAAAAAATGGAGGAGGCAGTATAAATTCTAGTTGTGAGTAATGGATGGGAACAAGTGATACAGGGTGGTGTTGGGAAGGAGAAAGTGAAGACAAACAGAAAAGGTGAAAGAGAGTAACTACAGTCTCAACAGAGCTGTCCTTCAAGCTGTTTTGTGCCAGAGAGACTAACAGCCCAGCGGCTGCTGGGACACAATAGCCATCGATCAAGAGGACATGCCAGCTTGCTGGGCAATAATCAAATAAATAAATCTCCCTGTGCTGTTACCCTGCAATGTGGAGGCACGGAGAGCTTCAGGCAAATCCAGCCGCTGCACACAGAAACACTGATGAATGGAGCAAGAAGGTCATTCCTGCACACAAACACCTCAGTTACCTTCTCTGCTACTATTGTTTATATTTTCCATTTCTTCAGTAAATTTGATCTTATTACAAACAGTTTCATCTTCAGTCTTACCATCTATTTTTATTCTGCTTATCCCAAGTAAAGAATGATTTTACTTGGACTGCATAATTGTTAGTTTAGCTTTTAATTTGATCAGGGTAATTTAAGATCAGTAGGGGGGGTGGGGGGGATAAGAATCCTTTAAAGTAGTTTTCTATAACATTAAACATTCATGATGAGCCAATCTAAAAATATATTTTCAGACATTTCTGAGTATCTCATTGGAGTCTAATTTGAGCCCTTCAACCATTGAAGGAAGCTCATTGCAGGGAGGAATATTAAATAACCAAAATCTCAAGCTTTAAAACTGAATATTTATTTAGAAGCTTCTGATAAAAAGGTTTCAACTTATATTTAAAACCAAATTTTGATTTAAGGGACATAATGTTTGGGGGTTTTTTTTCTTCTCTTTTTTTTTTCATAAGCTCCAGTTCCCATTAGGTTTTCAACTTGCCCTTCCCTCTGATTCAGGCCAGGCAAATCCAGGTCAAAAGGGGATTAGACCCTATGTGGATCTCCAGAATGCAGATCTATCAGTCTGCTCCCTGGCAGCCTACAATAGAGTGGTCATCTAAAGATGGAGGCATGATTAGAGAAAATAAATAAATAAATCAATGGCCAATGTATTAATACAGACTCTAATTCCAGTAAGGGTTATGTAAGGGACTCAGCCTAAACTAGAAATACTATATGCTGCTCATGTGACCATGTGTTTGTCTGTGAGGTGCAGCTGAGGTGCGATGTCCACACACTCTCACAGGCATGACATATGCTGCACACAGACACACACAATTGCTCCAACAGAGAGCCACAAGTTTAGTTATGTAAGACACAGTAATGTGATAGTGAGACAGGTTACAGAGTGTATAATACGCAGAAGAAGCAAAAAAATAATAATAATCAAACCTAAACTGTATGAATCCAAAATAACATGGCTTTTAATAATGTTGAAGAACATGAACGATAATGGGGCTGCAACAAAAGGGACTAATGGAAGAGACGCTTCGCAGAGAAAGACACTATTGAAAACCTCAAATGAACAGTCGTCACAGTCCAAATCTTTGAATTAGCTCATTAGACTGACTCACTCCATCCGTGTGATTAGATAAGCTCTTCAAGATCATCTCATTGACCTTTGTCTGTGAAAAAGATGTGAAAAACATCTCAACAAATGGATGGACTGGATATTATTTGGTAAAGCCATGTTTATTATCTCTGCCTGTCCGTATTAGAGAGGGTACATTAATCTGACCAGCTCTTCCACAGAAAGGACAGAGAACTCGGTGTTAGTTTTGTCAAATTTACATTTGCACCTCCATCAACACTAATTAACACAATGGCAGCCTGCAAGTTTCACACAGGAGTGGAATACACAGTGCTTAACCACTTTTCTCACCTCTTTATATGTCTACACTCAGAGAGTAAAACAGGGATCAGCATGTGTGAACTGAATAATAAGCAACTCTTGTGGAGTTCATCGTGCAAGGAGAGAGGCAGATACACAGGAACAAGTTGGATCTGAACTCTCTCATCCTTCAGGCAAATTAATTTAGATTTAAAGTAAATACAAGTGATTCCTTTGTAGCAGAGTTTGAATTAGGCTAGATACCCAAAGGGGTGTTGCAGCAGATGTTCCCATCTCACTTCTTTCCTTGCAGCATGCGGCAAACTGACGGGCATCAGTGATCCCATGACAATCAAGACGTCTGGATCCAGATTTGGCTCCTGGATGACTGATCCTCTGGCACCTGAAGGGGATACTCGGGTATGTACAGCACACAGCCACATAAGTGCCGTTCAGATACACCCCTTTCCTCTGATCTAACCCTGCTCTCATAACAAAAGGAACTAGCTAAGTTGGTCCAATGTACCATGTTTCGACTAAAAATAGCTGAGTTACAATGCCCACTCTTTTGTGTAGGAGATAGTTTGAGACACCTTTTTGTTTTGATACTCGTTGCAATTTTCTATTTACATCCTGCTTTCACCTGCGAATGGTTTGTGACATTGACTAAGTCTTGGACATGTAGAAACAAATGCGGCTATTACACAGTTTTTCTTGAGACTGGATTGTCCATTTACCTCAAGAGTTGGATGTGGAAACTGGAAATAAGTCAGAAAACTAGCAGGGCATATGTGATCAGGTTAGATTGAGTTTGCAATACAAGTTGATGCATTATGTGCTATTTTGTACAAAGAACACCAGCAATCTATGAAAATGGGTATACTGTGTTAACAGCTTGTTGAACTGTCCTCACACTGACATTTATGAAAAGCAGAAATAGCATTAACATCTGAATTAGTTGCAGCTTGTTAACATTTGACAAGAACACACTGGAGGAAACAGTTAAAACCCCAAACTTGCTTTTTATTCTCATTCATAATCTGCTTAATCTGCTACAAAAAGTTGTGCAACCTCTGAAGCTGTAGCTGACCCCTTTTGAGCCGAAAGCCATAGTGAAAAATGTAATCGCCTCCCATGTAAACTGATCTCTGCTATTCTAACAGCTGATTACATCTGATTTCCTGTTGCACTCTGTTGGCTTTGTTAATGGTTCTTCCCACACGACTAGAATCCATTTAAATAAAATGCAAAGAATAAATCGATGTGGTTTTCACGAGAAGATGCAGTAGACTAGGAAGTGGGGGAGGAACCGAAAACAAAAAAAACAAAAAGTCTGGTTTCTACTCTAGCTCTATGAGTGAAATTAAGAGACAGACGTCTGAAAGTAAACTTGAAGAATCAGCAGCATGCAGGACAACACCTCCTGGAAGATACAGTAACTGTTATGACAGCATTGGTGCATATTCTTGAAAAACTTCTCATCGGTAAGAGTGAAGCTCACTGCTGACTTAGATTATATTTAGCATGCGGAAGGGCAACTTTTTTAGCTGAAACTAATGTATTTTGAACAGGACACAAAGATGTGCTGCGTTGAACTGAGTATAATTGACAGGAGTGGACAGGTCTCCACTTCTTTTTATCTTTTGGCCTCCTTACCTTAGTTTTTTCTTTTTTTTTAACTTATCAAAACCTACTTCCTTGACATGAAATATTCTTAGTCAGTCACACAGGATGTGCTTCAGGAGTATCAGTCCTACTGAGACTTTGGAGGTATTAGATGCTCTGGGATACCCACCACTACAGTGACCAGCAGGCTTCTGGGTAAAAGCAGCTGAGACAGGTCTTTTATGTGGAATGATGGGCATTACCCCCATGGGACATGATGTTTGCCATCCTGCATCTGTCATCTGGACTGTTTGTATTCAGGAGCTGCCGGATCTCAGCCTCATTTGCTCCCTGAAGAAGTCTCAGCGCTAACTTAATTGGAATGCTTGTTGATAGTGTGATTTGATTTATTCCGTGTGTGATCTGCATGCAAGATTCAGATACCTACAAGGGCACGGCCACCATTCACGAGATTTTGAGCTCTGCGGTATTGTTGTGCACTGCTCTGACTTCTTCTCTTTCTTGTCATGACGTTTAGGTCTGGTACATGGATGGTTACCATAACAACCGCTTTGTGCGGGAGTACAAGTCTATGCATGACTTCATGACGTCGGATAACTTCACGTCCCACCGGCTGCCCCACCCATGGTCAGGAACAGGTCAGGTGGTCTACAACGGCTCCATCTACTTCAACAAATTCCAGAGCCACGTCATCATCAAGTTCGACTTCCGCACCTCCTCCATCAGCAAGTCCCGGCAGCTCGACTATGCCGGCTTCAACAATGCGTATCACTACGCCTGGGGAGGCCATTCAGACATTGATCTGATGGTGGATGAGGGAGGCCTGTGGGCCGTCTACGCCACCAACCAGAATGCAGGCAATATTGTTGTCAGCAAGCTGAATCCCAACACTCTACAGATCATCAAGAGCTGGACCACCAACCACCCTAAAAGGAGTGCTGGTGAGTCTTTTATGATCTGTGGAACGCTCTATGTCACCAACGGCTACTCAGGAGGCACCAAGGTCTACTACGCCTACTCCACCAACTCCTCTACTTACGAGTACATCGACATTGCCTTCCAGAATAAGTACTCACATATCTCCATGCTGGACTACAACCCACGTGACCGTGCTCTATATGCCTGGAACAATGGCCACCAAGTCCTCTATAACGTGACACTGTTCCACGTCATTCGCTCAGAGGAACTGTAATGGAGATGGATCTAAAACATAAATATATACTGTCTGTATACAAATCTCACTATATTCAAAATTATATCTGCAAAGAAAAAGACTATATGGCAAGGCCAATCTATTTATAAAATTAAAAAAAACCTGTGAGAGACTGCATCATTTGTGAATGCAAAGTGGATTGAATGTCCATATGAAGAAAAAAAAATTTAAATTGAAGGGTTTCATTCCAAAATGTGATAGAGCTACAAAATAAAAATGTTAAATCAGTTAATATCACAAAATAAAAGCTGATTGTAAGAAAAAAAACTAAACTGTTTTGTAAATAAAGTTCTTGATATGACTTCTGATTTTAATAGTTACTCTTAGTAGATTTTTTTTCCTTTTTTATAGATGCTACCATTTTCTTGGAGGCAGTTTGTTTTGGAATGAAACTCTTTAACTGTTTGTCGTATCGATAATGATTGTACAAGTAGAACATATATCAGACTCAAAAGAATGAGAACAGATGCCAAAAAGAAGAAGAACAAAAAAAAAAACATCGCGCCTTTTTTATATCATGGAATATCAACCTTAGCTCATTCCTGTGGCTTCAGATCTTCTGCAGAAATCCTCCAAGATGAACTTTTCTTGTGGTCGATGGGGGTCCTGAAACAAAGACTGTTACTAATAAACTGTTGGACCCCCTGGTCCTGTGGACAAAAGCAAAGGAGGTCAGTCTAGTCAGAAGACTTGATAGCCTAATGGAGGCAGTTTGTCATCTTGTTTTTATCAAGTACAGTAGCAAATCTAAAGTCTGTAGAAAAAACAACAATAACATCATCCACTAAAAGACCTGAAGGCACTGACTGTTGACAGCACTGTTTTTTGATCTGATTTTTTTCCTGTGTTGGTGACTATGTGTGGAGGCTTTCTTTGCATGAGTGTTTTCTATCACTCTGGTCTGCTCTTCTGAATGTCTTTTGCTGTATGATACTATAAAAAAAATTAAAAAAAATAAAAAAATAAATAAATAAATAAATAAAGGGAAAGATATCAGGTGGGAGGGGGAGTAAGATAAAATCCCTTTGGGATTTGAAGATTTGCAAGATTTACTTTCTCCTGCTTCTTTCTATTTAGTTGCTATTTGGTTTCTTTTAATTTTTTCGCTATTTCTTTTTCTGTTGTTTTTTTGTTTTGTTTTTTCATTTAAAATATTCTTGCATCACTGTAACTGTTGGCACCAGTTTTGCCTCTCTGTACTTGTTTATTTGGACCGTGTAGGAGGAATCTATCTAGCCCTCACCTCTTTGAAGAAGAAAAAAAAAAAAAAAGAATGTATGAAGTATTGTATCCTTGAAAAGGGAACCTAGTTCTCTGGTTCTCTTATCTTCAATTCACATCATGCGCCTGAAATAGGGAAAGGTCTTTTTTAGAAGATAATCCTGTCTCATGTCATGTATTCCCCACTGCTAGTGAAGGAAAAAGTTGTTTAAATGTATACCCTTGCCGAGGACAAAAGCTTTTCACTCTTTTTGCGCTTTGCTGGACATGTGTTGTATCTGAAATGAGATAGTTAATGATTCGTGTCAATAAAACAGAAAAATCTGATGCTCCGATTGTTGCCTTAGAAAACTACAAGCTGCTGTGCAACATTACTTTTAGTCTATAATAGTTAATAATTGCAAACCAACTTGTTCTTATTGTTTTTTAATTACAAAAATAATCACAGATTACACAGTGCTTTCCTCTGCTGTTGCACTCAAGTCAATTATGATTAACGCACCATGTTACATTTTTTTAAAAGGATTAAACTGAGGTTTGGACCATTTTGAAATGACAAATTCCTTCTTTTCAAATTGAGAAGTTAAATTTAGAAGAAATGAAACACTTTTTCACAGTTCAATGCACTCCGACTGACCAATTCAAGCATTAAAATGCATACAGATTAGATGCTGCACCGTGGATAGTGACAAGTTTTCGCCTTTATTACCCTTTCTTATCAAAGATGTTCCACTGCTGGTTCAGGACTGTCACGAGAACCACTTGTAAGCTATTTTAGGGGAAATGCTTTATTTTACATATCTAGAGAGTATCACCAGTAAATACTGATAAAAGCAATAGTTGGAGTTTGTGAACACTCTCTTCAATGCCACACAGTGTTTCTAAATGCAAACCGGCACTCGAGAACTGTGACACAAACAGGATTCATACATGTTTCATTTGGCTCTATATATGCCAGCTGAGTCAACTAAAACATCTGACAATGGTAACGCAGTTACAAACACTTTAAAAGTTCAGCTGCAAACTGATTGTGAATGCAGCTCTATGCATCACATTGGCCAGCTTTTACAGAGGCGACTGGCTATATAAAACATGAATTAGCAGGAAAATGAGAAGAACATAGAGCTAATGATCTTCCACAGCTGGTTTACCTTTACATCCTGGCTGATGTTTTTTTTTTTTTTCTCTTCGAATCAAATCAGCAAATCAAATGCTACACTGGCTTTGGATTTTTTGAATATGGCAGTTACAACATTTTTGCTGGTCTGGTTGGCCTATAACCCTACCACCAGTCCCAGAGGTAAGTGGATCCAAACCGATCAATAACGTTTTTCAGTGCTGGAGTAAGAGTTTTTTGGCAGTCAAAATAGAAAGCCTTGCATATAATTTAGACTCTGGCTACAAAACCAGCACTTGAACCTGAATGGTAGAAAAACCCTTTGTTAAAAGACCTACTCACTCAGAGCAGAGCAGAAGCAAGTTCTACGTAGCTGTGGTGCCCAAACCATAAACATTTTCCTAAACCTAACCAAGAAGTGTAGAAGCATTGCATAACCCCAACCAAACACAGATTCAAAGACTGATATCACTGAATTTGGTTGCTGTAGTTCAGAAAGCAATTTAGACTGTCACCAAACAAAAGGTTGATGGTTTGATCTCCAACCTGGACAGTCCACTAGTTGCACGGTCCATGAGCAAATCATGGACACCCCAGATTACTCTTAATTCCCTGGTGCATCAGAATGTGTGCATAAAATCTGCTGTGATTGGGGTAATTACGTTCATATTATAAAACATTTTTAACATGCCAAACCCTGACCAAACAGCATACAGAATATATATACTTTGGCAATAGACATTTTGAGGCCTGGCAAGACAGATTTACATGTTTCCTAGCTCATAGTTTTTAATGTTTACAAACCTTTACCTTGACTGTGATCACACAAATTCAAATAACCCTGTGATTCTGTTGCACTTGTCATTTGTGCTGGGATGTCTTCTTTTTGAGGAAAAAACTCTTGACTTCTTGCTCGCTCAACAATTTTTTCCCCTTTGATCTCCACTCCATTTCACTTACTCCAACTACCATCCCTCTTCTTCTCCGTGATCCTTCAGCCAGTCTATCTTTCCCGCTCTGTGCTCCCCTACTGCCTCTTAGTCCTCTGATGTTTCAATCGATGAATAAATGATTGCTTCTATTTTCACTCTGAGAGCTTGCCCAACACAAAGTGCTTTGTTCCCCAGAAGGAGAGAGATGAAATTTTGGAAACAGAAAAAAAGAAAGACATAAACAGAGAGAAAAACATGTTCAGTGAAGGGTCCTGCAGCGTTTGACACAATGAGCTATCACTCAGGAGTAGAATATATTTGCATCTTTAAACTGTGATTGGCGCATCAAAAGACATAACAGCACTCCCTCTAGACCCACTTTTCCACTCTCCACATCATAAGAGCATATGCCCACAAACCTGACAATTACACTTAATTTCATCATTTTGCTCATTGGCTTTTTTCTTGTCATTTTTGTATCAAGATCATGTTTATTCTACATTTTAAAAAGTGAAGTAGGCTAATTAATTTGGGCATACCTTGCCCTCTAAATGCCACCATCCCTGCAGCAGCACTTCTGAGAATAAAGGACGGACACAGCAAGAGGTTTGACCTCGTTCAGGCCAGCTGTAATGTGCACCATTCCCCTAAGGACCAAACCACTTATCAGTGATAGAAAGCTAGCATGTGTCAACAACAGGCTTGCAAAAGGTTTGCACAGCACTGCAGTAACTTTGTTTTGCAGACAGGCATTTTATGAAGGATTGTCCTGACTGAAGACCTTTCCAAATGATTGCATTACTTAACTCTATCTTGCAAGTGACTCATGGAAACCTGTGTCTATTACCTTTTTTGTTAGCTTGAAGGTTGAGTTACACAAGCTGACAAACTGACATGCGCCTTTATTTGATTCATTCTGTCAGCATAATCCTTGTTCCTTCTCAAGGAGCTGACTCTCCAAAGAGACAAACTGAATGAATGAACACCTCAGACAGTGCCTTTTTAATGAATGAAAAATCCCATTAGATCACAGATATCTAAATATTTAAAAAATAAAAAATAAAATTAGCACAGATCACTGCCTGCAGGTAGGTTCCAGTGAAACCAGTTTACAAATGAGTATTTTATCAAAAACATTGCACTTTAAAACCCAGGATTTTAGCTTTGAACATTTCAGCACAAAGTTTTATTTCATCATTTTGTCATTTGGAAACAGATGCTGCAAATGCACCAACATCCTGTGATCCACCAAATAGTTAAAGGTTCATTTTAGATATAAGAAGCTGATTAATTCTTAACTGTCAAGAGAACCAAAGCATTAATAACATTTTCATGGCCTTGGACCTTCTCCACAGTCAAGCAATCACAGTGAGCTCTTTTAAATTAAATGCAAGATGACATACAAAGACTTTCTACAACACACCGCTTTTTTTTTTTTTTTACTGTTCCATTCCAAAAATGTGGCTTTTAGATTCATCACACTGGCAGGAGAACAGAAATAAAGCCTAAGTTTTCATTGTTGCTGGGGGCACTATCCGAGCAAAATCTATTACAAGCCCAGCGTGGGTTGGAATAATAGCTGATAATAAATCAATAGAACCATAAAGAACAGGACCGAGGGAGAAAAACAACAGCAATAAAGACAATTCATTTTAATTATGGTGGAATAAAAAGGCAAAGTAAAATAAACTCAGATGTCCCTTTTGTGATTCTCAGTGCACTGATTTTGTTTACAGTTCTGTCTCTGTCAGCTATTCAAACACCTGCTCTCTAACAAAATGTCTCCTAATTTGCATTTTGTGAAATACACTATTCTCATGTGCATGCACGCAGAGGATATAAAACATGCACAATGCACCACCAAACCTACGTCCACTTTTCATTACATCGACAATAAGAGGAATTTTCCATCTTCAGCAAGATATTTTCCAGGAACCACAAAGGTTTGGTTATGTTTTAATACCTACAACATAAGTCCTTTTTTCAACTCAAGAGTGACATCCACCTTTACACATGGAGGACTTGGAGTCTAGCTTTACAACTGTAAGCTTTACAAAGCCTTAACACCAGAGATAGAAAAGACATGCAATTTTATTTCATCATTGAAAATTTCAACATTTCACTCTTGATTCTCAAATTCACTCAAGTTGTTTATGGTATTTTCACCGTTAACATGTTTATGATTACTGCAGCTTTAACAGAGCCCTCTGAACCTGCATTTGAGCTAGGACCTTGAGTTAGCTCAACATAACCATGAAAATATTCTACTGATGTTTGAAGGAGTGTGAATCATTTCCCAGGGGGTTCGAATACTTTTTCTGTTTTGTTTTTCCAAAGCTGGAATTATTTCTTCAAGACACACAAGGTCTCCTTTGACAACGTGCCATGAAACTCTGGCTGCAGTAATATTTAACACCTACAGCAAATGTTACAAAGTCAGACCTTGAAGACTGCAGTTCTCTGGACCTGGCTACAGTTGCTGGGGCTTCTTGACCTTTTAAAGAGCCAGTCAGCTCTAAATGGGAACCAATCAGGCATGAGGAGGCATCTAGTTAATCCATTAAAAGCACTTACCTGACTGTAGAGTGGAACTTCTGTACGTGAAAAATGTGTTGGTTTGTCACAAGTTCTATGATTTTAGAACATAATGTTAAAGAAAACCTTGCAGGTGATGTGAAAAGATGGTTTTGAAGTAAAAAAAAATCTACTTCTTTAATCAAAGAAGTAATCTCATATAATGTATGGCAGATAGTTCCTGCATCCTTTTTTTAATACCTTTTCAGGTCAGCTACTGTATGTCAAAGCTTTCCTACACACTGGCATGTAATCAGTCAACATTGTAATTGTGTGAATAATAGTAGTTATCTGGCAAAGTCGGTCCATATAGAAAATAACTATATTTTACTTCTTTGTCTGGCATGTCCCCTGGGGTGCCGAAAGGGGGGTGGGAGAGCAGACGTCTCCCAGCCCCCCACCCCCGCCCCACCTGAAAAAGTCCAAGCAGCCCCAGAGGAAGGAGGTGAGCAGAGTGTTGAATGAATTGATTATTGTGGAGAAAAAAAAACATTAAATATTAAATTTTCATTTTCTAGATATCAGAAGATTAAATAGCAACAACCATGTAGGATTTTATATGTGTTCTTCCCCACAAATCTAATGCCATCACCTGTGAGTCTACAGATTTGGAGATACATTAGACTTGCATGTGTTGCTACATGAGGCAGACAGTGGCGTGGAGTATTGGTAGTCAAATCAATTTTCCTTGACATTTTTTGTGAAATCATTGAAAGCATCTTTAATTAAAGTAAATAGTGGGAGGCCACCGGAAATAATTATTGTGATGCTACAAATTACATTACATTATTGTAGATACTATATAATTCTGTATAGAGCAAGGTCCAGGATTAACTTCAAGTTTGTCAGAGAAGAGAGGGCAAAAGGAAGAGACAGAAAATTTAGATGATTAGGATCCACCAAGAGAAAGTGTAGAAAGACAGAGAGAGGGGACATTGAAAATCAGCAATTAACTGAATCTAAATTAAATGAGGGTCGGGTGCGTAGAGAGCTGGGCGGCAGCCAAAGGCGGGGACCCTGGCGGTCCGATCCGCGGCTGCAGAAGCTAGCTCTAGGGACGTGGAACGTCACCTCTCTGG
>JBBBVU010000020.1:6418649-6431458 GCA_037177055.1 Atherinosoma microstoma
TACTTGCTGGGATAGGCTCCAGCCCACCCGCGACCCTGCATGGATTAAGTGGTACAGAAAATGGATGGATGGATGGATTTATTCTGTTTTAATTTTGCAAATGTCTTCGCTCACTCAGTTTTTTTGTTATCGCTTGCTATAATATTTGCATTTCCACATAACCTCATATCTCTTGCTCCCTGGTGGAATCAATTTAAACTACATCCAAATGTTTATACTGTGGATAACTCAACACAGCCACAGAGCAGTTGTGTGCCAGCTGAAAAAAACACTGAACTTAGCAGTGCCTCGAGGTAATGCACTTCCCATGTTCACGCAGTGCAGAAACTGGGAGGTGGTATTTTCAGGCCTGCTCTGAACTGCCCTAAAGAGACATTTTCTGCTCATAAAATACAGAGCGGCCGCATCTCTTTATAGTCATCTGATTTATGATTGCACCTTTGAGATAACAAAGTCGTGGAAAAGCCTTTGTTGTATCTGCCAGTGAATAGTTTTGGAAATGTATATTTTTTGCTTTTAACTCACTGGCTAAATTAGCTTTCCTACTTTTAAATGTAAAAGAGCATAAAACTCAAACATTGCCTTGTAGTTCTGCATCAACCCCAAAAAACTGCTGGGGGCATTGGATTCTCTTTGTGAGATCAAAAGTGTTTCAGAAATAAAGCTTTACGTTCAAGTGGAATTAAGGCCGTCTGCAACACTTGATGTTATTCAGTATGCATTTTGAGACCAGGGTGTTTTTTTATTTGGTTGTGAAATAACAGTGATGAAAAAGAAAGCAGGTATCTATTGTGGAGTTAAAGATGTGATCCTTTTGTACAGGAAAAGCAGTCCTTTTTAATGAATAACACTGGGTAGACTTTCATTATATCTCATTACTAAATATCATTAGCCTTTTTAACTGAATGATGCTAATTAAAATCAAAGCCATAAAGTGGAAATAGACATTTAGAAAAGCTCTGCATAATTATTTCATTTTGTACCTACTGACTGACATGGCTGCTGCACATTCACTTGATATGTATGAAAACTAACACCGACTCTAAAAATGGAGATTTCTTGTTGTTGGGAAAGAAATAGAATAGACCGGGAGAAACTATCGAGGGAGGGAGAGAAGACATCACACAACCTTTTTCCAAAAATGGCACCAGCATGCGTTGCCAGTTTGGCAGTTTTGAAAGCACTTGTCAGAGAAGCTGAAAGTGTGCTTCCAACTCTCTGCAAGAATCCTCCTCTCCCGTCTGGTTATAAGGGGATTGAAAAAACCTAACAGTTTCTTCTCACCCAAAGGTGCCAAAGAGATACGCAGGTGAAGTTGTGTAATGCATCCACTCCATCTAAGATCATTAAAAAAAAGGAAAGTAAACATTTGCCTTTTGTCTCTCTGAAAACATATTACTATCGCTGTATGTAATATATGTTTGCGAGTGATTCTGCCAGTAGCATTCTGCAGTTTTTCAAAGAAATCTATTTGATTTTGACACATCCTACCCTGGCCTTGCATCACTTTTAGCCTACTTATCGTTTAATCCTATAAAAAAAATCCAATCAAGAAAACAATTATTGTGTCTTGAGAACAAGAACAGCTTTCAAAATTGTAACATGAAAATACTGTATGGTAAAAAGCCATATTTCCCATTCTTTGAAAAATAGCTGCAGAAAATGAGAAGCAAAACCACAGGTGGTTAACAGATTAAAAGCTGGCTTACAACATAGCACAAAGAGAGCTAACAAAAGACAGGAAATGATAGCAGTGATACAACAATGCTAATAGGAGCATGGAATACCACGGCACCAGAGGAAGCATTACCTTTATATGTCCAGAATATTGTGAAAACTAATTTGAAATAAGATATTATCATGTAGATCTGCAAATCCCATAAGACCAAAACCAATGAAACAGATGCTCAATGCAGTCGATGCGTACTTACAAAGCAGATGTCCCTGCAATAACTGAGCTTTATTCTGCAGAAATAGAACCGTCTGCTTGACAAGGACATAAAAGTAAATCGAACTGACGGAGATGACTCCCCACTGCCTCATGTTTCACCGTAAGATACCCCAAGAAATCCTACTGAGCAGACATCTCTCTTTGACACAGAGGGAAATGCAGGTGAGTTTGCATTGAGGCATTAAACCTCTCACATATGGACAGAACATACCCACATCAGTAAAATAAGAGCCAGTTATTATAAGAGCCAGTTCTGACCTCCAACTCATCACAAAACTGTAACATTTCAAAGGGTTTCTTTTCAAGCCCTGTTATTTTTTTAATATTTTGACTCCTTCTCACTAGCTGGTAAGGCAACAACGCTGCATTGTGTGCCAGTTCCATTACTCAAAAACATAAAATGAGTATTAATTCTAAACATGACAACACATGATGGAAGCATGCAGCCAGTTAGAATTCAGGCTTTTTCTTCAAATGAATGGAGCATGTAAAATAAAAGTAATGTCTCATGTCACGTCTGTCTGTCATACCAGCTTGCTCGGTTGCCAGGGTGATGAAACAGGTGGCGTTGACTGACACCAACGCGTCTGTGAAAGAGATGGATATTTGATATTTCGGAGAAGAGCTCAAATGGAGTTCTATAGCAGTCTTCTAGGCCAGTGGCTCTCAAACTAAGGGTCAGGACCCCCATGGGGGTCACAAGATAATTTCAGGGGGTCACCAGATGATTTAAAAAATATAAAATCTTACTAATTCATGAGAAACATGAACTTGCAAAACACAAATTATTAAGATGGGGTCCTGAGCTAATTTTTCTCCCCTGTAAAGGATCCCTGGCCCCTAAAAGCTTGAGAACCCCTAGTTTAGGCAACGCCCAACTGCGTTTTTGACAAAAAGATTTCTACTGAAAGCAAAAATAAAGAGGAAATTGCTATGAAAGTAGCAAATCTAAAAAAGAACTGTTTCGAAAAAAGATATTTCTAAACACCGTGAGATGCCACCTGCAGGCCCTAGTGTTAGATGGTTATTTGGCAACTACAAATCTGTAAGCTTTAAAGAAGACAGCTTACAAGCTTTACAAGATAATATGAAATCAGTTGTAAAAGATAAAACATCATTAGTGGGATACGATGGCACAGCTGAAAATAGAATCAGCAACAGCACACGTGTTGCTGATTTATGTCACATAAACACATGATAGTTTCATTTAACTTGCTTCACACATGCACTTTCTGGGCTTTTGGTTTTGCAAAGCCATCTACTATATTAGATACTTCAGTTTAGTTTAGCTTCAAATGCAAGGGGAAAAAATGAAAAAGCATGGTTAGATCATGTTGGTCGAAATGCAAGCTGTCATTCCAACCCTAATAAAGTTGCATCAGCTGTTTAAATTGTACCTATGCAGGCATTTCTGATGAAGACTTGTTTCAGTTCCTCATTAATTCCTTTAATTCTTGCATGCACCATGCAAAGTCTGCTATCAGCATATTTGGATTGTTTCCACTGTGCCATCATCTAATTTCAACACCATGAGATAAGACCACCACATAATCCACTGTTTAAGAGGGCATGCCTATTGCATACATGTCTGTGAGAACTGATTCTTTAACTTGATGTTTAATTGGGGATCCTTCTCAAGAAGGATTTTCTCTCATGAGAACAAAAGACTGTTTTAATGATACATTTTAACTCATTATCAATAAAAAGAGGTTTGTTAAATGATCAATTCTCAAGATAATGTCATTACATTTTTAACTGTGCACTATTTTATAGAAAACATTCGTCAACATCTTACTTTTGATGCAAGATATTTAATATTCAGTGTTCATGTTACTGTATATTACAGATTGATGCATTATTAAACAAAATATTTAATTAAAAATATGGTCAAATGTGCATTTTTAAACTCAGTTAGGCATGTGTGAGAAGTTCACCCCTAGTGTTTCCATATGGAAACAGGTTTCTATAATCAAATGGACCTGCCTCTCTTTCAATCCATCTTTATATCTTTCCCCAAATACTCCATTTCTAACATAATTCCAGTAAAACCTTTTAACCCTGTCTATATATTTCTGACTTGCTCTGTCCTCTGCACCCTTTACTTGACCTATCTGTCTTTGCTTCTGACCCTTTGCACAGATGCTTAAGGAAAATATAGGTTATATATAAGTATGTCAGTTCAGTTCATGAAAATACTTTACTTCCTTACTAATTGGCTTATGTCTTCCTCTGTATTCTTCCAGGTTTCCTCTCGCCTTTGAATCTTTTATCTTTTATATCGATGGAGAGTCAGGTTCTATCGTCTGTAGAGCTGCTCTTCGGAGGGAACAGTGGGAACAGGAATCATTTCAGAGGTACATAATTTATCACGACATGGCTTGTGTGCTCCTGTAAAACACCTCCCCTCTATTTTTCCTGTTCCTGCGTTTCATCCTCAGCCATTGCTCTGGTACATCTTTGTGTATACTGTAGTTGTTTTTGCAGACCTCAGCATGTAATCACAATTTATAACATGATGCAGCGATACATAAAACAGAGGAAATAAACACACATTGTCAGTTGTACTTATGAATTTGTAGTGATAAAACAAACAGATTTGTTTTGTGTGGCTCTTATGTCAAAAAGAAAGGGTAGAAACAAAGGAGAGGGCATGTGTAGCGAAGATATGTTGCAGAAATCCATTCTCAGTCTCTTACATTAAATATTCCATCTGAAGCTGCACTAGCTACTGGGAACAGCTAGACTAACACTTCATCTGTAACACACTGTATGATGTACAGGCCCACTGTGGACACCTCTCAGGAAGCTCAGAGATATTTTCAATTAAGACTTAAATTTCCCACCATGGGTTTTGTTAGCTCACATTAAAATGGCAGAGTTTGCTTTCTTTGAAGGACGTAATTGCTTTGGTATTGATAAATTGGTTGATATTTTTCTTTGTGCCATCCTGAGCATTGTTTTTTTCTTTCTTTGTCTTTTTCCCCATCATTCCCTTTTTGTCAACATGAAAAACACAAGCTGCTTTTTTTCAAAATGCCCCTTTGATTGTTAAATGATGTGCTATTGCAGAAAGGGAAATTACATGGCGGCTGCCTCAAATACATTTATTTTTTTTCCACCATTATTTTTCTGCAGCAGCACTTAAGTGATTCTTTGGATTTGGCTTTTTTGGGATGAAGGTGAGACATTTGCTAAAACATAATTGTATATGAGTTATGGCCATATTGCCTTCATCTTTTCATTCATGTTGCTTAAACAAATCACTCCACCTTCACGGGATGCTTTCTTGATCATTTTTCATCTCTCCCTCCTTCTCTGAGCCTAAACCAGCTTCTACTGCCTTCCCCTTTTCAGCTTACTGACTTGATATTTACAATCTCAAGACAAAACAAAATCAAAATACCCCATGTATGTAACCACGATGCTGTCGTTACGGCTGAAAAACAGGGTGCATATTTTAAAAGCGGAAATGTTAGATTTACCTGCTTTGCACCTGCAGCTACAGATCTTAGCCTTACACCTCTAAACACTGAGAAAGATGAATCTGGGTCAGGATTGGCCTCTGTGGTGCTTTGCTTTGCCAGGAGATCACAAACCTCCACTCTGCTACTGGAGGGGTGGAAATGGGGACAACTCTGAGGAGATAATGAGCATTACTTTGCATGCGTATGAGAGAGAGAATCTGTATGCATGACCGGCGTTATTTATGAAAATACACACTACTTCTAATGACCCAACATGAAATCTACTCCACTGATCACAAAAATTCCTCATGAACTAACAAGTTAATTATTCAGAGCTGTTCCACAAGACATATACAGCGCTACACAGTGCATGCTAACATGACAGCTTAAATAGATGCCACAACAGAAGCTGCTGTTGCAATAACACTGACAATTATTGAAAATGTCACAGCTATCAGCCATGTAATCCTTCCTGTATCTCATTTGTAGCAAACCCAGCCTCAGATGGAGCAGACTCTCAATAAGGTGTATGCAGAGATTCAAGTTAGCATTGGGGAGCGTGAGATCTCTCATTTCGATTTTGTCAGGCCATTACGGAGGTATATGGAGGGACTCTGATCCATTAGAGCAACACGGCCAAGAGTTGAGGACTATAATTACACACTAATTTAGCCTCCCTTCCAGAATAGAGCAGGCGGAGGGATGGGCAAAGCCAGACTAATAGCTAAAGGGAAGATTATAAACAGTCATAAGCAGAAGGAAAAGTAACACATGAAGAGTTTGGTGTTTTTAAAATGTGGGAAGCAAGATGAGGAAATGAATTAGAACTTTGCTTTTACAGAGGACCACAATAGAGCGATATCTGGAGCAACCTGAATATTACAGGCTCACAGCAGAAAAAGGCATGGCTGTGTCTCAAAATAATCAAATGTACCTTCTATTATTTTTTTATGAATTGGCTTGTATGAAGTAGGGATGTCACGGTTACTTAATTCCACAGTTAATCAGGGTATTTAAAGCTATGATTAATTCATTAGAAAGATCTTTTAAAAATCATCACTTTCATTAAGTCTGGACCATATCGGCAGATCAGTGCAACTTCAACACGGAATGGAAACAAAATTACACCACATCCACATGTTGCCCTTGTGTTGCTTTGTTTTCATTAGCTGCGAGTCGCAGAACAGGCATGCCTCAGTGGGACAGAATGGCAGAGGAAGTTATTCCCTCCAAACAAATAGATGTAGACATCCTTTTAAAAAAACTTTACTTTGTTGTTACATTATTTTGTTATGTTGACGTCAAAAGATAATAAATAAATAAAACCTTTAAGCAGTGTTCATGTGATTTTACACATTTATAATGTTGTGAAATTAATTAACGCATAATAATCATGATAATCGTAAAATCCTGATTGTTTTCTTTGACAATAATCTTATCAAGAAAATGTATAATTGGACATCCCTAGAACACAGTTATACATTGGACTAATGTGGATTTGTTTTAATTGGATCACAATGACATATGCTGAGTCTCTCACAATTTGGACCCATGATGATTTAAATCTTTGTCATGTATCTTCACCACTGTTGGCAACTTGGTCTTTTTACTTTCAGACCCCCTCGTCGAGTTTTTTTTTTCTTTTCTCACAAAAATGGACAAGGAATAATCTAATGACTAGAGATAGGCGAATAGACACTTTGGAGTCGATACTTAGATACCAGCCAGTCAAAGTATCGGAATCGATACTTTTTTGAGTATTGAGATACCACTCTGCTGATAGAGCAATAAAACTGCATGCGATGCTTAGCCACAGTATTTTTTTAATAAAGCAACCTATCAGATGTCATGATAATACTGCTACTGCTAGTGATGATGTTTTGTTTTGATATTTTACTGGTTTAATGCAGGTCATTGCTCATTATGATTCATTATATTTATCATATTTATATTATGTGTTTTATTTTCCATTAAAATTGTGAATAATCTTACATTAATCTGTAATTTATTTCTTTTGTCATTTTAAAAATATTTATTTACTATTTAAACCTTCAAAGAGCAAAAGAGTAGCAGTATCGGTATCAGCCTATTGGTATCGTACCGACAGGAAAAATTTGGGGAACCCATTCCCACTAGTGACTGTTAAGACCAACATGCTGCACTCTCTCTCTCTCATTGTATGGACCCTCTCTCGGCTCTCCACTAGATCATCTATACATTTTTGTAAATTTGCCAGCTGACCGGACAATTGTAATTAAATGTGTTACATGCCATTTATTACAAGCACAACTTGACGTCTTTGATTCTGTCATGCAGTGCAAATTCATGCTCAGTTTTTACATCCCAGCTGTTACTACAATGTATTTCCCAGACTTAGGCGCTGCATGGTGGTGTGGTGGTTAGCACTGCCGCCTCACAGCAAAGAAGTCACTGGTTTGATCCTTGGCTTGGGAGAGGTTTGAACAGGGGCTTTTCTGTGTGGAGTTTGCATGTTCTCCCCACATTGGTTCTCTCCGGGTACTCCAGCTTCTTCCCACTAGCCAAAGAGATGCTAGGTTAATCGGTCACTCTAAAATTCTCTGTGTGAGTTTTTTTTTTTACTCTCTGCGATGGACTGGCAACCTGTCTTGACATAAAAAAAATTTTTTAAATAATGAAATGAAATAATTATAAAGAAAAACATTTAAGTTTCAAGGGTAGCCTAATATCCAAAAGGCCACTCAAACCAAATTTGTTCGGCACAACACGGCAACAGGAATTGCAACCTGTCCAGGGTGTATGTCTCTCACCTGCTAATTGCTGGGATAAGGCTCCAGCTTCCCCGCGACCCTGAATTGGACTAAGCGGTATAGAAAATGAATGAATACTGCAAGATTGTGTAAGTACATAAAAGGCTAGTGTCAAATACACCAATAGGCTACTTCTTTACAGGGCTGTCAAATTTTACGGGTTAATGCAAAGAGCTTAATCTGGAATTAATGCATTTTTTAATGTATGGACAAGAAAGTCATTACTCATACCATAAAAATCCGAGTTTGGCATTATCTCGACGAGAGAAGCTGATTTTCACACCAAGGTGTACTGAATCCATGAAAAACCACATATACTTACATTTTAAGTTTGTGATAGTTTTCAAATCTTATTATTAAGTTATTAAAGGTTCCATTTTAAAAATCTGAATTAGGCATTAGCTCGCCAAGAGAAGCTGATTTTGGGCATTTCGGTGCCTTGTCACAGCATTGAACCAAATTCACCAAAAAAGACTTTCTCAGCCTTGTCTGTGAAGATTGGGACAGTTTTCAAGCCTCACATTTGTCAGGTTCCCGTTCCAGGGGTCAGGGCATCTCTAGTTTATTTTCATTCTTTTGTGCACTTCTGGGTGTTTTAGTTCTGTGTGTCTAATTCTCCTCTCATTTCAGGCGTCTTGTCTGCCCCTCCCTGTGTGTCATCTCCTCCTCCCGGCTACCTGATTACCCTCATGTGTCTCACCTGCGTCTCACCCTCCCTTTTGTGTATATAAGGTGTCTAGCTGCCTCCACTCTTTGCCAGATCGTTGTGAGTTTCTCCTAGCGTTCCAGCTTTGGATTATTAGTGTTAATTCTTCCACGTTCCTAGTGTTTTTTGACCCGCTTCTGTATACTTTTTTTATGAGTAATGCAGATCATCTACCTAAATAAAGACGGTCACAGCAGCACAACTTTGTGTAACTAATAACAGCTTCACTGTGTAGCATTTACTGTGCCATTTCTCTTGAAGCATTGCACATCGTCTTACTTTTGCTTCAAAAATAAAAGTAGTGAGCTGAACAAATAGTAACACATAACACTGTTTTTCTCCCACTAGGTTTCTTATTTTGAGCGTCTCATTTAGCATGTATCACACTATAAGAAATGACAGCTGAGCTTTGAAGTATACACTTACTATTAGAGAGGACTAATGGTTCAGCAGAACTTCACATTTTGTGCGGAGAGTCTCATAAAAAATGTATGTATGATCAAGCAATAAGACAGCCTGCGACTCGTGGGCGATGTTATCTGTAATAAGTCGGAGAGCTAAATATAGAAAGCCTGATTATTTAGCAATAAGAACCCTTCAAAGCTCAGGGGTCACACAGCCAGGAGGTGTCAGGCTGAATGTTGGACAAACCTACTCAGCACTGCAGCAGTAGCGCCATGGTTACCTTGACTAGTCGCTTTTATGACAGGGGGTCTCTGTTGAGGTTAATTAGATTCAGATCCTTGGCAGCTTCAGGGTCTTTTGTTGCTCAGTGCATTCAGTCTGAGAATGTTAGCAGGAAACTGAGAGATTTTTCCGTCCTCTCCTCAATAATCAAAATGCTGCAATCTTATTTTCTTTATTCACTTGTTGCCAAACTATTATCTTTTGTTGTCAGTCCCTTTCTGAAACTTTTTTTTTTTAATTATTATTCCTTTGTTTTGTTCAAAGCAGCAATTCGGGAAGGGTGCTTTTTCAGTTGTGCTTAAAACTTTTCATTTGTTTGTTTGTGTCAGCACTGAGTGGAATTTCCAATTTTTTATTTAATCCATCTCTCTCAGGCTCAGGTTGTGAATGGACTCTTTGGAGGGTGCTGTTATCATTTTTGGGCTACTAATTGCTCAGCGTGGATGGGAAGGTGCTTATTAAAAACTAATAGTCAGCTGTGACATCCAGAGCCTTTATTACAACCCCAATTTAAAAAAACTAAGGATGCTATTTAAACACACCCCCACCGCCCAAACAACACTACATAAAAGATAACATTTCATGTTGAAAGTGAGACATTTTACTATTCAAAGAAAAATATTAACTAATCTTAAATAAGTAAGAAAAGTTCGGACAGGAATAACAAAGGAGAGGAAAAGTAAATGGAAATAGCTGGAGGAACATCCATCCATTTTCTGTACTGCTTAATCCAATTCAGGGTCACGGGCTGGAGGAACATGTAAAAGCTAATTAGGTTAATTGGCAACAGGTCAGTAAGACAGTTGGGTATAAAAAGAGCACCTTAGAGAGGCAGAGGCTCTCAGAAGAAAGATATTAGATAGCATTCGGGGTAAAAAAAAACTGTTTTATAGAAACATACGCTATGATATCTTACTTTGCAGATACTTTGCAGATCCACTTTTATATGATTTCTGAGAAATACTTCCCATTTGGATGGGTCAGCCCACCAAGTAGTTTCTTACAGTCCTTCTTATGGACAAGTTGGTGTTTAAAAATGTTGTTTTTTGTTTTTGTCTGTGGATGAAGCATCAAACTGACAAAGGATTTCAGAGCTCTTGCAGTGATTCCAACACCAGAAGGTTTTTGGTTTTAGCGAAGCTCTGCCTGAGGGCTTGAAGGTCAAAAAGTTAATATTGGTTTTTAGCCAATTCAGGTTTGTGTGTGGAGATTCGTTGAATGATTTGTACTGTAGATAATGAATTCCCCAAGTTCACTTCAACTTTACACTGAGAAATATTTTTCTGATATTGATATATTTGCCAGTTCCAGAGCAATGAAACTTTCTTTATAATCCTTACTTTTCAAACACTCTCTCTCTCTCTCTCTTGGATTCTCTTTTGTTGCTTATGTTCCAACTTCTTTTGAGACCTTTTGCTAACGTCAATCTAAAATGAGGATACTAAACCTTTCAAAATACAAGATATTTTTTTCACTACACTAAAAGTAATCGGTTTAGGTATTTTTTAATTATTTGCATGATTTATAAAAATCGATTTATTCTGTTGTATGTAAATTTTAAACAGCATTTCTGGTCCCTTTATCTATAGTAGCATGAACAGCAAAGTGAAGTCTGATGTCCTATATAAACATTCATTATTCTTTTTAAATGTAGTTTTAGCTTTTAAATAAAATCTAAAATATACGTTAGAAACAACATGTAACTAATGTTGTGAAATAAATGTGGTATTTAAACATTATTTGTTGAAAATCTTAATGAAAAGTGGGGTACCAGTACTAAAAAAAAGTGTTGACTTTATGTGCACAACCTGGAATGATACTCTCATGCCTTCCTTGTAGCTTTCCTCTCAGCAGCCTGAAGATTTGTCATAACTAATTTATAGCACTGAAGCGAAACATTCCCCACTCAAAATGACAGAAAGCATGCCTCACTATAAAAAAAAGAAACCTTAAAAGACCCAGAAACTTTTCTGTATTCAACTGAGTAAAGAAAATTCCAACTTCAGTTGCAGAGATTGTTCTTATCTTTTTGTTTGAGTCAGTGTGATCATAGTGGTTCTTCATTCCTCCAGATCATTTGTGCATCATCCCTATCAAACTCATGACTCATTGTCTAACCAGAAGTGAGAATTTAGATACATAAACTTTATATAAAGCGCAAGTTTAAGAGCCAAAAAAGGGAGAAATATTGATAAGTTAAACTGTACAAAACCTCAACTATTTTACAGTGTTTGCTGTATATTTACATTTGTCGTGCCTCCCGTGTGTTTGGCTAGGCATTGTGTGGGTTCCCTGCGGATAAATTAAGTTATTTTACGTTTGAGTTCGAATTGATTTTCTTTCTTTCTAAATTGTGAAACTTTGAGGAAAAATGTCCACACGCATAGGCTGCAAGGAGTACATGAAAATAACTCAAACAGTTAAATCATTTATTGTGATTTATTTGCCAAAACCCTGTTTTCTTTCTGACCTACATAAACAAATGCTCTGCCTCAGTACTGACACTCAAAGGAAGAATTGACTGCAACACACTGTCTCATGCAAAGGATTTTGATGTTCCCTGGGCTGAATATCTTCCCTTTTTATTCATATTCTTAGCTTAAAAACACTTTTGCTTTCAACAGATATGAGAATGGATACTTGTGCATGCATGATAAGTAAATGTTGCTGTCTCACTTAGCACACAGTAACACAGCTCTTAAAGGTGCACTCAGACAATTTAGCATGCCATTTACTTGACTCTCAATGAATATTTATTTAATCCATTTCAAATCTTGGAAGCAGACATTCTACATGTCCTTCATTTTCTAAAAGTGCAATGCAAGTCATCCACCTGCAGTTTAAATGGAGGTTCTTTGTATAACATCTGAATCACCAGAAAACAGTCAAGACAGAAAATGACTTCAAGGAAAATATGAAAGCTTATATGTTCTGGTTGTGGACAAACAGCTGTTTCCCATACAGCTGGATGACTCACAAGAACACAAAAAGAAAAGGCAGAACAGGAGAACTTAAAATCCGCCATATCGGATCACTGCAGGAGGAACAACCACATCATGGATTGGCATGGCGCGAGGGTTATTGGATTGGAAGAAAACAAACTCAAAAGTTGGATCAAGGAGGCAAGGCAAGGCAAGGCAAGGCAAGGCAAGTTTATTTGTATAGCACATTTTATGTACAGGACAATTCAAGGTGCTTTACATACAAACATT
>JBBBVU010000020.1:6460103-6481863 GCA_037177055.1 Atherinosoma microstoma
TGTCTTTTTAAGGGATAAGGGATTTTATAAGGGATCATTGTCCTGTTGCATGAACTCATGTCATTTCTTTCCCATTGGATACTCCTAAATTGTGGAACAGTTTATATAAAATCTGCTCCCATTGCCGGGCAATTCAAAACATTGCTAAGGACCCATCTCTTTTTCTTGGCCCTCTTTTCAAGAGAGAAAATGTTATCTTCCTAGAAGACTTTACTATTGTTTAACTATTGTTTAGCACTTTGGTCAGCCATGGTTGTTTTTAAATGTGCTATGGGGTGACATGACTTGACTTTGGCCAAGCTTCAGCTGTCAAACAGATGACCTAATATTTGACAACATGAATCAATGATCGCAAGTTACCCAGGTTATGTACCAGCAAAATTCATCACCCTTCAACCACTATGCTTGGTTACAGATGGTCTCAGGTGTTTTGCTGTTTGTTTAGTTTTTTTCCCTCATCACATGTGATCTTGCCTATCCAAATAACATTGTTCAAGAATGTTTTCTTTTTTTTTTTGCTAACTTAACTGTGCTGCCTGGCAAACCATACATGTAAGCCACACTTTTTCAGTGATTCTGTAATTCTACTCCAATATAAACTTTTACATTAAACATATTGTCCTCAGGGCAACTGTTTGGAATGATTTCTACATGTGAATATTTGGATCTGGCTTTATAAGCAGATTGATGGGCAGCAACAATTGCATCTTTAAGATTATTGCTAATATCTTTCCTCCTTCTGTTCACACACATCCATGCATCCATTATTCATCCACTTGGTGATGCTACATGTATCCACAGCTGCCCTGGGGCAGACTGACAGAAATGTGGCAGGTAATACGCGCCAACAGCCTCTCCGATCACCACCGAGACATTCATACACTAGTGATGCCGACACTGGAGGGTGAAGTGTCTTGCCCAAGGACACAGCTATGATTGGGGGAGTGGGGATTGAACTACCAAGTTTCTGGTCAGTTTTTTCGAAGAAATATGCACATAATGTAAAACCCCTATTCCAAAAAAAGTTGGGACGTGGTTTAAAATGTAAAAGAAAATACAAATGCAATGATTTGCGAATCACATAAACGTATGTTTTATTTCCAATATAGCATTGTCTTGCTGAAACATGTCAAACTTTCCATGAAAGAGACATTTTCTGGATCAGAGCATACATTGGTCTGCCAACTCTGTTCCTTTTAGATGTTTACTTGTTTCAAAATTCCTGACTCAGGTTAATGGGGTCATTGTGCAGGACATGAAAACAAGCTGTCGGATCGCTAGTTGTCAAACGCTCCTCTAGTTTTTTTCTTTGTTTTAAAAAAAAATAAATATTTGTACCAATTACTTTCAGTCTTTTTTGCCTATTCCAACTTTTTGAGATGTGTTGCTGCCATCAAATAAAAAATGAGCCAATATTTCCAATGAAATTGTCAAATGTCTCAGTTTAAGTATCCGATTGTTTATACTAAGATATGGGTTTATGAGATTTGCCAATCATTGCATTCTGTTTTATTTACATCTTACACCACATCCCAGTGTTTTTTTGGGAATTGAGGTTGTAATCTGAACTGGTTTTTGAAGACTATAACCAACATCCACAATGATGCAAGGTTTTTTGGTTTAGATATTCTGTTTATATGACTGATATGTGCCTAATTCTGAACTTCCAGACATTTCTCAGGATGATTCTCCACTGAGTTTGAGTTTCATATGTCTGCTGTTTCAACACTATCACAATGTTAAATATTACACGTATTTCTCCTGAGTTAAAACATGTTGTTTAAACACAGACAAAAATGGTCTATTGTTTATGTGTGGGTGGAGCTGCATATGTGCAAACATGTGTGCTGAGTGGGAGTCGGAGCACAGCTGCAGTCTTGGCTTTCTTTCTGAACTCCATCTTCAAGCCTTTTACATCTCATTGTCAAACCCTTGCCTGCTTTCTATAAGTTCCCATTCTCCCATTCGTTTTCAGTGCATACTCTCATTATCGTACTGTATGCTGCTATTAATGTCATTAATTCTATTACCTCCAACTGAACCATAAAAAAACAAACACAGCAGACATGAACAGGGCTTGTTAACATGTACCAGCTTATACTTATACACACAGGTCAGCCGGCAGAAATCCTTGCAGGGTCTCCTTTCCTCAGACCACCAGCTCTGATTGCATTCAGATGGCAGCAAGATGTATGCTGTTGATATTTGACAGGCAAATTAAGAAAAACAAAAGAAAAACCCTGCCATGTGGCATTTCAAGCTCTAAATCTGTATAATTATTCTAGTAAACATCAGCCATCACATTAAGCTGTCAAGCCCTTCTTAAGAGATGTTAGAGAAGAAGAGCAGACATATTAAGATTGAACTTTGTGGTGTAATTAAGGCTGTTACTGATCTGTCTTTCACTCAGTTGAATACTACAAATACTGCAAAGAAGAAGAAGAAAAAAAAACACAGAGGGTTCACAGTAAGTATCTGCTGCCCCCTGTTGCTGGAACACAAGGCAGATTATTACAACACTACATATCTCCAGCAGGACATCTATGTTGGAAATGTGAAAATTAAATGTTTATAACAGACTTTTTCATTGACCATTATTGTTTGAGATTTTGACTGTGGACTTTAGTATTAAGATATTTGGGATATATAGTATTTCATCATGTTTAAAGATTTGGACTCTGAAGGACTTTCATGAGTCCAATCTGGCTCAGAAGCCATCATATAATTTGCAAGTGAAAGTGATTTGTGCATTCAATAATTCTGCTCTATTTCTGTCTAAGTCCGTCAGTTTAATTTATCTTTATGTCATTCCCAATGACTGGTCATTCCGTATGAAATAAGCAGATGAAGTGTACTTGGTGTTTTCACACAGGTCCACACTGCCATCTGGTGGCACATTTTGGGAAAACTTATTCAAGCACTGCAGCATTATTGTGGTTATTATCAGTTTTAAATATGAAGTAGGGTCTCAATGTAGCTAGAAATGAACTACTGTGATTTCGGCACTTAAGAACACAAAGTGGACAAAGTAGAAGTGTCTGTGGTGGATAACTGTCGCAAGTAACTTTTGATTCTATGTATGTTTGTACAGTCACTGTGGTCTTTGTAATAACTACAATCAGAACCCAGCAAAAAACTGTACAGCCTTGTTTGTGACTTTGCCAGAGGCTTTCTATACTTTTGGCCATGAGCTGTCCTCCGGCTCCCTTAGTGTTTTTGTATGCATCTGACAGAGCTGCAGTCTGGCTCAACAACCCCATGGTATGCAGATTTCACAAACCAAGTTTTATGGAGATTACTCATGACAAAGCCTTTCTATTTTAAACATAAAACAAAGATTTTTTTTTTTTTTTTTTAAAGGCATAGAATAATTTGTCAGGTGTTTTTTTTTTTTGTTACTTTACTTTTTAGAGATAATTGCCTTTACTAAGGTTGATATAATCGTCAGTGAAATGTAAATATCAGGTCATTTAACCCATCTAAAAAAAGCAGTATGAGAGGTTTCTTCATCACCTCTGAAAATATTCTGATTTATTTTCATGATAAATTAATCAAATAATTCATCAAACAGTTTTTTTTCTTTTAACTTCATTTTAAAAACATGATCTTTGTCTGCATGCATAGAGTTGTGTGTTTATTCCCTTAAACTTCCAACAAATTATGAACATTAAGTGATCCATTCTTGCTTTTATAAAAACCCTCTGGGTTCCTCACTAATGAGCACACAGAGAGATAACACAACTAAATGTGGTTACACTGTGGATGAGACTTGGAAACATATTGAATTAAAACATCAGACATTCACCGACTCACATCAGTTCAGTTTATTAGGAAAACCAGATCTAGGTAGAAGCACAATAGCTTTCTCCCATAGCTTCAAAACCATTGAACAACTTGTCACTGAGAAAGGCCCAATTAGGATAAATGCATGAAGCTCCTTTCTTTTCTTCTAGACCTTGAATTTTTTTTTTTAAAGCAATAGCAGACTGCCTTTAGCCGCACTGTACGGTTAATCTATCGATAATAATTGTTCATCTATTGCTTTATTTTCAACACTCTCAGCGTATCAAAAGGCTAGGTCAACTATCAAAAACTAGATGGAAACAATCCAAGCCAGCACAACATTTTACTTGCTTCAGCAAGAAAGAATGATTTCCTTGGCTGCATCATCTTTTTCTCTAATCTTGTGTTTTCGGTCACCTGGAATTACCTTCACTTACTAGCAAAATAATAAAAAACAAACAGCAGCATACAAATGTTGGAATATCTGTTCAGCTTATTGCCTGAATGTATAAAGATGGCATACTCTTTATTATCTTTTACTAAAGTCAGTGGTTTATCTATGTTTGTACAACTTTACAATGAAATATGAACATTTGGACACCTCAAAAGATTTGAGCTCTCTATCAAACGAGGTTATATATGTCTTCTTATGTGATCTTCTCATACAAACTGATCCAAAGAGACTCCTCAACCATTTTTCCAGCAATCAGCAGTCCACACCTCTAATCAGCTGCCACCCACTCCAACAATTAAAACTGATGCCCACAAAGCAGAAATACTTAGCAGGTACCTGTTTCCTCACTTGAAAATAAGAAATGGTTGTTGAAAAGAATGCAGAGTTCAAATTCAGGTCTGAGAGAGAAAAAAACTGAACTATTCAAGAGAACTGCTTAATGGATTTCCAGAACATGCAACCCAAATGATCTTTAGAAAGATTTGACAGATTCTGGAGCAGTAGTGCACATTTTAACGAAGTTCCAACAGCAGCATCTATATCACTTTCATAAAATAGTCATCAGAAGAAAACCTTGTCACATCCTCAGCACATAATTCAGCATCAGAAATGTACAAACATCTAAAAACTGTTTTTGGCACTTTTAAAAAAAGGCATGAAGACTGACTGACTTAATGTGAGGTTTACGATAGGATGAACAATGGTATGTTTGAAAAAGGGATGTCAAATTCAATGGATAGCACATTTCTCAGATGTCCTGCCAACATTTTCATGTGGAGATTTTGTAGATCATAAATGGACTGAAAATAGGCCTATATAGGTTGTTTGCAGGTATCCATAGTGATTCATTGTTAATCACTCGTGGGGGTTTGATGCGTGACTACAATGAATGCTATGTGGACCCCACATCTTTGTCTGGCTTAAGACCCTGTTTGAATACATAAACACATTATGATGTCTATTTTGAATCTACAAACAGTGATCCAGCTTGAACTCATAGGGAGCCCACCTGCCTTCGTCCAAGTGGGTGACCCAAGTAAGCCACGGAAAAGATGCCCATTTACAGTACACAGCCATGTACAAAAGTATAAACAGTATGGGTAATTAGCAGTGGACCAATATGTGTCCACGGGCAATCCTATTTTGTCGTTTTCATCTCATTATAACCCACCTGATGTAGGCCTCACACACACTTGTATCACACATTCTTAAAGCAAGCCATCTGTTGTTGGAGCAACATCAGAGCCAGAGACTTAAAGAATATGAACAAGCTCTGGGACAACTCCAGAGTTCCTGGAGCTGACTGTGCATTGAAGAATGCTGCATAAGTTGATGAACATTACTGACAATCCTTTGCACCCTCTACATAACACTGTGCAGAAATAACAGTGGGTTCAGGGAGAGGCTTCTTCAGGTTCGCTGCAATACAGAAAGGTACAGGAAGTCATTCTTGCCAGCAGCCATCATATTCTGGAACCATAAATGACTAATTCATTATTTCTTAATAAATTATGAGTAGCTTAAAATATCGGTGGTATTTTTAACTTTGACCTAAAACAGGGATGCCCCAATGTTTAAGGCAATATAAGTTGTACTCTAAAGTCTTGCTTTGAACCAATGTTTACCAGTGCATGAGTTAAGACCAACTAAAATGTGTGTAAACAAAGCAAGATTTACAACACATTCAGAGAGAGATGTCCAATATATCTGGAACATATTTGATATAAGCGTGAGGTGCTGTGGACATAAAGTGTGCCGTTCTGGTAAAAGATCAATTTAACTGCTCAGGTTGTGTCAAATGTTTCCTTTTCCCCCTCAAAGCTGGCGTAAGCAGCGTTGCTGTCCATGGTGCTGATTCTTTTCCCCCCGCTTTTTCACTGAGGTAACATTCTGCACATCCACAGTGGATGGCAGATTTTAGGTGGGGGAAAGTATCAGAAGAGAAAGAGAATAAGAGAAGCACGGAGACTGCTTTGCATTCCCATTGTGCATTTTGTTTTGATTTTATATCAGACGAATGGATCTGGAAGGCATGGCCCTCTCATATCTATTCTCAGTGCCACATCTGACCCGATTATCACAACGTACCAATAACTAGTCTACCAGCTCCTCATTTGCATGCAAATTAAACCAGCAAAAAGTCCAATGTGCATTTCAAGGTTAGGAACGTACCACTTTGCTGCCAATGGCTCCAGGCTTTGCAACGCTCCAAAACTGCTGTTGCAAAACAAATTGTTTACCACTGGAGCAACTCAAAAGACATCATTCTAGTTGGCAATGCTACACAGAACGTGAATTCTATTATGGATACCTTGTGTTTTTTCTGAATACAGAGATTTAGACTATATTTACTTGGAATAGGGTAGTTATAGTAAACTGGCTCCGTGTCCACCTTTGAACTGTCAAAAAGGTCAGTCAGTGCCTGGCTGAATAAACATAGGCACATTACTCTTCCACTTTGATCTTTTTGCCTTTAAAATATCTCAGAAATGTTCGGGTGTATCTGCCAGCTGCGACGTTCAAGAGCCTGTTTTTAAGTGATCCCTGATAGAATTTTGCGTTACATATGTTGTGATGCTGATCTCGCCTCGCTCGCTGTGGGACAAGATGAAAGGAAGCCTGGTGGAAACGGAGAAACATCAAAACTATTCCCAACTGTAACCCAGCCCTATTTCTAACCTAAATGTCAACAAAACGCTTTTAATGTTGTGTGACAGCATACAACTAATCAAGAGGTGGTGCTCTGATCCTTTAGTCCGCTCCCCATGAGTAACTCTTTCAAGTCCAATAAAAAAATCCCTTTTTTTTTTCTTATTCCCTTGTGTCTTGGCTTTTCATCCTGCTACACTTCGTCACTTTCTGTTTTCCCACGCTGTCAGACTCACCTAATTCTTCATTCCGTTGTAACCGTCATAGGTGGCTGCATTTTCCAAGTCAGTCTCATGCTTGTTATAGTCATTCTCCCAACAGATTTACTTTCATTCAACCTTCCTCCTCCCAATCTCCACCTCTTCCTGATGCCCGAGGAAGCCAAACTCTGCTCGTGCTCCTCCAGTGTCTAAACTCCAGGGACTTTGTTCATGTTACCAAAAAAGGAAAATGGTTTTATATTCATTGTTTGTACATCAATACATTTTTAATTGATCTCTCCTAATTGGAATAACTGTGTAAAGCTAACCTGCCTATAAACCACAGGGGCAAATGCATTTTCTTACTGAACCGGTTCATTGAATGGTTTACTTGGAAATGCATTTAATGTTTATTACTTAAACCTTATCAATGATCTGGATCCAAATTTTTATGAATAATGATAGAGCATCAGGCAAATATTATCACCGTGTGTCATGAAGACGCTTTCTACTGTGCATCACTAACAATCCTGAGCTTCACTGTATATTAGATCCAGCAAACTCTAGTTTTATGGAAGATAGTGAATGTTTACAAAATCATTTTTAAATAAAATGGAGATATTCTCATATTTGAACAGCAGGTTTGCAAAGCAGTGAGGTATATTTGCAACATAGACAAGCAATCACAGGTTTTATGATATAGTAAGCTGCTTTGCTCTGTGAACTTCGTGAGCCTCCAGGATGAGATTATGGTCAGCAGAAGCAGCACTGCTCTTAGTGCAACATTTTTTACAAGCCTTGGTATTGCACATCCCTTGAAGGAAGATTATCATGCTGTTTCGGTGCACAATCCCTCTTACCTAGCAAGACAGGCTTCAGCCCCCTATGAACCTCTGCATGATGAGTGCTGGATGGATGGCTTATGCAAGACCTTAATGGTAGATTCAGTCAATCACTAGTTGTCCTTTTTTTTAATTTTAAGTAGGCCCATGTGAAAAAAAACTATCTGTGAGTGTGTGTGTTATCCTTCTTTACAATTTGACATCTCTGTTTTGGTAAATAAAACCTCATTTTGTCTTTCTGCTTTGTTGTTGTTAATAAGGAATAAAGCCCAATACTAAACAATCTGCAAAAATACCTATTTGTTGTAAAGCCCATAATCTGCTCTCTAAGAAGAGTTCTAACACAAAGAAAACAGTCTCCTAATCAAAACTTTATCTTTATAACACTTGTTGTTAGATATGATGGTGCATGGTTTGATGCATCAGTTATCGTAATTTCAGTCTTCATATGTTCTACATTAGTAAGGATTCGTCACAAAAACTGGTTTACACACAAACATGAGGGGTCTAAATAGCCTGTAATGTCATAAGAGAGAAGTACAGGCATAATTGCTTTAACCTTTATTGTAGTATTTCTCTGCACACAGCCTGTTGTTGTTGTGTCTGCCTCAGCACAACAAAAGCAGCTTGGATATAGGTCAGTGGCTCCTTGAAATGAAAACTTACAACATGAATGAGGGAGCTAATGTAGGTTAATTTCCAATTCTCTGAACAGTGAACAAATCATGTTGCAACAGATTTAACTGCAGCAGCGTGGGAAACGCAAAGATATTTTGATTTAGCCAAAGAAGACACCAACCTGATGTAACATCAGTCATGATAAGGGAATTTGGAATTGATCTTGCATTGCCTCATTTGTTCTTGAGTTAAACTGTTGCTCTGTGTTACAGGTTAGGTGTTTTTAATTTCAGACTCATCCATCTATTTTCAATGAACACTCAAACCAAGTCAGGGTTTCAGGGGGGTGCGGGAGTCTGAACCAGATGCAATCAGGTGAGAGGCGGGATACATCCTGGATGGGGTGCCAATCCATCACGGGACGAAACACAGACAAATTGTCTGCACTTACTCACTCTTAGAGCTCATTTAGAAAAATCAATTAACCTAACACGCATGGTTTTAGACTTTGGGAAGATGCTGGAGTATCTGCAGAGAACTATATAATCAGGAAGAGCATGCAAACTCCACACAGAAAAGCCCCAACTATAGGTTATTCTATCTTGATGCAGTGGGGCAACAGATAAATGAGTAAATAGAAAAAGATAAATAGATAAACAACCCCCATCAATTTATCTAGAAATTAATCTTCAGGTTAATCAATTGTCATATCACATTCCCAACCATATGTTGTCCCATTAAAAACTTTTTGTATTGTTGCACATGAGAAATAAATAATTTCATTCAACAGGGTGTTCAGTATTGTCCAGGGTGAAATATGTCTTGAGTTCATGTTATGCTTGTTGATACGTTATTTTAGTGTTTTATTAGTATAATAATATCAGTGAAATATATCAAGCATCAGATATCAAGAGGAAATTAAAACATTCACTTTAATGTGCACAGTACATATCAGTGTTGAGTATAAGCTGGGAGTTGTCTCATAAGAAAGTAACTGATAGCTAAAAAAAAAAAAATTCTCTGGTACTCGGGGGGGGGGGGGGATGGAGGGGGAAGTATTTTAATGTTTACAAGATCCAACACGAGTATGGTCAAAGGTTGCGTGGGTCTCAATGAGTTAATTTTCTACACTCTTCCTGGTGAATCTTTTAAATGAATCAATTAAACTGTTCTTAATTCACACATATTGTTTTTTCTTGTAAAGTTAAGCCATAAAACATACGCGTTATTGTTTTCCGGGTGAATACGCTTATGCCATATTTGAATGGGTCCATGCTTGGTTGGACTCTGGGTTTCAGGAAGCTTGTCTGCCCGGCAGTCGGAGCGGAGGAGGGGGACTCGACGGCGAGAGCTTCAGGCTGTGTGTGAGCTTGGTGACGGACACCGAAATATCTTCGACACGGCTTTAATCAACGCAGCAAAGTCCACACACTTATTCTAGCAGTCGTTTTGTGTCATATCCAGGTGAGTCAAACTTGTACAGTGTCTGTTTTGTGGATAAATTTGTGTGAAAATAACCGAGGCTATGAGTGTACGCCGTGGCTCTATACAAAGGCTTTCTTTGCCGGAGAAAATGCCGGGGCTGCAGCAGCCGGGAGGCCCGCTCTGTCTTTCAAGTCACCGACTAGCCTTGGTTATCCCTTTACCTTTTCTCGTCACCCAAGTCATTCCTTCTCAAAAACCAGCTTATTCGGTTAATTAAAGAGCGTTAACGGCAAATACTTGGAGCTAGTGGCGGTTTCTAACGAGCACCTTGGGTTTTGACAACCACGGCCGGTACGAGGAAACATGGTTGCTCTGCGGAGTCTCCTACCGATGCACGCCGGGCAGTGTTGCGGTCCGTGCCGCTAGAGAGTTACAGGACAACCGGGGTTGCTCTGTAGCAGTCAGGGAAGCGTCTGGGAGATAAAATACACACAACAACACGTTTGGTTTAGGTAATATATAAAAGCAGTCTAATAATCTTGGTCTGTGTGGAGAAACTTTGTATTTAATGTACCATACAAAGTTGACATACTACGGTGTGACGTTTTTTTTTTTAGCTCGGTGGATGTGCTTTTCGCTATTTTTCAGCGGGGCGTCTATGGTGACCAATTGCTTCATGTCGACATTTGCACTCTACCGGTTTCAGCAGGTTCATCATTAATACGGATGTTTAAGAGTTAGGCTTATTGTTCCAGGATGCCAGACAAGCTAAACAGGCAGCATATTCCCCCTGCAGGCTGTATACTAAGCTGGAAGGGTGGATTTGTCGGGGGAGGCTGGCTAGCTGAGGCTCTGGCACAGCGACTCTTCTGTCCGAAGACATTATGCTAGTTACTGAGGACACAATGATGAAGCCCCACCTAAGATGGTGTTTTGTATCAGAACAAAAATATATTTTTTAAAAGTCTCTTATAACTGATATAGTTTATAGGATGTTAATACTGATGTATCACTGTGCTAAATGGTGGGACAACTTCTGAAAGTTCAGTCAAGTGATTTCTAACCTTGGGGTTTGATCTCCCTACATGGTCACAAGATAAATCTGGAAGGGAAATTGGTTTCTTTTTGTTTTTTTACTATTTTATTATTTATTTTCTGTGAATCTGTGGATACTCCTTCCAACTTTGGTCTTTCAAAAGAAATAATCTTTTTCTCCTTTTACACCAAATTGTATCTGCATGTCATAGATGTCATTAAATGCTTTGAAAATAGAATTAAATATGTATGTAATATGTGATGTTGGTGAACTTTGACATGCAGATCGGGTTACATTTGGCCTGATTGTGGCTATCATCAGGGTTGTCTCAAAGACAGCATCATTTAAGCCATTAACAAGGGGATGAAATTAGCACCTCCAAAACTTGAAAGGTATTGTGACCTGGTTTAAAGGGATATTTCTTCTTCTATTTTTTGCCTTTTTTTAATAAGGTTTGTAAAAAAAAAAAAAAAAAAAAAAAAATTCTGAAAGGCGATCTTAGCTAAGAGCTCCTCACAAGAGAGCCATCTAAAACAACCCAAACCTCAAATGTGATTTAAAAAAACAACAACACCATATTTAAAGAATCTTTAGCCTTTTTTCATCAGACAGTTGTTGACTATATTATTTTCTCAGTTGAAGACTATATGTGTTGCTCTGTTTCATGACATGCGTACTGGTTTCCCAACATGTCCTGCATAAAACCTGGAAAAACACAGACTATCTTTAACGACAATCTAGCAGCAAGTTGTCCAACAAGTTTGACAAAACTCCTGATGGATCCAGCTTATCAGAGGTAGGATGCATTGAGCTGCCCTTGTCCATGCAGTGACACAGAGCAACATGGACATTCTTTGATAGGAAAATGGGGACAAAGTGAGCAACTGTCTGATGCAAAAGTAACGCAGTGATGCAGAAGTTTAAGCTGATTTTAAATGGGTTCTTCTGTGTCCCCATTCTGGTCAGATTTTAGCTTAGCTTCCTGGGAGAGCTCTGACTACTGTCTGCAGCAGGGATGACACCACTGTCATAAGTGCCTCACACAACCCCATTCCATCAGATAATAACATAAAAAATATATTTGTACTCTTACTCATTAATATATATAATACCATTTCCACTAGTGATTTTACATGAGCTCCAGCTCACAAATGAACTGAAAACCTTTCACTTTTTGATCTTTATTTTATTGCATAGCAGCACATGTGCACAGGGAAAGCAACATGTGGTAGGTTTTGATAACACCCAGTATAATATTAAAACTTAACAAGACTGCAGGTGTCCAAGGCAACAGAAACTACATAAACACAATCATTTATTATCATTCATATTTAAAAAAAAAAAAAAAAAGACAACTCTGAAATTTTGGAGCACACCTGTTCATCTAACACTGACAGTTTGAATAATCCTTAGTGTTTTTTTCAACCTTTTTGCTTTTAATTGAGCTTTTCCTCTTTAAATAATTAGATTATCTAAGTTTTGATTAAAAGCTTTCTTATTTGCTGTACATAAAGATGATGCACATGAAGCAGCTATAGGAGTGTTGCACATTTTTACCCCACCTGAAGGCTAATCTGGCCAGGGACAGCGCTGAATGACTTTTTCTTTTTTCTTTTCTTTTTTTTTTCTAAGCCGTGGCGTGTTGCACCGGTTTGGCTGTACAACCTGTCAAACCCGGTGGATACATGTTACTATTTATAATAGCTGTAATACAATCCAGTCTTTCTCCCTTGGAAGATTTTGATACACCTCTACACATACACTCCTCTCTTATCATCCAGTTCAGTTCATACAATCCAGTTCAGTTTAGTAAATGCAACCATTCTTGGTTAAGTAATACAGCACAAATAAGGGGACAGTGTATGAAGGGTGCCCAAATCCAGTCCTTAAGGAGCCACTGTCCTGCAACTTTTAGATGTGTCCCTTTTCCAACACACCTGAATCAAATGGCTGAATTCCCCATGTCATGCAGCTCTGCAGAGGCCTGATAACGAGCCATTCATTTGATTCAGGTGTGTTGGAGAAAGGACGCATCTAAAAGTTGCAGGATAGTAACTCCTGAATACTGGACTTGGGCACCCCTGGTGTAATTAGAACCAGTATCCCCTAAACTGATGGTCCCAAGATAATTTCAAGGGGTTGCCAGATCATTAAAAAAAAAAAAAAAAAACTGCCTACATTTAGCAATTTATCAAATTTGGGATTTTTATTAAGAACGTCAAAATTAATATGTTAATGCAAAGAGATTAATTAACATGTTAATATTTTAACATGTTAATGCATAAATAACAAAGTTATTACTCATGCCATATTAAAAATCAGAATTTGGCCCTATCTCTGTGAGCGATGCTGATTTTTGCCATATGGGTGCTTTGTCACAGCTGTAAACATAATCCAGCAAAAACCACTTTATCCTCCTCATTTTTGTCCTCCTTAAATTGTGAAGTGTTGGGTGACACGTGTTAAATAGAAAGCAGACCACAAAGAAGATGGGACAAATAATTTGACATTTTGTATAATGAACAAGACATTTGATACAGAAACCTCCTCAACAGATTAAACCGCATAAAAGATCAGATCTCTCTGGAAGAAAACAATATTTTAAGAAAGCTTTCTTTCAAGGAAAATAATGTAAATCTGGATATCCTTTTACATATTTTGTATGCCTAAGTCAACTGTTAGTATTCCTATTGTTTAATGAACTTCATTCACAACTTTAATCTAAATACTTTGTTGTAGATAAGTTGAATTCTGATCCATCACTTTGGGTTTAAAATAATTTTTACAGGTTGATTCACCTGACAATTTCTCTGTTTCTGTCTTCCTCTCAGATTAAAAAAATGTGATTGTCGTGGGAGGCAGCCGCACCCCAATGCCTGAGGAACCCTCCATACTTCACTAGAATGTACTTGATGAATGTACCTCCTGTTGCAGCGACGCAAACAGAATGGCGAAGATGTGGCGCACCTGGAGGCTTTAGCCTTCCAGTTTGCTTCAATGACTCTGACACAGAGTTGTCCACCAGAGACACACCTATCTCAGATAAAGTCCAGATGATCATAGAGAGCCTCAGAAGCACCCAGTCCTCACTCGAGATGGGCGACGAGATTGAGGGAAACATGCTGTCGGGACAGGAAGGCCATACCCAAGTCTGCAAGGTTGCAGTGGGCTCGTACGTGGGAGCTAAGTGCAAAACAAAAAGTCCTACTGAAAATCCGCAGGCTCATGTTTCTTCCACAAACGCCCAGGACAGCAGTGACTCGGACAGTGACGATTCTGTGGACAGAGGGATCGAGGAAGCAATACTGGAGTACCTGAAAGAAAAGGATGACCACAAACGCAAGGCTGAACCTTGCTCCACTTTCCTCCAGTCATCCAAAATTCCCAGACAAAATCCATCCATTCTTAAGGTTTCCAAGCAAAACTCTGAGAGCCAGACATCCTTTATTTCAAATAGTCAGCTCCCAAGAAATATAAAAGTTGAGGCCCCAATAGTAACAGCTACCATACCACTAAAAAAGTACATCAAAAACAAGGCGTCCCTCGATGAAAACTTTGATTTGAATAAAAGTTCGATGAAAGGTTTTGTCAGTTCAAACCAGATAAATAAGAGCACCTCAACAACAGTCAGCCTCTTCAATAAGTTCCCAGTCACTATTAAGGTAGAAAAAGACTCAAATGATTCCAGTAGTGATGACGGCATCGAGGAGGCCATTCAACGATACCAGCTAGAAAAGAAGGAGCAGCAGAACAAAAGGGAAACTTTCAATCCACATGCATTCCAGGAGGAATCCGACTCCACAAGCGATGATGGGATTGAAGAAGCTATTCGTTCCTACCAGCTTGAGCAACTGAAGGAGAAGAGCGTTCTGAAACCACTCCTGCAGAAACAAAACCCCTTCAGCAAGCCGTCCGTGCACGCTGCGGGAAGTACGAGCGAGGAAAAAACAAAAAAACACAAACTGAAAAACAAAAAGGGCAGAACCGAGAAACAGATTACACCTTTTCAACCTCATCCATCGTCTGTTTTAACACCCAAGACTACATCTTCAGATGACCCGAAAGGTAAAGGGAATCGGCTACTTTCTTCGAAGGAAGAAAACTTTGATCAGCAACCAGCCCCCACCCCTTCCAAGGTCAATACAACTGCAGAACTGATGTGTGCTGAAGCAATACTGGATATTTCCAAAACTGTTATGCCCGGGGCCTTCCATCACAATATTTGCCTCAACACTTGTGCCCCCACCGATTCTCCTTTGCACCTCTCTGTTCCCAACATCTGCCCATATGAAGAAAGTAATGACAGCTCCATCGACAGCGAGGATGGGATTGAGCAAGAAATCAGGAAATTTCTGGAGCAAAAGGCCCAAATGCACAAAGAGCTGCCGAGCTCTAAAGAGCCCTGTGATATAAACGAATCAGAAAAAGTGGAAGTAAAAGAAGTTGCAATCCAAAAGAAACAACATAGACTGTCTTTAACACAAAGAAGAAAACACAGGGAGAAAAGCTTTACGGTCTCCAACCTGTCAGGATCAGACGACAAAAGCAGAGAAACATCCCTGATGCCTTTACTTGAGCCTACAAAGGAATCAAACCCCTTGACATTCACCCAGAGAAATCAAACGTACCCAATCACCGCATTACACAAGGCAGACCAAAGTGGAGACAAAAGCAGCTCACTTGACAGTGATGAGGATCTTGACACGGCTATAAAAGACCTGCTCAAAACAAAAAAGAAGTCAAAGAAAAAGATCAGAGACTTAAAACGGAAATCCAGGAAGTGCATCAAAGATGAAGAACCACTGTTGGGAGACGCCTCGCTCACCAAAAAGCTCAAACCTGAGCCTACTTCCAAATGTAGCGTTTTGAAAAAACCACACAAAAATAAGGATGAAGGTAAAGACAAGTCTGGATTGAGTAAAAAGTTTGCCTCGCAACAAAATCAGATTGATAGAAATGCAGAGCATCATGTGCTTAAAGGTGAAATGGAGACTGTGAAAGGGGCGGAAGCTGGAGACGGAGTGGAAGCTCTTCCTCCGATGAAGGACGACAGCAGCTCTGTCGACAGCGATGATAGCATTGAGCAAGAGATCAGACGGTTTTTGGCTGAGAAGGCCAAAGTTTCCGCTGCAGAGAAAACTAAAGATGGAGACGTGTCCAGAAATGGAACTGTCTCTGTCCAAGATGCAGACATTAAACGGGAAACTCAGCTGGCTGAGATTCCTAGAAAAAGTTCCAGTCCTCTCTCTGGATCTCCTGGTTGCCCAGTTCAAGATAAAACGCCACAGAGACCACCAGACATCTGTCCTATCAGTGCACAATCATGCGTGTCCTCAGTCCAGTCCTGCAGCCCCAGTCTTTTAGAGCCTGCAGACGGGGCAGGGGCAGCTCGGACGGAGCAAAGGAGGCTTAATATTGGGAGAGATGATGTCCGGGATGCCACCCATCAGACAGAGAGGGATCGACCGATTTTGAGTCCTAACATTGCTCATTCTCGCGCAGAGTCAATCAAGTGGCGCCAGAGTCTGGGGCTCCCCATTACTGACAAGAAGACTCCCAGTCGGACTCCGTTTCAGATCACCTCGTCAGAGATCGGAGAGAATCCACCAGCAACTCTGCCACATCCAAATAAGGGTGTCAAATTACAGACTCCAGCCACTGCTTGGTTCTCCTCAAGGACCAACAAAGCACCATTTTCCTGCTCTCCAGAGACAGCTGTAAAGACCGCAGTCAGACCCCCTGTTTTGAAATTTTTTTCCGCTGCCAGGCAGCACTCAAGGATGTCCTTTACACAGAGCCTTACGCCTGCCCACAGGTCCCAGTTCCCCTTAGAGGAGGAGAGAGCCAGTACGGTTCATATGCCGAAGGACAAGAGTGTGTTTGTTGAACTTGAATCTAATAGGACCAACCACGTCCAGGTTCAAAGCAGGGAAAGAAGCGAGGGAAAGGACAGAGTGGATTTGCTAACTGAGAGAAGTGAAGGCGAGAGCATGAAGATAGATGATAAAGAAGAGCATCAAGACAGACAGGAAGAAGAATTTATAGACGAGTCAGATTGTGAATCAGGCAGCAAGAAAGATCCAGAAAACAAGCAGGGCTTTTCCACATTGTAAGTATTTGCTTTGATCATTATTCTTCTGCAGAATCCTAATTTTATCAGTTCATTTTATTTGTTTTTTTTTCTTGTTTGTTTCTCATGTACAGAATCCAAGGGAATATTTGTTAATATAATACATCGAAAAAGGTTGTACAGAACAGTAGCTGCAGAAATGTAACAAAGTGGCACCATCATGAAATCTTTTTTATTTCTCTTTTTTTTGTGTGTGGTTAAGTTAATCCATATCCTTTATCCTTTGATAAACAATACAGTGGGGGTTTTGATACAAGACGAGTAAGTGGTAGCCACCTAGGAAATACAGAGTTCATTGTAATGGAAAATCTCTTCATATTTCTTTTTTTTTCTGTTCTATAAAAAGTGACTAAGAAAAATAACCTCATTGTGACAAAATAAAGACTTCAGTTTGAGCAAAAAGGCTTTTTATTGTACCAAGGGAAATGGGTTGACACCAGGAGACATTCATATAAATTGCTCATGTCCAATTACTAAAAAAAAGGGAGTTTTAATAGATTCCCATTAAAGATAAACAGTACTAACATAAAGTGTACAGTAAATCAAAATTTCACTGCTTGGTTCCACTACTGAAGAGGTAAAAGTGACTCTGGGAGGGTACTTGTGATAGAAAACCTTATTAGACCAAAACAGATTGATTTATCAATGTCATTGTCAGTTCATTGTTTTATTATTGAAAAAATAAACACATTTCTCAAACTTTTCTTTGGATTTTGAATAAGAAAAGACACTTTTTGCACTTGAGTAGAAAAAAGTAAGGACTCAATCGGCAAATTAGACGATGCTGACGTAATGTTTGGTAGTAAAATCCCAAAAGGTAGAAATAAATACATTTATGCTTTTAAGAAAGACCTATGAGATATCAGCCGTGTCAAAACAAACATGAACAATAAAACTACATGCATTTAGATTATGGCTATGAAAAAAATCTGAGATCTTCCAGTCAATGATTTTTATTGTAATCACACTGGCTATACTGTTTGTGTAGAAAAAGCCTCTAATCAGACCTTGTTCGGGTCTTTAATAGACAAGTGATATCTTTAAACTCTACTCCCACCTGAGGGTCTATCTGCACTGGATGCACCATCATAAGGAATGTCCCTTTACTGCACTCTCTCTTCCCACAGATGCGACAAGGTCTTTATAACCTTTAACACACACAGTGACACCAGGCGTTGAGCATGTTGAAAACAGTCTACTCTTATAAGATCAATCTTTAAACATGTGGATTTTGGAACAATCTGACATTATCTGCTCATCATGGTACATTTTTTAAATCATGGATGAATATTTCCAGCTCAGTTATTGATGAAAGCCACTATTACAATCTCAGACTTGTAACCTCTTTGACAAAAAAAAAAGTTCAAGATTCCACTGCAACCTCGTAATTACCTTTCTCTGTCTTACTGAACGTGATATTTAGTGTGTTTATTTCGTTGTCATGTTAAAGGTTCTCTTGAAGTTCCTATGTGAAAAGGCTATTTATTTTTGTCTATGAAAGAAATCATCACTGAACATGCTGTGCATTACCAGGGTTTTTTGTAAATATTTTGTAAGAGGTGTTTTTTTTTCTTTCTTTTATTCTTTCAGATAAAAGAAAAAAACTTTGCTGTGTCTTTATGTGTGTAATAAAGAGTGGAATCTGAGCAACATCGGGTCTCCTCATTGATAATGCAAGTCGATATAGTCAATGTGCCTGATTATGTTTTGATTTACAGGTTAATTCACTAATAAGTGGATTTGGGAATGAGTTACAAGCATGGAGAGTTGTCTGATGCATATCCTGCTTTGCCTCACCCAGGTCTTTGTCCAGAGCTATTGATCCTGGTATTACCTTCAGTCCATGCATAGCTCTTACCACAGAGGAGAGAAGCAAGATTTTCAGCAGAAGGTACCTTGTTACAAAAAACAAAAAGGTAGTTATCTAAGCGCAGGGAAATTTTTCACCGTGTTCACTCTCCAAATCCAGAAAGTGAAAGAGATGTATTGTTTGGCCATATTTGCAGGGGACTACTTCACTCAGTGTTCCTGAGCAGAACGAGTCCGTGCAACACATCAAGAGAAAGCTTCAGTTTGTTCCAGTGAACAGGTATGTGATTGCACCCAGATGGATCTGTCCCAACTCTGAACAGTTAAATCTAATCAAACCTTCTTGATTTTCCTCATTCACAGGTTATAGGAGCCACACAACCAGAACGGCGTAACAGCATAAAGTTTTATTTTCTAGAATTCATATTGATGCCTTTTGGTTTTTCAGTTCATATTGGGTAGATTATTGTGCACTTCCCTGAGTTTTCATTTATTTTACCTCTTGTTGAGTTTTTAGGTTACAAGCTGATGGCAAATGTTTATTTTTTCCCTTTGTTTATGAGAAATTCTGAGAAATTGCCTATGATTCTAAATCCTATGCGTTGCCAGGTTATTCAGCATTTGATGTTGACTACTTTTTATTTTATTTTTATTATGATCCAGGTGGTTTGAAAATGAGAACTTTATATACACATGGTGTACTTATATTTGATTTGTACTTTAGTACTGTTTGTAGTTAAATGAGTACATTCTTGTTAAAGTGTCGTTTTGTTGTGTTTCAATAAAGTTGGAGTGTTGGGATTTGTTATGACAGTATGTTTACTTTACGGCACACCGTGAACTACCATCGCGCATGCGCATTGAGCTGACCTTCTGTTTAACAGAAGCATGGCTGCCCGGGCACTTATAAAAGGTATGTTTACTACATATACAAACATTGTCCTGACATTATAGTGACTTAGTTGTCCAGATATTTTAATTTGGTAAACGTTTACCTCATGAAGGGTGTTTCCAAAAGTCACTACAGGCTGAAAAGAATATTAGCTACACAGATGAGACCGCTAATGCTAGGTCACTGGCTAGCCCTATTCGTTATTTTATATCCGATGTTTTAATCGATATTCTTGTTGTCATCTGCAGGTATTTTAGGGTTACGACAGCCACGGAGTGTCACGATTAAACGCTTTGGTGGACATTATTTTGCTACTGCAGCGTCCATTAAAACAGCTCAACCCCAAACTGACGATGCTTCAGGTGAGTTTGAGATTGCTCAGGAGCGCGCGTGTGTTTTTGCTCAAGACTCGTAGTAAAACTTCTTATTCTCCATACAGATAAAATCCTAACTCTGCCTCTTGAGAAGCCGGATTTTTTCCGTGTATCGGAGCTGTTCTCTTTGAAGGACTTATTTGACGCCAGAGTGCATCTTGGTCACAAGAAAGGCTGCAGGCACAGGTTGGTTAAACTCCGTACCAACGTTGAATTAGATATTGTTCCTTCTCAGGTGTGACGGAGAGACCTATAGTTTTCCCACCATTATCCATCCCTTCTGGTTTTAAATAACTAAATATCTGGTTTATTCCCTTGTGATTATCTGCAAGACTAACTGTCTGCACCCATTTTCATTAATTGTCTTACAATCCATTGCTTAAACATGCTCTTATTAGAAAGTAGAACTATTAACCCTTAGTTATTTGTAGAATATAGAAATATTTTTGCTTGTAGAACTGGCCTATTTCTACAGAATTATCAAGATGATCAACTCTACAGGAACTAAGCAAAACCTGGATTGTGCTGCAGGATGAAACTTGCACTATTGACATAAGTGATTCTGTTAACAGATGCAGTGTGACCGGTTTATTAAAGGGGTAGTGCACCCTAAAATGTTTTTTGAGCTGTAAACATACCCCTACAGGGTAAAACCAGGTTTTGGTTTTCATGATGTCGACATTGCTGAATGTTTAAACATGATTATAAAACATACTACCAGACTAAAAATGTCTGCAGACATTTTGAACTTGGTTGAGTCAGATTGCAAACACTGACGGACTGGTTGCGAGCGGTCCGTCACTTTTTGCATCCACTGTTAGAGTGGGCCAGACCAGCCCAACACCAGACTGGTCGCAGCCATTTACAGTGTTAACAGTCACTGTCAAGGTGGTTTCACACTGGCTGCTAACGCTTTGAGAATGATAGCTCCACGTTGCAGAATCTTTCAGCGTGGTTTATAAAACGTACTACCACGTTCAGGATGTCCACAGCCACTCTGAAGTTGGTCGATTCAGATCGCAGCCTCTGACGGGCTGCAACCAGTCTAGCAGAGAATGCGGCCACTCTGACAGCAGCCAGTGGTGACGGCTCAAACTGATCCGGTTCAGGTCAGGACCACCCTGTTCTTCCACTACTGTGGTGTCCAGCTGAGGAGATTCTGGAGGGGGAAAGTCTTCCACCTCAAAAGACCGCTCTGTGGTGTAGGTACTTTGTAAATCTGTAATTCTTCCCATCTCTCGCCTGAGCTGCTGACTGTCATTCAAAAGTTTCTGCTCGCCGACTCCGCCCCCCTGATGACACCCCCCCGCCCCCTGCACCCCACTTCCCAACACCTCGCAGTTTGTGGCATTTTTCAAAGTTTGGCAGTGGGTGTAGTTACACTTTAAACAACTACTCTGACTTGCAAAGTTTAATTGCCCTATCTATAACAGTAGAAGAGAAGCTGCAGCTCTCTGCCTCCAAAATATGGTAGGCAAGGCAAGGCAAGTTTATTTGTATAGCACATTTCATGTACAGGACAATTCAAGGTGCTTTACATACAAACAT
>JBBBVU010000020.1:6488343-6504630 GCA_037177055.1 Atherinosoma microstoma
AATGTTAAGAATTGATTGAAAGTAAGTTTAAGGGAGAATGGATAACCAAATATACCAGGTGATGACTCCTTTAAGAAGAAAAAACAGGAAACTACAATTTTATGTCGGCAGACAAAAGGAAAAAATCCCTTCCAGCTGAGGTCTCTCCCTTTAGAGGCGCAGCGGTGAGTCGCCGGGAGAGGAGCCTGTGTTCGCATCGGTCCACAGAGAAATCCGTCTTTCTGTTTTGACGGGTACAGGAAGACGCTGCCTTTATATTAAGCGGATTTGCTGGAAGAAATCTTTAATTCCTTTTCGCCTCGATGCTTTTCTGGCCCATATGGAGCTGAAACTGCTCAATCTGAAGACGCGCTCTCGATCCCTTCTTTATCCGGCGAATGATTTGTTTAAAAGAACTGAAATACGGCATCTAGCCTCCTGTCGTGTTTGATTAGAGAAAACAAAAAAACAAACAAAAAAAAAAAGACTCAGTGAGAAATACAACTATATGGGATTTGCTGCTGATAATGATGAGATGATTTGCGGCGCATGGCGCAGGCTGCTGTAAGGATGTGATCTGACAGGGATCTCCGGTTTCTCGCTCCGCTGCCTCCTTCCTCACACTGTCGCTCCATGATGCCCAGAGCTTTGCGGAGGCTGGTCCATCTGATGCTGTTCTGCCCTCTATCCAAAGGGTTGCAGGTATGTGGAGCATGATGCCGGGCTTGCTTTTTGTCTCCAACCATCCACAAACTAAAATAATCCAGCACACTGGATTCATCAGTTTTCTGCATCGACGACACCCGAACACATGCCTCGCAAAATGTCGCGAGTCTCGAAAAAAATGCGAGAAATGGATGGTGCAGACTGATAAATACCCTGGCTTCCAGCTCATCAGCTGCTTGTTGGTTTGCATGTGTGGCCATAATGGAGGATATATTTTGGTAGAGTGTGTGGTGTAAATAAAATAGTGCTTTCATGCTGATTCATATAGTGTTCACATAATATCTTGTGTCTGGATCTGGGAACCTCTTCCACTGCTGTCTCGCTTTAACCTTAGGTCAGGTGACCTGTTTCATTCTCTGCTTTGCTTTGCTTGGGTCTTCATTTATAATCAGTCATTATATTGTTCTCTCCCATCCACTCTTTTCCTCCCACCCTCCTCAGAGTCGCCTCCCAGCCATTAAGGTGAAGTACCTTCTCTTGGCTTGGCTGGGCATCCTCATCATCAGCTGGATCGTCTACATGCAGTATGCTTCCTATGCTGAACTCTGCCGTGGACATGTCTGCCATATGGTCATTGTAAGTAGATTACATCAAATAAAAGTGCACCGCAGGCATGAATCACACAATTTGGGGTAAAACACTGATTATAGTCTTGTTGCCATGTGATAGTAGTTTGTTTCTCTAGTGGTGAGAAGACAGAAGAGGAATATGTGCAAAGGACAGTATGACAACAATAAAATCATGTAGAGGTCAACTGGATAGAGGGGCTGTATTTATGGAAGGAGTGAGACACTTCAGGGCTGGTTGGCCTCTTATGTCATCCGGCATATGGTCTTTTGTGTTTTGAGAGAGATGTGGCCTATAGCTCAGCTGCTCTCGTGCTGTGCCCAGCTGTTTCCAGAGCTCTCAGATATTGAGAAAATAACAGACACTGACATTTAATGGCATGCAGAGGAACAGAACAGCCATTAACAGACTAACTAATCAGAGTACTTAGTGTGCACTGAAAAGTTCAATGATGTATAAATAACCAGTTCTGTTTGTGTACTTGTACCATAATGCTGCACATTTGAGACTTTAGTTTTATACCTTTCCAAATGTTTGGAGAAAAATTATTATTGAGAAGCATTTCAGTGGATACAAGATGACACATTAAGTAGGTTGCTCCATTCTGCTTCACACTTTACATCAAACACATGAGGAACAGCACTGGGATGCCCAAGTGAAATTGATTCTAGATCCACTGGGTATTTTTTGAGATCATGATAATTCATGTTTTTGCATAGAGTTGATGAAGCTAGTGTAGCTGTTTTTTTTTTGTACAAATAAAATGATTATTACTGGCAGTGCAGGACACCAATGAGAACAGCTGGCTGCACTAAGACCAAAAACAAAAGTTCAACTTACATTACAGGTGCTTCCCCTTAGGTTTCCGCTATGTAGTCATCTGTTAAATAATTCAGATTAAGCTGGTAGACCCTTGTTCTCTGTGTATCTTTTCCTCTGAAACCGGTATTTGTTTGCCATCTCTTGTCAGTTTCTCTCTCTCCCCGACCAGCCCTCCACCGCACACAATTTGATGTAACATCCTAAAATGTATAACTCATCATATACTTATATATTTTTGGTCATGGTACTGCCAAAGCCTGTTTTTTTTTTTTTTTGATTTCACTCCATACCTAGGGGGCAAGGTTGTGCAATAATGGTACCAAACAAAAGAGAAAATGATTAATTCATAGAGCATAAGAAAACTGTTAGAGGGTTAAAGAAATTTCACAAAATCCTCCCAAAATGTCAACAAATTGTGAAACAAAGAATTAAAAAAACACTTGAAACATATTTAAATATATGACTCAACACAGGTTCAGGTTTGTATCATCCAGCATTCTCTGTTGCTTTCTTTGTTGGATTTGCATAGATTTTGTGCAGTTTGGGATTTGAATACATACAACGGCATGCCGTTGCTTTTTGTCATCCCTTTCTCAGTGCTTATCCTCACCCAATGCAGCAATATTACAACCATTTTTCTGTCAAAATGCATTAAAATAAGTAAAATACTGAATAGGATTGTGCACAAATACATTAAATGAAATACTATTACATTCTAACGCTGTTAGAAAAGTTTCCCAACGTTGCCACGAGGCAACAAAAAGAAAAACTGGATTTCTAAACATGCAAAATGAAAAATACTTAATAAAACATGACAGAAGCTCTCTCTACATCTTCATACACACACATGATTTTTCTTTCATTTTAAATATGAATACTATGACAAATATTCATACCTGTCCAGCACGCCATGTGCTGCTGTGGCCGTGTCAGAAACTGATGTCCCGCTCGCCGATCTTGTTTAATTGTGACTCCTACACTTTGTTGGACTGAAATTTGGTACTTTATAAAAAAACATTCTAATTAGTTGGTATCTTTTAACTTTACTGGACATGGGGCTTAAAATATTTTTAGGTTATTTTAATGGTTTTTAAATATCTTAATGGTTTGGGTCTTCTTATTTATCAGACCTGTGGACCCTGAGGTCCTCTGGTAACGGCCTTTTGGTTCTCCCCAAAGTTTAAATCAAAACCTACGGCGGGACCTCGCTCCATCATTACGGGCCCCGCCCGTGGAACAGCCTGCTTGAGGGCCTCGGGGCTGGAGAGACTGCTGATGCTTTTAAAAAGAGGCCTTAACTTTTTAGCTCAGCTTTAAACTAATTCTTATTTTTAATTTCTTTACTTTTAAACAAAAATATTTTTACCTTTTATATAGAGATTCAATTTTGCACACACAGACTTGTTCCCCACTGTAAACAACACGCAGTTTGGGTTTGGCCTCTTGCCTGAACACACATTCAAACAGCTAGCCCTGCAGTGGACAACGAGTTCTGCTGATTCCGCCTATCATCTAATCTCTAAGTTAAGATGCATCATGGCACATAGGCTGCAATAAACTGTTTATTTGTGAGCTTTAAAGACATAGTAGATTGCATTGCCTTTGGACAGAATCAGGGTGTTTTAAGTCGAATAAGCATCATATCTCACAAGCAGACAAGCTGTTGATCATGCATACTATTTCCTTCTTTATTCGGTCCTTTAGTAATGGCTGTTTTCATTATTCTGAACTGAATTTGCAAAACTGAAGCCTTTAGATTGCATTGGTTGCAAACACCTCTGCAACCAATAACTCGTTTAGTTTGAGTGTAACTCATCTTCTTAGTGTAGTTTTCACACTCAGAGAACCGACTTGTTATTTTCCTCTCAATCTGTCTCTAAATGCAAGAGGGTGAATGTGACATGTGACCTCCGTCCCTCAGTTTACCTCTCTAGCCATTACTGCAACAGCCAGAGGCGTTTTTTTTAGCACATCAGAGTTAATCCGATAATCAGCAGTCAGACAAAAGATGGATTACACTAATAATTGTATGTAAACCTCATATTCTTTCTTATTAAAAGAAACTTAGTACCGTATTAAACTAATACGGTACTATGCAGCCTTGTGTTACCAACAACACTTGGGCTGTCTGGAGTGGACTGAAGACCATCACAGACCTGTGGCCCTCGCCTCTCACATGATGAAGATCATGGAGAGGATGATTCTCATCAAGCTCCGCCCCCTGGTGAGCTCACATCTGGATCCAATGCAGTTCGCCTACCAAACAGGCATTGGAGTGGATGATGCAGTCATCTACCTGCTTCACAGATCCCTGACTCACCTGCAGAACACCGTCAGCACTGTGAGGGTCATGTTTTCTGACTTCTCCAGTGCTTTTCAACACAATCCAGCCGTCTATACTCAGGGTGAAGCTGGAAAGAGCAGGAGTGGACCTTCATCTGGTCGCATGGACAATGGACTACCTCACTATGTGAGGCTCAGAGACTGTTTGTCTGATATGGTGGTCTGCAGCACAGGGACCCCACAGGGGACAGTGCTCTCCCCCTTCCACTTCACCCTGTACAACTCGGACTTCAGGTACAATTCTGAGAGCTTGTTGACTGGTGTGAGCTAAACCATCTTCAGCTCAACACCAGCAAGACAAAAGAGATGGTGATTGACTTCTGCAGGAAGACATCCCAGACAGCACCGGTGAACATCCAGGGAGGGTGGAGACCTTCAGATACTTGGGTGTTCACTTTAACAATAAACTGGACTGGTCACATAATACAGATGTCCTGAACAAGAAGGGCCAAAGTCGTCTCCACCTGCTGAGGAGACTGCGGTCCTTTGGAGTGTGCAGGACTCTACTTTGGACTTTCTATGACTCTGTGGTAGCATCTGCAGTATTCTATGTAGTGGTCTGCTGGGGAGGAGGGAGCATGGTGAGGGACAGAAAGAGACTGAACAGACTGATCAGGAGGGCTGGTTCTGTCCTTGACTGCTCCCTGGACTCCATAGAGGAAGTAGGTGAGAGGAAGACATGAAAAACCCCTCCCACCCCCTGCACAGGACTGTGAGGTCCCTCAGCAGTTCCTTCAGCACCCATCCTGCAAGACGGAGCACTACCGCAGGTCATTCCTTCCATCAGCCATTAGACCATAACACCAGTATTACCGGCTGATGTTATACTATTATAGATAATTTTATATTTATATTTACAATGATCCATATTGTATATGGATACATATACAATATTTTAATCTAATCTTAATGCTGTTGTGTAGTAGTTTCTAAATGTCTGAAGTTGCATTGGATTGTTCCTGCATATATATGGACATCAAGCCTTGATGGATTTCAAGATTAATTTTGTATCTGTTGGCCAGTATAGCAGTGAGCATGTGAAGTGATATTGTCATTTAACAATCTAAAAATAAAACTGTGACAGTTTGCCTCAGAAAGGCAACCTATTCGAAAGAAATGTGATGTGGGGTGTGCATGCAGAGGAAGTAGAGGCAGCAGGTTTCCCCAAAGGGTCGATTGAGAGAGTAACCGACCTTGAGGGTATAAATTTAGACACATCTCATATTACCTGATAATATAATATTACCTTATTTTTTTGTTTTTTTTTAAATGTGTTGCCATTCAGAGTTGAAAATACTGCATTTGACCTTGCTTGTGAATGTCTTCCTGTTTCCTGTGGCTGATGTTTATTTCTTGTTTTTCTCTGCAGTGTGATCACTACAGGAGGGGCATAATATCAGGCTCTTCTTGCAAGGCATTGTGCGATCAGAGATCTCTGACCCTGCACCGCTGCATGTCCACCTCCTCCACACATCAGGTAAGACAAACATGCCTGAGCCATACGTGCAGATTAAACAACGAACTCTTAAAATCATAAACATATAACCCAATAACCTTTAGTCTGAGAGCTCAATATTTCATCATCTCTACTTAACGTGTATTTTAGAAAATGCAAGATAAAATGTCAACATAAAACCTTTGAAAAGACGATGGCTTACAGAAATTTGACACATTTTGTGCTCGTTATTTTGAATGAGACTATTAAGCACAGGCCAAGGGTCTGAATGACTGTGGGGCTCCTGGTCCAGAGGCTTTTTAATGTGTCAATCAAATAACTAAAAACTGGCACAAAACAATAATGGGCTAAACGGATTCATAAAGATTAAAGAGAACAAAGAACACTACAGGGAGATGAAAGTTTACCCTAAAACCCACTAAAGAAGAGAGGCAAATGATTCCGAAGATACTCAATCAGGAAGATGAAATGATGTAAAAGGAACAGAATGTCTGCAAAACAATAACAAGAGGATATCCCTTAAAAAGGGGACACAGAAAGTGCAAAACACCTGGAAAAACATGCAAGCTAAAGAAAACTTGATGCAACACACAAAGTAATGCAAAATATCAACAAAACATCACAAAATGATCAAAAACAGAAATAGAGCCAATTAAATAAAGACAACACATTAATGTTAAACAACTGCAGAAACACACTAACACCAGGGAGAACAAATGTATTTAAAAATCAAATGATAATAAAGCACGCTGTCTAATAAATGAGAGATGTCGGCAGTGAGACTCACAATAATCACAATAAGATGTTCAATCTGACACCTATGTAAGAGAGGCCTTTCACCTTTCTGTACTCTGGTACTGGTATCTAACTACAGTGACACAGGAAATGTGTCATCAACACCACATCACATTAAGTAACTTTATTGATGACATAACACCTCAAAAAATAGCCACAACCTTTATACATCCCTACACTTGTAACTACAGTTACGTTTCTATGCTTCAGGTTTACATTGGGCTATGGAGGGAGAGGCCTGTGGTGATCAAATGTGGCATCGAGGATCCACTGAACACGGATGGAGCTCCAGACTCTGTGCTGCCACAGGAGATGAGTTTATTTGACAAACCGACCCGCGGAACCTCTATGGATGAATTTAAAGAGATGCTGCACAGTTTCCTGAAGGTACAACATGATCTGTGTAGCAGCCGCCAACATTTAGATCAGAAAACCACACACACACAAGTAAAAGTCTTTATATATTAATGTGTTAAATTCATTTTTTATATGGAACTGTGTATCGGCAGGTTAACCTTGGCGAACAACAATCTCTGAGCACCTTGGTGGACAGAGTCATTACTCTGGCTGATGTCAATCAGGACAGCAAAGTGTCACTTGCAGAGGCCAAATCCATCTGGGCTCTTCTCCACATAAATGAATTCCTCCTGATGGTGGCGCTGCAGGAGAAAGAGCACACCCCCAAGCTGTTAGGCTTCTGTGGAGACTTGTATGTGACCGAACGTGTGAGTCACAGCTCCCTCTACAGCCTCGAGGTGCCTCATTACCTCGAGCCCGTCATCCCAGAGGCCTTGAGCTCCAGCCTGAACCACTGGCTGGCACCAGCATGGCCCCGCAGGGCCCGCATCACCATCGGCCTGCTGGAGTTTGTGGAGGAGGTCTTCCACGGCTCTTACGGGAGTTTCCTGATATGCGATGCCAGCCCTCACCACGTGGGCTACAACGTAAAATATGACTGCAAAATGGCCAACCTGCGCAGCGTGGCGTCAGAGGCGGTCGTGAGGGCTTTCTTGAAGGGAAAGCGATGCGAGACCAATGCAGACTGCACCTATGGCCGGGACTGCACAGCCACATGCGATCGACTGGTGAAGCAGTGCAACACTGAGGTCGTGCAGCCTAATCTTGCAAAAGTGTGTGTGCTGTTGCAAGATTTCCTGCTTTTTGGAGCACCTTCAGACCTACGTGGGGATCTGGAGAAGCAGTTGCGCACTTGTGTGACACTCAGCGGTTTGGCAAGTCAGATGGAGGTTCACCACTCTTTAGTTCTTAACAACCTGAAGACTTTACTGTGGAAGAAAATTTCTAACACACAATACTCCTGAAATAAGGCTGAAGACGAGCAGGTTTTACTGATGAAACTTTATCTTGGCTTTGAGGTTCAGTTATTCGTATATTTCTCCTCCTACAGCAAATATAACAGGATACTGTGAACTACTGAATACACAATGTGAAACAAGATAAAGCAGGCTTGAAACCTTATATAACCCCAATCATGCATTTTAATATTCAAAGCGTTACATTGAGAAGGAAGTTTATGTGTTTGCACACAATATTCTCAGGACACTGCCTGTCACATCATTTGTTAAATTCTGTATGTAAAATAGTTTTTGAAATAAAATAACCAGCATATTGGATTATTTGGGTTTTCATAGAATACTTTCTTTTGTATGTATTGTAGTGAAGTATTGTAGTTCTTGCACAGTTATATACATTTTTAAGAAACTTTTGTTTCCTTTGTATGAATTTAAATTACTCTCACTCTATTAGTTAGAGAGAGAATGGGCAGACTGGTTGGAGATGATAGACAGGCAAAAGTAACTCAGACAGCTACTCGTTGCAGCCGAGATATACAGAATGGCATCTCTGAACACACAAGTCCAACCCTGAAGCAGATGGGCAACAGCAGCACAAGACCACACCGGGTTTCACTCCTGTCAGCTAAGAACAGGAAACTGAAGCTACAATTCACACAGACTTACCAAAACTGGACAGTAGAGGATTGGGAAAATGTTGCCTGGTATGGTGAGTCTCTATTTCATATATTCATGTATTTCATGTACATGAAATGAAATGAAAAATACTTTATTTATCCCTCTTAGAGGGAAATTATTGTTGTAGCAGAGTTTGTTTTTTTTGTGCTCTATAAATAAATTTGCCTTGCCTTGCCTATTTCAGCTGCCACTAGGATATATTCTTGGCACACTTTGGGCTACTGAGTACCAGTTCGGCATGGTTTAAACACCACGGCCTAACTGAGTGTTGTTGCTGACCATGTTCATCCCTTTTTGACCACAGTGTGCTACTTCCAGCAGGATAATGCACCATGAACAAACCAGTTCAATGTACTCCAATAGGCTCCAGAGACACCATATCAATCCAATACAGCTCCTTTGGGATAAGGAACAGGAGATTATTATCATGGATGTGCAGCGACTGTGTGGATCCTTTCATGTCGGACCAAAATCTCTTAGGAATGATTTCAACACCTTGTTGAATCTATGCCACAAAGAATTAAGGCTGCCCTGAAAGCAAAAGGAGGGTCAAGCTAGTATTAGCAAGGTGGGTCTGATAAAGTGGCTGCTGATTGTAGATTTGATCGGCTGGAAATGTACACAAACACCAGAAATGTTTTAACATCAATTAATCTCTATTTCACAATAAACTTCCATTTTCTGCCGGCAGTTGATTTCAAGTGCATTCAGATGAAATTGTATTAATATAAAAAGGGGAACCATGGCAATTGAAAACTAATCCAAGGAGTTAATATGAATCAAAGATAATACTGAGGGTCAAAACAAATGATGTCATGATTTCTTTTTCAAACAATGGAGATCACTGAGCTTTGAGGAATTAACCAATGAAAAACGACGTTTTTCCTTAATCAGGTTGAAACTTCCTGATGTAGCATGGTATAAAGTTAGAACATCATCTTTGCCCAATGCAGTTACATGACTCATCACTGAGTAGGCCTATTACTTTTTCCAATCGTCCACAGCTCCTTTTTTTTGTGTAGGTGTAAGTGATGGTTCCCATTTGACTTTTCTGGATGGAAATTACATTTCCTTCAGCTGGTTTCGAACAGTTCAGTCACAAACAAGACCTTCGAGTATGGGTATCCCATTATCTTTGCCAGGATTTGTATATATAAAACGTGTACATGAGGTGCTGCAATCTTCACTGGAAAGTGGACGTGTGGGTTGTTTAAGCATCACCAGCATAAGCATTTTAACTCATTTTCTTTTAAAAGATTGGGATCTTTCAGAGGGATGAAAATCTTCAAGATGATAAAGTTTTGGTATTCACAAGAAAAATGATCGATCTCTTCGAATATAACGGGAATTATACAGAGACAGTGTAATAGCGGTTTATATTTAAATGATTATCATTACAATTCCTTTTATATTTATAAACCAGCTGAATATTGCCATATGAAAGTCTTGTTTCCTGCGTGAGCTGGAAACACTGGGTCACATGCAGCAGCACAACACACCACCAGAGGCCGACATTGCTGAAAAAAAAGCACTTAAAGTAGAAATATAAGAAATGTTGTTTCAGTTTTTAAATTTCTTTTGTTCTATTTCATGTTAAAATTTTCTATTAAATCAACCAAAAACAGCATAAAACTACCAACTTTGTTATATATTGCCTATGCAGAAAATACACTTCCCATATCACACAGAGGTTCTCATTCTGCTCTCAGGAAACATTACGGCCATGTTGATTGCACCTCATCAAGACAATCATCATGTCAAAAATGCAGCTGATTTTTTTTATTTTTTATAAATGTGTCATGGTTGATAGTTAAATCTAAGAAAACATGACAACAACTGCATCACTGAATGTTTTTATTTCTGTTTAAAGACTGAATAGTTTCCTCTTTATAAGCACACTCCAATCAGGGGTGCCAAACTTGGTGATTGGTTCACAGCTGAAGAGTTTTCCTTGTTGCGTTGCCTGCCTCCTGAAGCTCCTGGTCATCCTATGAGGTGATGTTGTGCCACCCACGAGAGCGAGGCTGCAGTTTACTGCATTCTGCATGCATCCTCTTGTATTTAATGATGTGGGCACAATGACTCATCTGGAGGCGAGCGCCCATACAGGTATCTGGAGGCACTTGCGAGACATTTGTGCAGATCCTGTCCTCCAATACAACAGCCTGTACATTGGAGGCCTGTCTGCCACACACAGCTACCCTGCCTCTCCTTGGCAGTAATTCTGGATCGACAATATACCCACCTTTGGGTCTGTAAGGAATCTGCATTTTGAATGATCTTGGCTCTACGTTTGCTTTTTGCAGCGTCAGATTAATTTCCGTTTCAGAACCTGTGTTGATCCCAATTGACCCCAATCCATCAGCTGGACTTGTGTCTTTCTTTTTATTGTGGTATGGACAATCAGCCAGGGGACACACGTACATGCTGTCACGCATCTTGGTGGACATTTGTCCTCGTGCTTTTTTTAAGTGAGCCCTCTGTGGGACAGGTGGTAGTGGTTGCCGTGCAGACGCCAGAGATGGTTTTGCCTCCGTTTCAGAGGGAACTCTGACTGATGATCCTCTCTGTCCATGCTGTTCTGGTGAAACTCGTGTTGGTTTATTGGAGGAAAATTGCTGTTCTTCAGCAGTTGGGCTCGTACTTTTTTCTTGGTTGTGAGGAGATTCACCAGATACACTGGAAGCTGGGGAAGAGAGGTCCACTGTAGATGGTTTTGCCTCTGTTTCAGAGGGAACTCTGACTGATGATCCTCTCTGTCCATGCTGTTCTGGGGAAACTCGTGTTGGTTTATTGGAGGAAAATTGCTCTTCTTCAGCAGTTGGGCTCGTACTTTTTTCTTGGTTGTGAGGAGATTCACCAGATACACTGGATGCTGGGGAAGAGAGGTCCACTGTAGATGGTTTTGGGACTTCGGTCTGTTTGTACTCTTCTTGCAAGAAGAAATTCTCTGCAAAGATAATGATTTTAACATAAGAGGTGTCACATTCCTACCAAAACAGCTTTGACATTGTCACTAACTTACTTACCCCACTGCTCTTGATACAGAAAGGCAACATCAGCTGTATCACTTGATCCGTCATCATTAGAGTGCAACATTTTCAGCATATGTGTTGATAGAAATCCTGGGATATCATCCGGATGTGCTAGGAGTGTTGCCCTGGACATACACTCCACCAAACTATTCAGTCCATATGTTGTAGAATTACTCTCACACATTGTTAATGGAGCTAACTGTACCCCACTGAGGACATGTGCGATATGGAGATATGTGCAGAATGTCTGGTGACTGCTTCAAGAAAATTCACAGTTAAATTGTGTTGTCATGGAAAAAGAATTCAGTTCTAGAATATCCAGGATTTGTCAGCATTTACTTCACACAGCACTAAAATGTTTCTTTTCCACAGCACTGGCAGAGGATGTGTTATTGTGTGCTTATGCAGAGGAAACAGGACTACAAGTGTAAGATTATAATCTGCTTTAGCAAAACGAAACACACAAGCAGCTAAAAATGAATTAGTATCCACAGCATGGTGAGAAGAACAAGAAATCATGTTAAATCTGCAGTGCAGAAATATGTGTTTTCTTTACAAATACGAGCTCAGTTATGTAATAGTTATGTCTGGCTTCTTTCCATTTAGAAAAGATTAATACCCCATGGGCCTGTTCCAGAAAGCGGGTTATGTTGAAACTCTGAGTATGTAAACTCTGATTTGAGGGAAACTCTGGGTTTCTACATGTCTCCTCCCACCTGAACCAGTTGCAAGACATGGGTTATCTGTACCGATTCCAGAGGTTTAGAAGCTGAATCAATACATGCAAATGTTCTGCAGATGCATAGATTACACAGTGAGTGTCTTAATATAAGATGATTTCCATAAAGTTTTAACTAGTTTGTTGACTTTTGAAAATCACTTTGACCTCTCTGTAAATAAATGTTATTTATTTATTTATTTATTTATTCATTTGTCTTAATTAAAGGGGCAAAAGAACAGACATGGTAGGTATCACGTGTCATCTTCGATGGTCATCGGAAATAATTATATATTTCAATCCTTGTGTGGAAACTAGTGTTTGTTTTTTGACAAGACTACTTTCAATATTGCAGTATAAGGCTAAAAAAAAATTGGGGTAGAATAATTAAATAATAACTTAAATGTATACCCGTTCCACATCAGCAGTGCCCTTATGATCCTGCCAACATGCCTTGGGAAAGTGGGGATTTACGAGGAACGCAAAATGCATCATCAGCTGTGTTCAGCAAACCAGATGGAGGCTGGGACATGGGCAGGTCTGCCTTCTGCTGCCTAACAACACAGGGACGACAGATAAAACGCATACTGCAGAGCACAGAATAGTGGATGTAATGACAACACTGCTAGAAAAGTATCAAACGGTGGCGGTAATGTAAAGTTTGTAATGAGTTTAAATGGTAAGCTTCGCTTGCGGCGAACAACCGGTGTATGCTAATTGAAGTTTAACAGGCTAACATCAGGTTTAGCTCTCATTGGGCAGCTAGCAATGTTGGCTACAAGTGTCGCCTGTCTCCAGCAGCTTGGTTAGGTCAACGCCAGCTTGTGAGAGCCACTAGCCCTTTGACGTTGCTCACTTAAATATTGCGGCCAGCCGGTTAACAGCGTTAGCTTACAATACTTCTTAAGCAGTAAATGTCAAACGCCGAGTTGCTAGATAACGGTTAACAAACACTGGGAGCATATTTCCCACGTCCTGCTCACCACAACGTTCAGAAATGGACACGACTGCAGCAAGTAGCTTTTATTTACTGGCTGGTCATTTAAACTCCACAATATAATGCTAACATTATTTCAGATTAGTTTGCCGGTGTCGGATTATTGCACTCCTCTGGTACAACTGTGCCCTGCCCAGCAGCGTCACTCATTGCATTTCCCATTATGAGTGATCATTATGGAAATATCAAGGTTCAGGTAGAGCAAATGAAATCATTTGCTAAGGAGGCTGTGGATACTGAGGAGCAGGTGCCTGTGTCTTCTCCTGTTTCTGCCTCACCGGACCCTTCCAGCAGCATTACCACAACTGGAACAGATGCATCCAGTTCCTCTATTCTTTGTAAACAAATGAGTAAAAATCATAACAGACCTGGAAAAGATGCCAAAACCTTTAGGGGCAAACCAGTCATGGATAGGTCAATGCATGGCTCTGTAGTTCCTGCTCTTGCAGTGAAAATTTTGAATCGTGCAGAAAATGAGCAACCACTTCACATCAAAGGGACTGGAAAGATCCTGCAAGGCAAGTCAGAGACTAATGGCAACTACGTAACCATCCCTGCATCCAAAAACATACATGAAACTCGCCGTGAGGATGGGTTCAAGCCTTCAAGAAAGAGAAGACCTGTGACGGTGGATACATCTAAAGCTAAAACTTCCCTGGAGGCACTGAAGTTAAGCATCAAACAGCTAAAGTGGAAAGAGGTGTGCTATATGCAAGTTTCTGTCTTTTGTGTGTGTGTTTTGCTTTAAAGATCATACACGATTGTGGCCGTGTGCTAGGGAGTTTTCACATATATAAAGTCAGTAAAAGTGTTATGTGCTACTTTAGGTAAACAGCAGTGCATGACTTGATCCAGAGATATCAGCTTCTCAGAGCATCAGAGTTTCTTTGGGATTAGAATAAGCTCAAGTGTTTGTCACGAAAGTGCATGGATGAAAACCTCTGTCTATCCTTTCTCCACGAGCTATTGGTACTTACTGCCTCTCATGCCAAAGCGAGACATCTTCTGTGATCTGCGCCCTTTGTTCCGGCATGTTTTAGGTTTTTATTTGGTCACTTTTGTCAAAGCTGTAAATTTGAAGTGCTACAAATCGAGATATGGTTTACCTGCGGTTCAAAAGATGGTCAAAGATGGGTGAATCTAGCTTATCAAGAAATCTTAAGAAGTTTTAGGGCCTCTGCTGTTAGGAATATCAACAACGCATAAATCCTGCAATTTTCAGAAAAAAAGAGCTAAATTTAGAAGCAGACCTGAGATGTCTGCAATGGAAGAAATCACAACTTTACTGAAAATATCAATGAATAATACGACAGTGTGGAGGGAGGAGATGGTGAAAATAGAAAACAGGTGTGTGCTCGTACTTGATGCTGGTGGAACATTTTCTGGTTCAGTAGTCATTCTGTCTAAAATAACCTAACTTACTAATAGTTTAAGAGGTTGAACAACAGATGTAAGTGGGATATTTTGCAATTGTTAAATTAAAAAAAATGTGTCCGTCCTGGACTGAGCTCAGCATTTATTTGTAAGCGAACGCTCTTGTTGAAACACACAATTTCAGAACAAAGGGTTAGCTGCTGCTAGCTTTGGTTTATATTTGGTGTCGGCATGTATCCTGTGGCGAATCCTGTTACAGTTCTCTATCCAGTGGTCTTTAGGGTCTTTAGCCACAGTTTAGTGTTGATTCAGCTCACATGGAACTGGATCGAAGTGTTACTCAGCTTGTCCTTTTATAGGTGCTCCTACTAGTGATCGTCTGCTTTTGTCTTCTTACAGAAGCTGTTAGGTTTCTCTACAGGTGTGGCAGCTGTTTGTTTTTTCTTTTCTTTTTCTGTTTAGGTTAGTTGCTGGAACTGCCTTTTTATGTTTTCTTTTTCTTCTCCTCAAACTCCCCATTCCCATGTTTCCTCATGTCAAATCTAGCATTAACATGTTACTTAATATTCAAAATAAAAATAAGTAATCAAGAATCAAGGGGATTCTTATATCCTCCATTAAGCTTCCCGTGGGAAAGCAGCACACGAAAGCAGCCAGATCAACTTTCTGCTGCCATGATGCTGGACAAGACAAGTTTAAATAATGATAATCAGCTAGTTTCAATGTTGAAAAAAAAAAAAAAATAACAAAACAGAAAACAGAGTCTTGCTTTTTTATACCATGGCTTGCCCCTGGGGCTGAGGAAGTTTTATATCTGACTATGAATGCATCACATTAAGGTCTTAATAATGATTTCTACAAAACATGTCCTCCATTTCCATTCAGAATTTTGTTAAATAGCATTATAAAGTAATTTCTGAATATTAACTTCTAACCTCAAAAAAATTATTTTTAATGTATTCTGTAAGTACATATTCACATCTGCGCAGCAGAAACATCAACTCATACATAGTTAACCTCTGTGATAGCAAACTAGCTCTTAAAGCCTGCTCAATCTGCAGGGTTGTTGCCTCAGTGATTGGCCCTGCCTGGGGGGCTGGATGTTCTGCGCTGCAGCCCAATGGCTGTGGTGCAGACTCCGGCCTGCCATGGTCTGGGTGGGTCTGGTGGTGGCACCCTCTGTGGTTTTTGGGGGGGCTGGCTTCTGGTGTGGATGGGTCCCCAAGATATCGCTTCCTCACTGCAGTGTCAGACCTGAAATTTTTATAAACTTTTATTCATTAATCTTCTATTTATTTATTTATTTTACATTCAGTTAAGAGACAGTCACTAGGGACGGGAGCTCATGCTTGTCTAGATTAAGGTGAAGGTGGGGAGAGATTACTTGTGCTCTGTGTTTGTGTGTGTGTGTGTGTACATTCATGATTACGTGTGAAAGAGAAAATGAGGTGTATGTTTTAAATTTTTGTTACTGGTGTATGAAG
>JBBBVU010000020.1:6560480-6585894 GCA_037177055.1 Atherinosoma microstoma
CACTGGGCTTTTCATCCTCATCTCTCTGCTCCTTATCTCCCATGTATAAACCTATGACAGTACTGCCATCATTAACAACAATTGCCGTGAACTGGCGCTATACAGATAAAGCTGAATTGAATTGAGCTGTTTTTGATGTAGCCGAGCGTTTGATTTCTTGCCTAATATTGTACAGTGTTGGTAATGGAGAAACACTAATATAGACAATTAAAGTGTCAAAATATAAAAATCTACTGAGTATACATGCACCTTATCTCTAAAACTCTTACAATCATTAAAATGGCAGAACAAAGGTAGGGAGACTGAAATAACACTTGCTGTTTGGGAACTTTCTTCTTAAACTTCTATTTAGTGAGTCATTTTGTAAATAATGACAGATGCAGGAGTGGAGATACCATGTGATTAGGATGATTTTCTTGGCTTGACGTGTTTGCCACTTAAACCCCTGCCACAGCTGTGTTTGTCGAGATTACAGATGGTATTGACGCTCTAAACAGGGAAACACTGAAGTGCTTCTCTGTGCCACCTCGACATCCTTAAGCCTTGAGGTCTGTGGTGCATAGAGAGCACAGCCTGATTACGGCACCGTTTCAACACCATACATCTCTGTGTCTTTACCGGTGTTGCGAAATGTGGTTTGGAATTGGGACAAATTATTTGTACTGATTGCGCCACTCTTTGTCCTGCCCCAGCTATTGTGCATTAACATACCTTGTTGGGCTGTACCGCTCTCCTCAGATTCTCCATCCATTTGTCTCTCTCTGCGGCTGAACGGCAGGAAAAACATTTGCTTCCTGTGGAGGTAGTGACCTATGGCGTCGACAGAAGAAAAACAAACGCTTCAATGATCAAACCACATGCGCAGAAATGACAGAAAAGGTTTGACTAAATTTAGTTCAGAAACAAAAGTGACAGCAAAATGAAAGATAAACACTGACAAAAGAGGATACAAGCACACTAAGGACGATTCAGCATTGTTCAAGAAATGAATGTTTGACAGTCTGGTGAATTATTTCAAAATGAACAGAGGGATAAGAGCCGGATACGGATTTAAAGTCCGTGTTAAATCCAAATCTTTATTTTGTTGTGAACATTATGTCAGCTATACCAGTCAATCTAGCTCAACAAAGTTGAAAAGAAAAAGTTCTGTATGTATTCTTAATGATGTTAAAGATGTTGATGACTCATCCTGCATCGTGGATGTATATCCAATGAGGCATGGCGCGCTTGGAAAATGCTGGGTGGTACCTGATCAGACCACTAAAATGAACCAATCAAATCAGACTGGGCTTTTTACATTGAGGCAGCCTGTCTAAAAGGAAATGAGTAAACAGCTAGAGGCGAACAGCACTCTGCTGGGCTATTCAGGGCAACTTCAAAGGTAAGAATGAATAAATGAGCACATTTCTGCACTCTAGAATTAAATGTTTTTATTTTTAATTTTTCTATACTTTCACATGTACTTCCATTTTATAACCTAAAGTCAATAATACCAATGAAATATGAAAAAAAACTACATTTAACCCAGAAACCAGTAACGAAATCTACTAAAGGTTTTAATCTTTAGCTTCCTCTCGGCATCCGCGGTGCATACGGAACGACTTAAAAAAGCAGCAGCGGGATGAGATGTAAACACAACACTTCCATATTATCAGCCTCTTTAGTTGTTTTGATGAATTTGTTGTTTAGTGCTCAGAATAAGTTTGATGTTGATTCTTCCTTCATGTCTGCTGGGCGTCAGATCTGGCTCATTAGCAGCTAGCATACTGTGGGTTTTGAAGCAGTTGCCCGCTGTGACTTTAAACAACACTTATGAGACCCGTGAAGCAAGAAGAATAAAAGTGTAGAACAACAAAATCAAAAAATATGAACTGGTAGGTGTTAAAATTGGTTGATGGATTCTTGTCTTTGGTCTGGTATTGGTAAACATTTAAAATAGTAACAATGTAAATGTGAACTAACCCACTAAATTCACAACTTTAACAATTTGTATGTATGCATATGTATGGACACATTTGTGGCCCCCTCACCTCAAAGCAGTAGTCCTGCCCGAGGATGCTGCTGTGCACAGGTTTAATGATAACTTCGTCCTCCATACTTAAGTCCAAGGCTTCCACAGCGCTACTGGGGCTGAGAAGTGATTCATGGGAGCGAGACTCCTTCAGCCTTGGCATCAGATGAGATCTAAAAGAGGAGAGGAAGAAGAGACGAGGATTGAGTCACCATGTAGAATCTGAGCAGAGGAAGCGAAGGAGAGGGAACATATGTACTGTGCATATCAGCAAGCGTTTGTGGTGAGTGTGAAGACGGGGAGTGCGAGGATGACGAAGACGGGCCACTTGCCTCGAAGTCGGCAAGCTGTCAACATGACAAGCTTGCACATCATTGCATATCAACACATGTTCACGCGCCCACGTCCAAGTTTGCTCTATAACGGGTGCTTTGCAACTTCTCATTTACAACTTTAAACATCTATGAATGGATGCACAAGCTTGGATGATTAAGTCAAGCTGGGTTGTAGATCCACTACATACAGAGCAATTTATATCGGCCATTATTAGTAATGGAAATGTTGCAGCTGTTTTGTGGAGCATAATTTAATGCACACAATCAAAATGACTTTTTTTCTCTCTTACATTTCTATCTATTAGCATATAAGAACAAAGGCCCTAAATCAAAAAATCTTGGGCGTAGTGTTTAGGGTCATTCTCTCTGACAAATACAAAAGCATGAAAATGTTTTTTGTTTTTTTTGCAGCAGCTAAGGTTCTTTAAGTCCTCACTTATCATTTCATCAAAAGGCTTCCAGTTTGTAATATTAGCAGTAAAAATGTTCAGGTTTGTGTGTGAGCCATGGCAAAACCTTTAGCCGTATCTCTCAAGTTAATCTATTGTGGATATTCGAGTGTGAATTCTGTTTAAAGATACCAATTTCACATTTTCATCTTTAATAGAAAGGTGTGGAATTTGCCAGTTTAGAGTTTAATTTATTCTTGCTGCTGCTGCTGAAATGTTGGTGTCACAAAAGCCACATGCAACATCAATCCACCTCTCCAAACAGGAGAGATAATTCTCTTCAATCATTTCTGCAGAGGATGTATTTCCGAAAAGGCATCTATCTTATACTAAATGTTTAATTTGAGTTACCTATCAAGCAATCCTATGAGCAGTTCTCTTAAAGTTCCTCTAGTTTTTCCAGACCTGAACCCTTTAAGCCTTTAAGCCCAGGGCATACTCAGTACTCATTTTCTTGGTGACTGGGGTCATGTAGGAACCTCAGAGAAAAAAAAAGAAGTTGTTTATGTTACTGTGTTTGAATAAACTGTAATAAAGCAGAGGAGAAATTTAAAATTCAGTTTTTTCTTCTCTTAAATGTATTTTCTTAAGTAGATTATAAAGTTAGGAGACAGCTCTCTGAGAGCACTTTTCTTTCTTGTATCCATCTCCTTCTTTGCAGTAGTCTGTATTTGAGATTTCTGAAAGAATTTCCAACTCTTTGAGATTTGCCTCACCCAACCCTTCTGATTATTACAAACAAAAAAAAGCCCTGAAAAGTTAACTGAGGTCCAAAACATTTGCAAAAGTTTTCCGAGAGCTGAAAATGCTCACTTTTTTCACATTCCTCATTTACCCCTTTTTTTGCAAACAAAATGTAGAAAGTGTTGGAGGGGAAAAAAGTTTGAATCTTTCACCTTGTCTTATGCACACCTATTCATCCGCTACTGACTAACAAGTCAGAGTAGCATACTCTCCCTAGACGTCCTCAGAGTTTTGCAAGTCAAGTAAATGTTAAATCTTTATCGTATGATAAGAACTCAGAGTTCATCTCGAAAAGAGTTCAATCCTCTGACAAAGACAGCCGTGAGGCTCAGTTTCTTTGTCGTTTTGTTGCCAAAGAAGATTATGAGACAAAATAAAGAGCGCTTTGCTGTTTGCCGTTTGATGATTACTTTCTGTGTTTCTGGAAGGGGTGGAGTGTGTGAATGTTACTAGTAAAGAAAAATGAATGCTCTGTATCTGTTCCAGTGATCCAGATTATTCTGCAAAACATTTGGCCAGCCCCAGCAAGATCCTGCTTCCTTAACATTCAGCAGTTACCCGTTATATTGCCATATTTACACTGATCCCATTTACCACTAACTTCAGCCATGTTCCAGTCAGTAAAAATACGATTAAATGTTCAATATTCCTGTGGGAGATGTGAACAGCAGCAGATGAGCTATGTGACTCAGGACAAAGGGTCAATTCCTAGTGTAATGAGTGAAAACTGTTTTTTTTAACAGTGCCCTCTATGGACAGATTACACACTAATCCCATGTCTGTGTGTGAGCCTGGGTGCGTGTGTGAGTCCTGCACATCTTTTCTGTGGGCTGGCAGAAGAGCATTCCAGGAAAAATCCAGCGGACGTAATGACAGATTAGCAACCGCATGAAGCCCTTTGTACAGTTTGCCAGCTTTGTTGTCAAATCCTCTGCTCAATGTGAAGTGGATAATGACCTGGACTCTCCGTTTAGCCTCTAATAATTCATAAACACACACACAAAGTCAAATACCATCCTCTGAAATAAAAGGAGACAGATGCAAACCTTAAGGACAACCCTCAATATGAACAGTTTCAGGAGATCCAGACAATTCCCCAGCACAGCTGTAATGGAAATGTGCTTGCACCTACTTCTGCTTTGTGATTGGCTGACTGGGTACCGGGCAGAACATAGAGCAAGTCAAATGAGTGGAAAGGAAGGAGATGTGCTATTAGGAACAGAGAAGGATGGGAAAACTATGCATTCACGGGACTCCTAAAGCTCGCGCAAGGAGGAATCTACATTTTAAAAAGGACACTGAATGAAGCAAAACCATCTGTCAGAGTTAAATAGCAGCTAAACATTTTAATTAACAGGCAGCCCTCATGTTTCTTATATTTATGAGTAATAATCATGAGCACACAGCATGTTATTGAGAGAAATTGCAGCAGAAAGTGGAATATTTCACTTGTGCATTAGGATTTTCTTTTTCTTCTCAGCATATAATATTATAAGAACATTAGCGTCAGTGGGAGGCTGTAAGTCTGAATTGATGAATAATAATGCTGCCTATCATTTCTGTGGTATTGTATTAAACTGTACAGCAATGTGTGATTTAAAGTCTATAATTCACATCCCACTTTGCAGTAATGATAATAAAAGAGTACCTGACGTGTGAATCCTGTTAGTTACAAGCTATATCACCAATTCTGACACTATCAGAAGCCAACTTCTGCAAATGACAGCCAGCATTACAAGCAGGGCCTGCTGAATTCATCTCCTCATTTCTCTGCTGTTTGCTTCCCTTCCCCCAACATCATACATCCTTAGCAGACAGGCATTTTTGTCCTTGAAAATCCTACAATATTTTATACCTCCCCAACTGAATTTCTTTCTCTAATTTAGTGTTTACCTGAGGTTGGAAAGAACCATTTCTGTTTGGTACTTCCTTCCTCTCAGCTCTCTGCTTGTTTCACTATCTTGTTTATCTCTGTTACCATGTTTATCTCACCCATCAGTCAATCTCTTCTTCTCATGAGCTTCATTCTGGCCATCTAAATATTCCAGATGCTATGCAGGTGATACACAAGCCTGCAGCTTAGAAACTACTGTGACTCCTGTACTCACTGAATATATAGATATATGAGATGTTTGCGTTTAAATCTTTAAATGTGTGTGAATGACAGACTTGCAACAGCAAGTAGTAGCAGAACATGAATAATGTTTCTACCGCAGAAGAAGCAGACACAGGCAAGCTGTAGCAGGCTTGAAAAGCTGCCAAGATGTATTTTAAAAATCTGTTTCTCTGTGTTTATTACCCCTTTTCTTTCCCAATAAACCAACTCTTCACACTCAGCCGAGTGTTGAATCCTTTTTCCAATATCCAGAAGAAAAAAACTGAAGATAAAAGCATGAAAACAAGTAGAAGAAAACATATCAGAAAAACTATTGATCTCGTTTTCTAACTTTTGAAATAGTGTAAAGTAGTTGTACAATATACAAAAAAAAGAGAAAGTATTGAAATACTTTGCTGCTGAAGCACGTTTTTTTTTCCCTTCTTTTGCTCTGAGCATCATCAATGTGACTCATAAATTTTTTTAAAAACTGCACAAGAAAACACCAAAGAAAAGTATTTAATTTGCATTAAGCTCCAGAACAAACGATATTGCAGAAGTTCTGGATTTCATCAGCTCTGGCTCAGCTTGGCATCGAGGGGAACAAGTTTACATTCTCACAAGAGGATGTGGGTACTTAGAAATGACACATCATTAGCAGATAAGTTCTATATTTGATTTTTGACTGTACAGTATATGCATAAAACAGACATAAAAATACTTAACAAAAACTTTAAAGACTGGCCGACCTATCCAAGGTGTACCCTGCTTTTTCACTGAAGAAGTTGGGAGAGACTCCAGCCCCCCCGCAACCATTACTCAGATTAAGTTAATATAGTAAATGCACAAACTGATGCATTAACTGTAAACCGTGCACTTTACTGTGAAAAAGCCCAAACCCGGCATTGTAAGTCACCACACTGCAGCAGTGGACAGAAGGAAACTGAATCATAAAGGCCACACTTCCTTGCTGAAGATTAGAAATCTAAGTGGATCTTCTATATAGTCAAATTAGATGACAGACCCAAGTGGGTCCCTCAATCTGCAGACTATTATTTACTTTTTTCTCATTTTTTTCCTTAAATCTTTCACTGTGTAACCTTGAAGAAGGTAGACATAGTAAAGAAGAAATTACTTTCTTATCTTGATGATAGCAACCCAAAGTGATGAGGGATGACAAGTTGACTGCAATTAGTGACGGCAAAATAAATCAAGTGATTATTCTTCCAGTACATCAGTGCTGCTGACTTCTCTTTAGTGAAGATATTTTCATTTTCCAAACACCTAACTGACTGCCGATCAAGATCCACAAATCATTTTTAGGAATTTATTTCACAGCATCACACCCAATCCCATCAGCACGGTGTGCAAAGCAGACAGACTGTACTTTGCTGTAGTTCGATAAAAACTCAGTTAGGAATGAGTACGGGGGGAATAATGGGTCGTGAGTGTGTCTGGGCTGCACTCTTTGTCTCTGCATCCTGGAAAAAGAGTTGATGTGGTAGCCTGTCTGGGATATAATACAGTCTGAAACACTGGTCATGTACAGGCATCAGTGCACTTAGGCTTCTTGCTGGCTAGCTGACTGTGCCACAAGAGACCATGTTTGTACCGATCGTTCAGGATAAGCCGAATTAATGTAGTGCGACTCCAAATAACATTGCATTGCAAAGTGTACATACTCAGCCACTGTTTCAATTTATCATGCACTGCATCAGCACATTACAGAGCATGTTAAGCAGCGTTAATCTTCGCAGACTAAATAACAGCCTCTTTGTATTGTTTTGCTGATAATAAATAACAAGCCAAATGAACTAAATGACCAAAGCTTAACCTCCTGACATAATGAATAACAACAAATATTTTCTCGAGAGGTCTGCTGATGGTGGAATTTAGGAGCCTGATGTAGGGTCTTCCAGTTCACAGTGTTTATTGTGGACACAGACCTGGACAGCGTTGACAGAGTGTTTGTTTGGCTACTATTTCATTATTTAAGACAGTCAATATTCTTTCCATGTTCAAACTGGCAGAGTAATTGTACAAATCTCTAATTAATACCTGCATATCAGCTTGTCAAAGTTATATATGAAGACAATTTAAGATGGCATTTAGCTCTTGTGCCACAGAGGCTACATAAACCTGCTTAAAGGTGCCTTTGACAAAAGTGTCAGCTACACAATGCTACATAAGATTAAAAAAAAATAAAAAATCATGTCAGAGCTTTCACAGATGACAAAGTCACTAACCAAACAGTTTGAGAAATGTTCCAGTTTATCATCACATCATTCACTCAAATCCCAGTTACAATAAAAACAACAACAATATCCCTAAAGTTTTCCTACAAATTGGCTTTCATAGATTGGCAAGTGAAATGTTTCTTTCACGTTTTCTCCTACAGAATTCATTCATGTTTGTGAAAAAGGATGCTTTTATGTGACCGGGGATTTTGTGCAGCTCCAGAGTGACATTTGGACATCAATTAAGTTGTCAGCCGTTTGTACACTGAATGAAAGCTGCATAGAATATTGCTAGTATTGGATTATATGTGTGAGTGTGTTTTAAAAAAAGCTCCCGGTCCCTTGCTTATCATTTAAACCCTGTATTGAAGTGAAAATTAATTAGGACCATCTTTTAACATTAATGGTGTTTTTACAAATATGCAAGCGATACATGCCATGTGCACTAGTACACCCCCATATTTTACAGTAATGCGAGATATTATTGCCAAATTCTTGATCCATTTTCTCATATATTTCAGAGCTTTTGAACTCCTCCCCATCCGCTTGTAGTCCAAACTTGGTAAAATTCATGCTGGCACCATATTAAAAATGAATGTGTGTTTAAAAACTAAAAAGCATCCCAGTTTCACTATTTGATGCACTGTGTTTTGATTTTTTTCCATTATTTATTTTGTTTTATTTGCCAGAGCTGCCTGTGAGTTTGGCCGCACATAAATATAAAATCTCATTTACAGTTTAGTACAGAACTACAGCACAGAGCCTATACAGGATTTCTGTGAAAGCATGCTTAAGGCAAGGTCACAATTCCCTAAAGTTTTCATCATATTTATGGTTTAGCTTCCTCCTAAAGGCTAGCTTATCCTATTGACTGTAGTCAACCAGAAAGCTTCAGCTGCCCAGCAGAAACAAACAACTCTACGAGCACCTGGGTCCAGAGATGCATGAAAAAAAGAGAAAAGTATTTAACGTTTAAAAACAACAACATGTACTATACACACGCAGACAATTGTTCAAGCTTGATTATGAAACACATGCACTGCAGAGAGAGGCAAGCAGACAAATGAGCCGTTATTCATGCAACGAGCCCCACACAATCAACTGTCCATTATTCCCAAAGCTTTGGCACTGACTCATTGGAAAGGAGCAAAAGCTGTGATGAGACTGAGTGTCTGTCACACTGACTGCAAACTGTCACGAGGCTGATCGCTCATTTGCTTTAAGCAGATGCGCTTCGTCTTTCTCAATGCTTGGTGTGACTAATTAGACAACATGAGCGCAGACAGGAAGCTAAAAAATCTCACTGCAGTCTGTGTCAAGATTTAAGTTTCTGTCTCACGTCCTCCCCGGCAGTGGTTTGGCATTTGTGCCTTTAAGTAAACACGTGAACACGTATGAGTTTGTGTATCAATCTGCCATCTGTCAGCTGTCATGTGAACGGTCGGGCGATGGGCAGCAGGAGAATATAGACAACACAAGGAAAAATGTCTGGCCCATAGCAAGAGTCTGAGAATAGTAGTCGAGGGGAGCCAAAGGAAAAGAAGGCAAAGGGGGTCCTGTCAGATACTGCTGGTGCAGAACGGTGCATGTGTGAGCTGCACTGACATGTGGCTGGGGGCTTTGGAGACCAGTCAGGCCAGCCAGAGGATCCGGTCAACAGAACAGCAGACCAAAGCTCCGTCACTGCCGAATGAAGAGCAATCTCTTGAGATGAAGACAGAAGTTGAGGCGGCAGCTGTAATGAGCTGGATATGCAGCAGCACAAATGACAAGTCCACCTCTCGCTGCCTCCAAGGGCCATCTTCACATATCACATCCAGGCCGAAACTATTAATCAAAAGATCTCTTTCTGCTCATCCATGCGTGACCACAGTAAGTCCTGATTGGCTGCACCGTTTGTCTTTGACGGCAGCAGCAAAAATTGTGAAAGGAGAAAAAAAAAAGAATAAATGTTAGTTTAAACAAATGGGTAACTTGCATGTTGGTGCATGTCCAGAGCATTAGTGCTTCTTTAGGCTTTTACACTATGAGTGCTTTAATGTACACAGGACAAAAGAGAGATTATTCTGGGACAAGGGAAGAGAAAAGATACCTCAGGCATCACTGCTCCAAACGACGGCTTAAAGCACTAAAGCTACGGTGTGACCACTTTTGTGAAGAAAATAAGAGTAAGTTGGATCTATAGAGGGAAGCACACTTAGCTTGATGGTATAGAAAGAGTAGCTCTGCACAAAGGCAGCCTTTCATTTACAGGGAGGAAGGAAGCTTTTAAAGGCGAGAATGAGACGCATACAAAAACAAGCACACTCCTCCCCCACAGAAGAAAACAAATACCTACACAGGAAAAGATCTGAGATGATCAGCTCCGGCAGGCCTTTCTTGGGAGTCTATAGGGATCCCTGACTCAGACTTCTGGCAGACATGCTACATTGTGGGAAAGGCTGGCTGGTAACTGAGATCAGGTGGTTGGAGAACAACTGTTGGGAGTACTAACACTGATGCTGAGCCAGGGCTGTCTGGTAATACGCATACACACATGTGCACAGCTTGATTACAGCCTCCCTGCTAGGCCACGAGGTAATTCAGTGGAACATCTGCTAGGACGCTCACTGCAGGAGACCAATACGGACAGAGGAGCTGATCTGGTGTGGGGAGGCTGAGGTTTGGCTCTGAGGTCTTGTGCTGATTGAAAGAGAACAGAACAGCTTGCTGCAAATGCGATGACTGCTAGCCAACTGCAAAACACACCACATCGATTACCAGTGATGATCTACGAGGACTGCTGGCTCTTAAAAAAAAAAAAGTGGTGATTTCATCAAGCATTGCTGGACATGTGGACGATCCTTCTCACACACATTATTACTCTAATCCACTTTTGTTTAAGACTGACAGGGCTGCATCTGTAGCATCTTTAGTTTGTGCAGAACTGTACTCAGTAATTGTATCAGGGATGATGAAATCTAACTAGGGAAAAAAAAAAAAAGATTGCAATGACAGAGAATTTATAATATAAAGTCATAAGTTGAACTAAAGAATTACTCTATAAGCCAGAGCTTATAGGTCAGAGGCTACATATCACACAAAGGACTGGCTGCTGCATTAGGGCTGCTGTATTGATTTAAAAAATGCATTTCATGAAGAGGGAGCTCAAAAACATCATGGTGACTGATTATAATCAATATGAAAATGCAATATTTGTTTTTTTGTCATGCAGGCTGGTTGAACACTCTTTATCTCACCCACACAAATCCAGAGACAGAGTGTATCCCGAGCCATAAACACACCTACATAAAGACAGTAAGTGACGAATAAAACGAGGTGTCTTCTTGCTTTAGCTAAAATTACTTGTTTTAATGCATTATGTAAGCCGGACTATTAATTTATTGCCCAGAATAGCATACCCAAGCAAGCAAATAAGAGATACTACATATTGAGAATTTCAGCAGACTTGTAGGGAACTGGACACAACTTTAGTGGTATCAGCATTATCAATTAGTTTGCTTACATAGCAGATTTTTGCTTTGACTAGATATATTCTGCAACATGTATTTGGTATATTCAGCATTATTTAAATATGCACAAAAAGATGTATTGAAAAAAGATTTTTCTTAATTCTTCCATATGTTTTTATTTTCTTCTGTCTATAAAAAGGGGTAGGCGTTAAACATTCGCTTCAGCCTACACTGTTTTGGTTTATCTAGTTTCGTTCATTATTTTGTCTGGGTTTTTTAAAGACGTGTCTCCATTGGAAGAACCGATAGACCTAAAAACATAAAAAATTCTAATAAAGTAAGCAGAACAGAATTGGGGAGATTTTTGTAGAGATAATTCAGGAAAAGTGGAAAATGACCATTTTTGCACTGTTTGACCATCTGTTCTCAACATTCCCCAATTGGGGGACATCAGGTTTTAAAAAGTTAAGTCCTAACATATGGTTACAGATTTGCACTATGTCACTGGCTCTCTTCGCTAAACAAAACAACAGAGGATTTAAAAGACGAAATAAATAATATCATGGTCTCTGGGCCTTCGTCAGGCCGCTCTATTTTGCCCGTGGACAGATGTCTATTAAACAATTCATTTAGACTGGGCTCTTTGAAGATTATACTTATCTTCATCATCTTGGTTCAGTCTGATAATGCCACAGCGTTTCAGGGAGTTAGCTTTGGGCTTTTAGTGAAGACTGCATATGTAATATTTGTTTCATTTCAATGATACAGTTTGCATAACAGTTGGAATCCAAAAATAAATGTGAAAACTAAGATTTTACTAGTCGCACATCCTTCAACTGAGCATTTCTTCAAATTTTATCTTGATCTTAGTCAGTACATCTTTGGTTTCATTTAAACTGCAAAAAAAGTAGTCCTCCTTGAATGATCAGATTCCCCATTTAATAAGGATTGTGCCAGGTCGTTATTGGTTCTTGTCTTGTTGGGTATTTATACTGCCATGATCAGGCTCAGGTGTCCACAACAAAAAGGAAGACACAGCAAAGTTTACAATGAAAGAATATTCAACTGAACCACATTAAATGACTGTATCTATCAAAAAACAAAGGTTGACTCAGTCTATTTTGATACTGAGAGCAAATAGCTCTAACAGGTTTGTGAGAGTTTATTATTTTGACTCCAAGGAAACAGTGTTCACAAAAAAAACAACAAAAAAACAACAAAACATGTTTTCTCTTTTTAACATTCTAATTCAAAGCACCTGAGAAAAGCAATTCTGCTGAGTAATAAAATCCTTTCACAGCAGAGAAAAGAGAGGGAAGTGTGGTTGAAGGCGAAGATAAAAGTTACAACACAGTGTGAGAGGATAGTGGAAATGTTGACCTAATTGGGCCTCAGACTGTCCAGTTAACCGGCTTCTCTGGCTTTGGGCCATTCGGCAGCCCTCACAGTAAAACTCTGAGGGACTGGAGGGTGGCAGCTCTTTAAGAAAATGCAGAAGAAAACGGAAGCATCACACGCTAATGTGGTTAAATATAAAATGCTCTTACCAGTTATCCTTTAGCCTCACATATAGACATATACATTTTTTCCCTTTGAGTTTATCATTTCTTCCATATTCCTCATTAGTCTTTATTGTTTTGATATCTAATCCTTCCCACTGTAGAAATAAAAGAGTCACATATCAGTGGGTATGACTAAGCCTGAACCGTAAGGTTGAAAACACTTAAAGCATGCCAAGGTCATGGAAATGGTGTGTGCATCTGTGCTCATGTGATAATCTCTGCATATGTTTACAAGATATCATTGTGTTCCCTGATGTGTGTTTTTGCATGGCAGAAGCCTGCACACCAAAATTGCACAAATCTCATTCCATTTGTTTTTTGGCACAAGATAAAAAGAAAGAAAAAACAAATTATTTACAAGCCAGAAAAAAAATGCCTTTTTTGAACTCTTGCGTAACTCCTGCCGAGTCGATAACATGTGCAGGAGTAGTGGAGATGAGGATATGTGTTTTTGACTTCTTGACCTGAATATTGAAACATCCCTGTGGCACTGGACAAAGAAACAGGCAAGCACTCAAGTTCACAGGGAGGAAGAGGGCAAAGACTTGCTTACCACGCAACAAGGCAACAACATAAAATAAATCTGGTGGTAAGAACAATGTCTAGCCTGCAATTTCCATTAATATTCTTTTCCCCACTTTATACCGGCTTTCATGGCTGCATCTTTATTAATATAACGTTTTAGCCGATAATTTTTGAATTGCTGCGCATGCTGTCAATGTGGAGGTCTTAGTTGTACTCTAAAGCCAAGATTTGCCTCCAGTCCCTGAATACCTATCATCTTCAAGTCTGAACATGTTTTTGTTTTTCTCCAAAGTATTTCTCCAACTCTCTAGCTGTTCTCTTTTCCTTTTTTTTAATTGTCCTATTATGTCTTTACATTCATAAGTCTACTTTAAGACATTAATGTAACAAGAACTAGCTAAACGCAGTGGCAGTCCTGAGTGAACAGTGGGTGGATGCAGAAACAGAGGTTTCCATAAACCACAGAGTGCAGCTGTGCAGAAACCATCCACAGCAACAAGCACGGCCACAAATAAACACTTAAAAATTAAGTTACACTTACGATCTACTGAATATGTGAAACATTGTCCAGCAGCACCTCTCTTAGCCCTAAAAACATGCCGCTTTGATTTGGGTCGCATTCCTCATGGCTGGTCTCGGCTCTTTCCTGACTATTTTTGAGTCTCTGGGAACGTGGCTGAAGCCTCTGCCCTCTGAGTTTCACCACGCCGCTCCCTAAGGATGTCTGTTGCTACTAACACACCCCGCTCCACATCCCTTTTAAAAAGACAGCGCTGTTATTTAGGACAAGCCTGCCCTTACGCCAACATGGTAACATTGTACTGAGATGAAGTCATGCCCAAGCATTGCTGTGAAAAGATTTGGGAGTTCTTTTGGATGGATCTAGTATTTAAATGACTTTTTAAAAAAAAATCAAATCTTAATGTTAAGCTGATTAATCCCCTTTGTAGAGTACAGCCTATATAAAGATAATACCCAAAGGTACAATAATAGCAGCTGCTTGCTGGTAGTTTTATTTAAAATCTCCTTAGACATCCCTCTATTATTGCTCCATGAATATAGCTTAAAATTGCTGGTGGTGTTGCGTAATATGTTATAATAAGCAAAAATGTGACAGAGCAGAAAAAAACTTTAACTTTTAAAAAAAAGGGGGTTTAAAGAGGTAAGGAGAAGAAGCTTGTTGGGGATATTTAGGCACTACTCTAGTTCAAATTAGTCCCTAGGATACAGTTTTTCTGTCATCATCCAATCTGTCTTCCCTGATTTTCCTACTGACAGACCCTGAATTGGCAGCCAGGAAGTCAGATCACCCCTTCCCTCCCTCCCCCCACTGTAACAGGAAACAATGGCTCAGCCTTCGGCGCAGTGCTCTGTGGGAAAATACTGGTCCCTTCGCAAGAGAAAAGGACTCAAGGAAAGGGGAGAAAAATGAACAAAAAATAATTGAGGAAGGCACAAAAAAGGAAAAGAGTGAGAAAGCAGAGGAAAATGAGGCCAGCCAACTTTGGGAGGGAGACACACTGCCAGATGTATCGCAATGGTTGTTCTTCCACAGTGCAGGAGGACTGATGTCACAGCTATCAGGAGACACTTTGCTGCAATTTGATGTCCAAGCTCTAAAACAGGAATGAAAACTCATTTCTAAGAAAATGGTCCACTTTAAATGAGTTAAATGCTTTGAGAATGACAGGTGAAAATAGGAACGCAATGTTTCAGGAGAAATAGTTTTCTGTACTTCAGCAGTAACTGGTAGCAACTCAACACTCAACAATGGAGTTCATTGTGAACTGTACAGAAAAATTCAGGAACACCACTCCAGGAGGACTATGGCTCTCCAGCTACTCTATAATTTAAGTATCATTTGAAAGGTGAACCAAGAGGAGGTTTAATGTAATTGTTCTCCTGAAACGCAATAAAATTCAAGTTGCTTGCTCTTATCAAGAGTCAACAGACTTGCATGCCATGCTGTTTTGTAGAACGGCTGGGTAAAGGTTAACTACAAAGCCAAGGCAAAACTTGGAGACTAAACACTCAGGGGGATTTCCTCATTCCTCTGGTCTGGGCTGTGATAAAATCATACCTCATAGGGTTGTTTGGAGTGTGACGGATCCCAAATATAATGCAGGGCAGAGCGAGGTTATAGTATCTACTGAAAAATGTTTGTAATCAAGTTGCTGAAGTGGAATGCAAAGAACCTATCTGGATTATTCACTGGGAAAAAAACAACATCCTGAACAATGTCCCTCTGTGCTCAACGAGTCATGTGCCTGCACACACTTAACAACTTGCAAGTGTGTGGACAAGGTTTTTGGTGCATGCACAGATGGGGAAAATAAAATAAATTGGTGTTCCATGTGATTTTGAGTTGGAAAATCCAAGTAAAATTCTGCCAACAAGTGTGTGGGTTGGCATATTTGTGGTCATGAGCCAAGCATACAGGAGCAGACATTAACAGGATGGGGTCATGTGTGAACGTAGGAGAGGTAAGTCTATTTAACTGACTGTCTGTAGGCAGTCTCCGAGAGGAATTGCCTCTGAATTGTTTTTCCCTCGCTAAACACAAACCTTTTTCAGAGTAGCACCTGCTTGCACAGAGGCACAGGGAGGGAATGAGAGAGGGAAGAAGAGGATACAACACATTCCAAGCAAGCTTCCACAAGTCTGCATGGCAGAGAGGTGGGTGATGGATGGAGAAGGGATGCCATGCATTAAACACAGAAATGCTCGCACAGGACAGGGAATAGAAGTACTAAAAATATAGAGTTAACTTAGGCTACATCTACACTAATACAGATTCATTTTCAAGAGGAAGTTTGAAACATCAGGTTCAGAAAGGATTTAATTTCACAACAGACCAGGAAACACAAAGCAAATGGCTGCTCACATACACTAGGGTTATATGCGGTGGTATAAACAGGAGGCTGAGAGCTGGTTGCCATGGAAGAAGACAGCAAGATACATTGTTGCTTTATCAGACAAATAGTTAGAAGTGTTACTTAAGTAAATTGCCTGGATGTCATTATAAAGCAAAAACAGCAACATACTGGGAAAAGTATCCAACACAAGGAGGCTATAATTACAAAAGATGTGTCAGTCTATTCAAAGAGGTATGGCTTATAATTTTAGAGAGAGAAAAAAAAACATCACTTTGCTTTAATTAAATTCTCGGTTTTAGAGCTGTTAAATGCCAGAGAAGCACATGTTTGGTGTAAGAGAGGAAAAGGGTAAATATTACTGTGGATGGACCCAGGCAGCATAGAGAGAGCACCCAGGTGACTACCTGCTAACTAACAAGTCTCAAGCTGATAACTTGGAAAACATTTTCTACCATTTGGGAATACAGTATTTGTTTATCAGAGAACTGCTGCATTTTCAGTGAGAGATCTTTCCCTTAAATATCTTTTCATCAGGACTTTGGGGTAAACTCTGTTCAGCCAGCGGAGCTGTTTTACTGCTAGATAGAGATTTTTTGCAGTGTGTAAAAGAAAAAAAACCCACATATCGTGATGTTCAAGGACAAAGCTGTTGTTATTTAACAGTTTTGCTCTCACAAACAGCACTCAGCATTAAAACCTAACCACAGTGTGACAATTCATTTTCAATGATTTCCAACTTCCTCATCCTGTTTGCAGCACTCAATTCATTCCAAGTAAAGGTCATACACACTGAAGGTTAAGTCATTTCCGAAGAAAACGAGGCACTGTTTTAAGAGATGATAATAGCAGAGATACAGTTTAGATGAAGAAAAACAGGAATATTTACAGAAGCATGATGATATGAGTGTCTCTCATCGATCTATAATATAATTTCTGTAATAATGTCGCTTTTTTATGGCTTTTTTTTTTTGTGAATAATAGTGGAGGTCTGTAGCAAAATATAACATAATACACAATGGAAAATCTAATGGTCTAGCATTTTCTTTTCCTAACACATTTGGTGTTGCCAACAACGAACTGAATAGTGAATAAAACTGAAACAACGGTCATGAACTCTTTAGCTTCTCTGCTTGTATTCATACATTTGTTGTTCTTAAATGTCTCGTAGTTGTGAATGCTCAGGCATTTTGTTCAAGAAGCATTTACCAGAGCTCAACCTGATGACAAGGACTTAGCAGCAGGATAACTAAATTGTTGCATTTGGTCTCTTCACTGAATTCTCAGAGAATAAATAGAATGCAGAAAATGACCATCCTTATCGTCTAATTCGCTGTTTCAAAAACAGACTCACCCATTTGAAGATTTTATCTGTATCATCCATTCCCTATTCCCTGGTAAATAGCAGCTAATGAGAGCACACGCAGCATTTACTTCCTACCTTCAGTTTTTTCGCTGTGTGAACATCAACAGTCATCGTAGAGTCAGAATCTATAAAGGCCTAATCCGGATTATTTTCAATCAGGGGAGGCTAAAATGATGTCAAAAAGATCAAAGTAATGAAAGACGATTTCTATGCCGCTTTCAGAAGTATCCACACAAAGAGGAAGAAGAGGAAGTGGCGAGCAAAAGCAGCATTCACTCCTCTACAGCCTCCATTTCATTTTTGTAAAGCAGCTTATGTATAGAGACAGTCACACAAATAGAACATCAGCTTCATGTGTTTGATTTGGTAAAAGAAGCACATAAGGAGAGAGATCGAGTGTAGGGGAGCAGAAGCACAGAAAGGACTGATGCTTGAGATTTCTCCTCTCCTGTTGTTCCTATTGACTCTGTACTGCCTTTAGGGCAACAGAGAGCAAATGAGTGATTCAATTATTGACAACGCTGCTCCACCATGACCATATGCTCCTCTTTCATTCTTTCTCAGGCAGAGATGAGGAGATCCAAACTAATTTTGTTGAATGTCCTCCTACTTCAACCATCTTTCATTCATGCCGGTTACCCAGCATGAATCTGGTATTCTAACCCCTCAATTTGCTGACGCGAGTCAGGAATTTCAAAGCCTTGAACTTGCTGAATGCACGCCCTTGGAAACGAGACATTTCGTGTCAAACCTGACACTCTGTCTCCCTTACATGCTCTAAATCCTTTTCAGTTTAATCACTTTGACTTAAACACGGCTAAATGCTATCCACATGTTGTGTCTAATGGTTAAACCCCGTGCAAACGAACGTAATTGGTGTGTTCAAATAAAGCATTTCAAATGTGTCCCATCATCTGGATGCACTTGTGCAAACACCTGTGCTACATTGTTGATTAAGCGTTAAGCTAGCTGCGTCTTCCTTCCCCCCTCTCTGAGCCAGCAGCAGTCCATCTTGACCCGCGGTGGAGTGGCCCCCGTTTGCCGTGTTGCCTGACCTCCCCCCTCCTTTTTTTTTTCTCCCACCATGTACACGTGTTTGATCAAATGCTCTGCTCCACTTCATCAGCTCTTAGTGAATCAATAGACATCACAGAGATGATCCGCATAGCACTTACTACACACAGACAGAACACTCACAAAATGATGTGAAGAGTGGCGGAAAGATAATGCCCAAATCAAAGCTCTACAAACATTCTCGCCTAACATGCAACACAGACATAACTGGGCAAGTATTGCAGCATATATTTAAATAACAGAAATATTCTGATGTTTAATTAAACAGTAAGAATAAGGATATCAAAAACAACAATCTGGAAGGTGATCAAACATGCATGAGAGGTTTATTCATCCAGAGTTAACACGTACACAAAATACTGGAGCATAAACAATCATCCTTATCTCACATTTGGCTTCGCTTGTCTGTCCCTTTTGCTCAGACTGAACATCTATAAAGCAGCAAAAATGACTAAAAGCTCTGTCATTCCTTGTCTGGTACTTAGCAAGCTCTATAACCAAATAAAACATCCTCTAAACAAATGCAACTCCTGGGCAAAATTCATGCTCATATATCAGTACATGCAGAAACATTTACTCATGCATGCACACTGATACAGCGCCCCTGGCTACAGGGAAATGTCATACTGTTACTGCATACAACCACAGAATGCATACACAGTGCCCAAAATGCCTGTAGCATAACATGTTGAAGTTAAGATCTATTCTTTTTTTTTTTTTTCAGGAGCTCTCGACATGAAGAGCCACCAGCTGAGCTCACAGACACACACACAGCATCTGCATAAGGCAGCAAAACAAGCACACAAATTACCAACCATCAGACAACTATTTATGTGTTTTTAAAACAGAAGATGGCTTTTTTTTTTCCTCCGCCACAGAGACTTTTCTGAGAAAAAGAAATGTTTGGATACTTGCTCTTCAGCATAAACTGTTTAATTAAATTTCATAATATGGAAGGACAGTTTGGGAGGAATGAGCATTTCTGCAAGCAGTGAAACGGAAATCGGTTACATTTTTTACACACAAACTTTTTTTTTTTTTTTAACGAAGAAAACTGAGATTATATGCAAAATGTATGCATTTTTTCCCACCTTAACAAATTTTAAATGTGAATATATAATAATTAGTCAGCAATCACCTAAACAAGGGGGTCAAAAAATGGTTTGTGAGCAAATTGTTGACTGGTTTGTGGGAAGAATTCAGCTCCTTAGACAGACTAATAAGTATTCATCTTGAAGGTGATTTAAGATTAACCCAAAACTACTTGGCAGGATATTCATCTTCGCTTTCATTAAGGTAACGTGACTGAAACATGTGCTTACTCTCCCAGGATTTCTAACAAAATGGCACGTTTTTTTACCAATTTGCCATTATCTTGAAAAAAAGAAGAAGAAGATAAAAGCAGAAAGATATAAAAGATAATCTCATGTCTCTCTCATAAGTGATTTCTTGGATATTTCAACTTGCTTTAGAGTTCCTTTCTAATTAAAATGACTAAAACCGGCTGTTACTGTGAGCGTACACGGCCTCAGTGTTTAATCGCCCTTCTTAATCGTTAAATTAAAATTGAACATCTGCATTAACCTAATCATACTTGATGCGCGGCTCCTGACTAATTTCATGGCTATAAGTAGCATGGACTATGTTTTACACCCATGAGATTTCTGCTGCAGCTGTACAAGTGTGTGTGTGTTCTGTGCATTAACAAGATCACAGATGTTTTTTTGTTTTTTTTTACAAACATTCATTATCTGGTTTATGGCTCATGGATGTTTTTATCTATGATCTATAAAACCCTCATCCGTAAATACATTTAATGTAAAAAATCTGTTAGATGAAGTGATAATCTGCAGAAACTGACTCAACATCATTTGGAAGAAATCAGATTAAAATGTACAAAAAGTAATTCCCGGAGGTTTGGATGGAGTGATTGTGCCGACAGTATAATGTTCCCACAGTGAAATGAGCTCTCTTTGAACTGCTAATAGCCTCCAACATCTACTTGGACTGAAAATGTTGGCCAATTCCAGCAGCTGACCTCGCAGTGTGGCCCAGTCATCTGATTTGTGTTAGCTGGCTGCCCTCCGTCACACAGGCCAGCTTTGTGATGTTGCTACCATCAGCATCAACACTCAAAAACAAAACCCAAAAAAAGAAAACATCTTTGGCATCGTATAACCCCCCACCCTCATGTTAATAAATGTTCGATTTGAGCAAGGTTGCAAACTAGCTGTGATTTAACAACAATGACATAATAATAGTGAAGCATCCTGAATGTATTCAGGGTATAGTAAAGCATATGTGTCCTCAGGGGAGCAGCCTCCCTTGCACTGTCACTGACAGAGAACAGCAAAAGAAAGAACGGCACAGCTGGAGTATGAACCGCACACAGAGGCAGAGGAGTGTAAACAGTCTCAACGAGGCATCTACAGGCAGAGTCCACATCCTGCTCCGTGGCCCCACATTCACATGGAAACATGATTTTTTCCCCCCACGGCACGTACCAACACACAAAGGATGGCAAGACATGGCATGTGAAAATAAGGATAACACTCACCAGGCATTGTGAGAATCTCACAGAGCAATCGCAGAGAGAGAAACCGGGGCTGAGTCAGAGTAAGAGACCAGAGGAGGGGAAAAAGGCAGAGATGGATAAGAGCAAAGGCAATTTCAAAGCTTCATTCCCCCCCCTGCTGCTGATGCAGACCACTGCTCGCCTCCTCTCTTCCTCACTTGTGGTTCTCCTCCTCCTTCTCTCCCTGACTATGTCTCTCTTCCCTCTTGCTGCTGCTTTAAGGCAATGGGTGGAGAATGAGTGCCACAATGCTCTCCCTCTCTTTCTTTCTCCCACCCTCCCTCCCTTCCTCACCCTGTGCAGCTCATGCCCTACTTCCTGCGTTGTCTCTGAAATGGGACACACACCCTCTTCTCCTCTGTTTATTTCTTTCACTCCGCATGAATGAATTCAAAAGTGCCCCGACGCTTGTTTCAGCAGTGATGAAGATTTGCTCCCATTTCTCCTCCGCTGTCCCTCCCCCTCCAAGTAACTCCAGCTAAACCCCTTCCTTTCACTCTCAGTGATTGACTGCGCCTCCCATCTCTTTCTGCTTGCACAGGGAGGAGCCTGCGAATGTGTTGTGGAGGGATCACATGTGTGTAGCGCAGCCTAGCTTGGCCCTGCCCCCTGTGTGGCTCCGGTGGGAGAGTGTGTGCTCTTTGTCCTGTCAACTCTGGTGTGAGGTGTGCCTCTTTGCCTTTTAGCTGCTGCTCCTGCTCCTGTCGCCGCTGTCATTGGGAGCGGTGGGAAGTTTATGTGTTGCCAACAAGCCTATAATGTAGAAAGATCAGCTGGAAGACCGGGAGTCAAACTGGTGCTCAGACTGTTTGGAGATCAAACTCAGTTTTGGCCAAGTGGCTGGGCTGATGAGGCCAGCCAAAGGGTTGGTAGTTAGCGAGCATGGAATGTGGGTGGGAGGGTTTAGACATGCTCAATTTGAGCCTGGATTGGTAGACTGGCAAAGGATACGGAGTTGAGCTTGATGCTATTTCTAGAACTTACACACTGGCAGGGCTGGCACTGGAGGATAAAGTGCTGGGCAGGGCACGCTGATAAGTCAGGGCAGCTGTGGAGAGCTGGATGAGAGGAGCGATGGCTACTAATCTGTACTCTCTGCACGTCTGCAATGATGTCATCAAACATGACATCACCCTTACCCCTTATACTTCTAGACACATGACACACACACACCAGTGCACATGTGAGCTAGATGGCTACACATTAGGTGTGGACAGAGGTTTAAGTACAGAGCACCAAGTTCTCACCCTTTAAAAAAACAAAAGAACAGGTCACAGGCGTATTGTTCATTTACAATGACTAAATCATTAGAAATAAGATTAGATATTAGAAAGATCTGCCATGAACTGGAAGTGAAAATATACATTATAATGCTGATGCAGTTTTGGTCTGCAGGAGGTTCACAGCCAGAATATAATGTACTTAAAAAATTGCCAAAACAAGCAACGGACAGAGAACCAAAGAACACGACAGAAACCCTGGTGACACCTGAATGAGAGCTTTGTTTCCACTGCATCTAGATGCATTCACCTTTTTAATGATAATCCAAGTTCACAACCTCTTTCTTTATTTATTTTCTGGCCACCACCAGTCTGGTTCAACTTAGGTTTGCAGCTGATAGCATAGACAACATAAATCCTCAAGGACAACATTTTTCATAGCCTTGAGAAGCAGAAGTCAGATTTTCGATGCTAGCAATGCTGTTCCAGCTGTTAATGGTAACATTGGGATCCTCAGGATTCTTCAGCATAGTCTCAAAGCATCAGGAGTTTAGCAGAAAAAATAGCTTGTTTAAACAGGACAGCAACTTCAAATGGTTGTAGATTGGCAAACACAGGATAAAATTAGGCTTTTTGAATTGCTTCCCCAAAGTCCAGACCACCACCCGGTTGAATATATGTGGATTAAGTTTAAAAGCCTGTGGCGGAAAACCAGCAAATTAAAATGAACTCTTCTGATTCTCCCAAGAGGAGTGGTTGAATTTAAAAAAGTCTTATTACCAACAGCATCTCCCTCAACTTGCTTTGGGATATTTAAACAAATAATAAATGAGTCACACTGACATATTTTATTAGTTTAAAACACGGCAAACACTATAAATATAAACTGATTGGCTTGATTGTAAAAGCCGACTAAAATGCTGCAAAAATCATGTAATTTAATCTCAGAATGGCTTTTTGTGGATTACAGATTAATTGCTCATTCTCGCTGTGAGATCAGCGTCAGATCAATCTGGTGCCACTGCTCTGAAATGAAATTAGATTAATGTTGTCATATGTACGTAGCCTGCAGCAGTATTTTACGTATACAATACATTCTTCTATGCACAGATTCTTTGTCTTTCTGCAGTGTGCAATAAGTCTGGATTCTAACTAAAAATCACAATGTACTCCCACTTCCTCCAGACTTCTGGTGAGAGGTGATAATTACATGTTTCAGCTGATTTGAGCTGTATGAAAGTTCTCATGTAACAGTGAATAACTCTAATTGCAGTGACAGTGGGGCTGCTTTTGAAGATGAACCACCCACCCCCCGCCCCTCGCTATACAGAGCTTAATAAGGTTTTATCAGGAAGTCTTCTTCGATTATTACCTTCTCTTACAAACGGCCAGCAGCTCCTGCCTGTATTTTAGAGATAGATTTTTCCTCCATTATCCTATCAGTTTAAAATCTGAAGAGGCACCTCCTTTCTGGTTCACTTAATCCAATTATGAACACCTAAAGCTACCACTCCTCTCTCACACAAACCACTCAGAAATCTCCACCCCTTTTATCAGTTCAATTAGCTGTACCTGTAACATGGTGAGTCCAGCTGAAACTAAAATTCAATCACCACCATTTTATCAAGAGTCCATTGGGAAATAATGTTCAATATTTCATAAATTGATGTGGGAAATTATGTCTTGATTTAGCGAACAATAGGCTGAAAACCCTCTCCCGTTTAGATATAAAGGAAGATCTGGCTGCTCTGTGACATAACCTCTGATGAACAAATGATGTTTTGGCAAGCAGCTGAAGTAAGATAGTAGCAAAAGTTGCACGCCTCATATACAGTCATTTAGAACTAAACTTTTGCACTTAAACCAAATAGAAAAAGTGTGTCCTCACTAAGTAATTGAAGCCTTAATCATTTAACCCTTTCATGCCATGCATATCATTTTTGATCCATGGAGTTTCTTGGACCTATTACATTACTTTACTTGGTGGATACCATTTACACTACAATAATTTGGTCATATCACATAGTAAAACAGTACATACATGCAATTTTCCCCCCATTTTGTTTAAGGGTCAAATAAAGACTTCAGATGGAAAAAAAAATTCTGCCTATTATTTCTTCAAATAGGCTTTAAATTAAAAACAATTGTATCTATGGAAAGTCATTTTCTCCATAGAGTTTTCTGCAGCCTTGAAAGCTCTTTCAGTAAACATCTTGTTATGACTCAAGTGTTTCACTGAACATTTTGGAGGGTCTTTTGTTTCAGCTGCCTCTAGATTTTTTTTTTTTAACAAACACTTTACACTTTTCATTTTCAGTATTCTTAGCTTGAGCATGAATTCCTTGTTGTGCCTTAGTGCTCTAGTGGAGGTTTTACATGATGTTTTGTTATAACTGCTGCCAGATGTTTTCTTTATTAATGAATATTTTTAGTTGCTGGGCTGATCTGCTGAAGTTTGTGTTTTTATTTGTCATTTTATATATATATACATTTTTTTAAACTAGTATTGTTGAATGTATGTACTCTGTGGTGGCAAAAAAAATTCCCCTCTAGGAAATTAATAGTCTGTCTGTCTCTATCTACCTATCTATCTATCGCAGGGATGTCAAACATATGGACCAGGCACCGAAACCGGCTCTCCAGAGGGTCCCTTCTAGCCCACAAGACTAATTTGGTAAAGATAAAAATAACACAGACACTAACAGATTTTAATTAGTAAGTAAGTAACTAGTAAGGAATTAGTAAGTAACTGCAATTCGTGATTCCACGTGGGCTTGCATTTTATTTATTTATTTATTTTTTTACATCAGTTGTGATTTTTAAGGTGTAATGCATGTGGAAATGAATAAATATGTAGAATAAATACAATATGTAAATAAATAAAACAAATAAGTAG
>JBBBVU010000020.1:6602540-6614028 GCA_037177055.1 Atherinosoma microstoma
CTAAGGTCTTGTAATTTTACAAGTATGTAGCATCTGGGCCATACTTTAATTTGAAAAAAAAAAAAAAAAAGTTACACTAAGTGACACACTCGCTTTAAACAAAAACCAAATCAAAGCACGAATTATGCCGATTCATGATGGATGATGAGCATGACTCTGCATTAATGATACAAAATAACGGAATATTTATATTCTCAGGTAAAGCATCATGCAAATGAATATTTACTTCCCGGGTCACGTCAATGGGTGTCAGGAAAGTTGCAAATGCTTTTGATTTGAATGCAAAGGACAGGGAAGTACAGTAACAGGAACTTCTGATTGAGAGTCAGCACATTACATGATGATAGTGTTAATAATAAAACTTCATTGTTAAAACTGGACTGTAGCCCAAATGGCCGAGTGGAGTTATAACTGCAGCGCGATTATTGTAAATGCAGAGAAATTAGCTGCTTTCCTTCTAACAGAGTTCAGCTCTTTGACAGCACTTACAAAGTTTTACACGGGAGACTGGAAAGGTCTGGCAGATGTTGAAAATTGAAGTCTGAGCTGATAGTTTAAAAAATTTGGTGCTGTAGGATTTCCCTCAGTAAATTACCTGCATTTAGCATCTGCGAGTGGCTATTTCTTGTTTTCATTTTCACTGTTTAATTTGGTGATTAATTTTTCCTTTAATCAAATAAATGTAGAGTTTGTAAATAAATCTGGAAATATATGATTATAAAAACATCTGCAAATTCTCTGTTAATCAGCTGACTGATTAAGTGACAACAGTAAAAGCTGCTTTCAACAGTAATATTGTGCTGATGAAATGTTATTGTGTGCATAAAATGTGGTTTTCCTCCTTATTGAGACTATTTTCATGCACACATTTCATTTGCACTTTCAAGTTACTTTATGCATATAGTCAAAAAGCCAACCCAAATTTCCATCCTTTATTCATAATGATACAAAATCATTAAAACTTTTATACATTCTGAAATAAGGCAAGAACTATATTGAGTATATGCTGTGGTCTTTGGGTAAAATGTGGCTTTGAAATGTATCTCCTCTCTAAACTTCATTTATTGCCCCTAAGAAAATGCAGCTAATTAAGATGGGATGCACTAGAAGTAGAAGTAAAGACTACATTTAAAGTAAAGACACCGGATTAGTACTCGTACTTCATGTTCATACTATAGTATAAATAGTCCAATGCAGAGTTAAATCAATTCGCAATCCACCACTGTAAATATCAAGGTGATTTTTTCAGTATGTTTTTCTTGAAAATAACTTGTTTGCTGCATTTGACCTTTTTCTTTTCACAAATACACAGGACAACATTATCAGGAGACATTACAGCATAGCTACAGGGTGAAATAATCCATGAACAGGTGCAGGAGCATCTGCCACTCAACAAAAGATCATTTGATCGTGGACAGAAAGTATCAATATTTGCCACACCACTCTGTTCACAATGTAAATGTGTTATTTCTTTACAAGCATGTGTGTGTCAGTGTATAACAAACTTGATTGTAACCTCAGGCTGTCCAAGTCTATTAAATCAAAACTAAGAGTTCAGCTCTGTTTTATCATTGTCCCCCCCCTCTTTCTTTGGTCATGAAATTAAAGTAAATGCTTGCAATGCCTGGTAATTTCAGGCTTCCTTAATAGGGGCTGATAAAATCAGTGTCTGGACAATCAGCAGGGTGTTCCCTGCTTTCACAACAACCTCTCCTGTCCTCCTTTTGCAATGCCTGATGAAAAAGAGAGACTTACACTTTCCAATTGGACCTCCTGCTATTATCTGAGAAGAGATGGAAGGTGGGGAGAGTGGTGAAAGGCAGAGATTGGATAAGACGCGAAGTCACAACTAAGAATCAATCCAGTCAGCTAGGGCAATCAGCAGGACATGGACGTAACAGACTTAGATAAGGTTTGTTTGTCTGCTATTTAAACTGGCAGAGGATAAGAGAAACGGCAGGACTGAAACTTTGAAAACAGAGATTTTAGTTTTTCGCCCTAGCCTTCTGATGAGAAATAGCTTTTGAGAAAAGCTGGGAGGATGTTTTGGTGTGCGTGCATGTATGCATGGCACCCCGTATGTGCATGCAGATAGTGAATCCAGTCTTTGCAAACACAGGAAAGGAAAGCATTCTGACAGATTTAGCTCAAGGCAGAGGAGGAGTGCTTCAGATGTCAACACAACTCTTTTCACTGAAAGGGGAAAGCATGGAGAGGTTTGTCACTGCAAGAAAGAAGAAGGTTGCATTCCAATGTTTGTGGCTGTTTCATATTTGAATCTTATCTGTTTACTTCACACCAAACAATCATGTACACACAGGATCTACTGCATGTTCCCTGCTTTACATGTGCCCATGATGGGAAAACTACATTTTTTTTTACCTTTAATTCAAGTACAAACCCATCAAAATAGGAACCAAACATTACTGACAGGTCTTACAAAAGTTTGGGAAATTAAGATGGAATATTTACTGTGATACCACCACCGGCCAGCAGGGGGCAGCATAAGGGAATGTGCAGGTCAGGCTCAAATAAAAAAACTTTTGCTTTGCTGTGCAAGAACAAGTCCCTACAGCTAATTATAATTAAGCCCACGGATGTGAGTTAAGTGGTCATGTGACTCAGACGGGATGACTTTGCTGCAGTGCTCCTCCAGCCCTCCGTCCCCTGGAAAGTACAAGAAGCTGCTTATGAGACAGGTAATCAATAATCAGCCCTTCTCTTTGACCCTTTAAGTCTCCCACAAGCTTCCTTTTCTTCATTTCTCTCTTTTTTTGCCATTTTATTTCTTTATATCCATTCATTCCTGATCATATTACAATAAAAAACTAATTCTTTTCATGTTTCTATAAGATAAATACAATTTCAGGAAGGCAAAAAAGATGGAAGGAGCAGATCTCAAACTAGGTAAAATTATTTTATTAATGAAATAAATACTAAATATTTTAGTCTTGCTTTACATTATGCAAAAGTCTGTTTTTCAATAGACAAGTTTTTTTTGGGGTAAATCTTTAAGTGTTAAGTGTTTAGAATAAAAAAATTCTTCATCTCATTCTAAGTTGCTTTATGAGAGATTAACTGCCTGTGGCCTCACTGGCTCGACTTTGAGTGTTTACACTTCATCTCAGGTTTGTCATCTCCCCACTCATTATTTATTAATGGAAATGTGCTATGCTAATTGCTAATTATTTTTAAATTGATGACTCATGGCGGAATTTTTTGCATCATTGACTGACTGTTTATCTGCTGAATTAAACATTGAAGGAAGGAAGCGTTGCAGGAATATGACTGACAACGGGGAGCTCTGTGTTTGTGTTTGACAGAAGAGACTGTGCAGAGTGAACATCAGTGCTGTAGTGAGTGCATGTGTTAAGAGTATAAGCATGTCAGCTCATCTGAAGCTTGTCACTCACGTAGGATGTTTGAAAAAAAAGGGGCAAAGGGGGGATAGAGTGCTGAATTTAAACCAAACATTTTCGAGGTGTGGAATGTGCAGACATCAAACATCAAAGGCTCCAAGCCCGTCATGTTAAGCATGAGTTTCAGATTGGCATGGCTCCATCTGGACACCATACTTCTGAAATCATTGATCTACAAAAAACTCACCGGTAGAGAGGGAAATGGATAGAGAAGACAGACAATACATAAAAACACACTCACAGTACTCACGGTGACTCTGAAAGGCGTGGCGGCCGTGGATGTGGGCTCCATGGTGGCTGTAGTCTTGTCTGAGGAGCCTGGCATGCTCCGTCGGCGTCCCGTCCTCTCCGGAGGAGACTCTGCAGAGAAAAGTGTGCCGATAAATTATCCTGCTGTTTAAAATTGGAGAGATTACCCAAACATTTTAACATATAAACATGCTAAAACAAACAAAAAAACAAGCTTTATTGTCTCTTAGCTTCTGTACAGGGGGGATAATTAGATTTGTTTAAAGTATTACTGTAATCTGTGCAGGTAACAACAATCACCACCTCTTATTCAAACAAGATACAGTATTTCATTTGTTTCAACCATATAATGTGTTGATTAGCAAATTTAACAAGTGTATTTTTAGTTCTTGTGAGAACACAGCTGCTGCTTCAAGTATTATGGCCTAACTGTTAGCTGGTTCTCCATTCATATTCCACAATTAAACATAAGTGTGGAATTCATATTTTTGTCAAACTCAATTCAAAAAGAGTTCAGAGTATTTTTAGTCCTGCAATGCTGACCTTGTTTGTTTAATTAAGATATCAATTTTAAAATGGACAATTAACTTTTAGTACTATTTTCTAAAGAATCCAGAGGTCAAAAGGGAGTTTCAGTTCTCAGGTAAACCATATCAAAGTTTCAAATAGTTACAACCAGGAATGATGTCAAACTGAACAACAATCATGGAAAATGTATAAATAGATTTTTAAAATGGAAAATAAATGAGGGTGCAAAGATTGGTGGGTGCCACTTAAAGGTGACTTGTGTTCAAACCACATTTAAACCCTAAAATTACTACTAAAAAAGATTAGTTATTTTATTTCTCAAATAATTAAAAAAGAAAACATGATGCAACAAAGTGGTAACCATGAATCATCATTATTTTAAAAATAATTTTTAGCTCCAAAGAGGAAATTAATATATTGTTTTTTTTTTCTTTTTAAAGATCTTAAAATGTTTATTTATAGAATTTCTTTAAATGAAAAAATGGATTTGAATGATACAAGTCATTGCATTTTGTTGTCATTTATGTTTTATGCAACATCTCGACCTTTATCTGCTTCCACATTCCACATGTTTTCAAAGCAACACTACGTAACTTTCCGACCTTAAAACTCTCCAGCTTCTGATTCGCTTTGTGGGCAAACTGACATTAATCATGGATGTTTCTGGGGCCGTCTTGTCCCTGGAGCATCCCAGGGCTGAGAAACAGAGCTTCACAACTTTTTTTACAGCCCGGAGCATCATGTGACAGCTGCATTTACATCAGTGTCACACGCCAGCAAAAATATACTGACCGTTTATGGGAACGCAGCATGCCTGGTTCAGCGAACAAAACTCAGGAGAACAATGTAAGAAAATGTGACAGAGGAAAAGTGACAGATAAAAAGATATTTTTGGCTAGAGCTCAGAGAAGAGACAGGATGCAAATCAGATGCCAAATTTGCCTTTGATGGGGGGGGCGGCAAACTGAGAAAATCTGCCAAAAATCCGTAGTACCGCTATGAAGGTACAAGTTAAGAAATTAATTTGCATGACAACAGCTGTTTAACTAATTTAGTTTTTATCCTGTTTATCTGCCTTTTATGCAGACTTTATATCTACATCTATATCTATACATATCTATATTGTCATCATAGTAGTTGTCTTATACATCAAAAATGCCAGCAAACACATTTGCCTTGCCTAAATCAATACATCTATATATAGATCTATATCTACATCTAAATCTATAACCATTTTTATATTGTTTTTCCCTCTGGACATCATGGACTTAGACCAAAGCAAATACCAGATCCATATGAAAGAACTTTGAAAGAGTTTCCAAAACAGAGACTTGGCGTGTGGAAGAGGCAGCAAATCTGGACATGTCCACGAGGAATGTGAATGATGTCGGGCATAGAAAAAGTCCTCACAGATTTCAGAAAGCTATCACTGCTGCCTGCTAGCTTGTGAGTGCAGTTCATTCAGATAAGAGTCTGTTTATGCCTAAGTTTCATAAAAGAAACGTTTTTTTCTCTCTTTCAGCATATGTGGTATGCTGAAAAGTTGAATAAACAAACAATAAAAAGAGGGAACATGTTCAACAAGGCCAGACATGGTGATATAATCTATTCACATTTAGAGGTCTTTGTTCGGTCATGGCGTCACTCAGGCGATGTGAGATCATTTAAATGAGCTCTGCAACTGTCTGAAAATGTCTCTACGACTAATGAAGCAACTACTGGAGTAAATGTGTGTGGCAGAAAGTGAATGCAGTGAGAATACAACCTCCTCACAAACTCGCGCACATAAAATTTATTGCCTTTCCGTGACTTCAAAAGGTATCACTGACTTCTATCCATGTCTTGCAGATTTACACAAACCCAACCTGGCACTGCTAGACAAATGCACGGATACAAATTAAAGTGGAATCACTTAGTTAAATTCAGATTTTCAAAGGGCGATGGCTAAAATCCCTCAGAACAAAGACAATGTGACAAAGAGCTGCCAACAACAGGGAAATGTTAACATATCCACAGTGAAATGAAAATGTACCATCCAGTTGTTTTAGAGCTGAAATTGTACAAAAGATCATCCCAAATTAGCATCAGAGACTTCTTACATGCTTATCTTAGTGTTTCAGCTGTGCTCTTCTGCACGGCTGTGTAACCTGCCCTATATTGGATAAAGAGTGGTGAGCTACTCGGCTCAGAAAAGGCTGAGTCCCAATCAGTTTGAACCAGGAAGGAAGGGGTCTAGAAGCCAGAGTAAACATGAGTTCTCACTTTGTCTGATTTCCAATTTCATTTCCCTAAAATCTAATTGTTTTAATCATGGAATTAACTTCTTTTTTTTTTTTGCCTGAATGTGGCTGAGTAAACACATTTATGTCCCCACAACATCAGGAATATCTAGGCTATTGAACACAAGATTTAAATGTCTGCATTTTAATGAATGAATGGATCAACAATATCTAGAAAGTTAACATTCAAAATATAAAAAGCATGCAGGCAACCCATGTTATTCAAGAAAGTTAGCATCAAGATATGACACTGTGTACAATCATCTTATGAATATATAGTGAATGTATGCCAGAGATAATATTTAGAATATCTCTAACAAGGACCACACAAGAAGATCCACTTATTAGATGCAATGTTTGTCTGTGCTAGCCTTTCTATTATCCTGTCAAGCTAAGCTGCGCTAAATTAGTTGTCTGCTGTTTAGCATACTGGTTGACTGTATTTGCTTACACTGTAATTGCAGAGTGAATGGAAGACTAACACTGCCTGCTGTGCACCACACATTGATGTATACACAGTCTGCAACAACAGACGGTGGATGAGCACAACATGCTCTGGAGTGGAAATTCAAAATAGCTGTGATTAAAAATCTGAAGCCTCTGAGCAGCGGTCTATTGTCCTGTGACAGTATGTGGTCCGAGTCAAGTGTCAATTACAGCTGATAAACATAATACATGCTCAGAAGGCTGTAAAGAAATGGCAGGAGGGCTGAGTGGATGTGCTTACCTAAAAAAAAACCTCATCAATCCTAAGTCATGGTAAAACTTTCTTATATTTCTTCCTACTTGAAGCAAACAGATACGCTGTGACTTAAGTTTCTGCTGCCATGACAAAAAGAGTTTTTAATCTTTGATAAATAAAAAAATCATTCATGGTCAAATAAGGTTGATTAAAGCAATTATCAGGACTGACTGAGTTAAGGCAATGATGTGAATTTCTGTGCCCCTTCGGGGCTTAATTTTGTCACGTAAAATCTCCTTGCTTGTGCACAGCTGGTTGCTACAAGCGCTCAAACAAAAAGATGCATACAAGCACACATAATTTTGCTGTGAAGTAACTGCAGTGTGCAATCGCAATGCGTGCTTCCACATGTTTCAACCATCTGCCTGCAAAGGAGCATGGAAAATTTGTGCTGCTGTGCCTGACTTTATAACCCCCCTTCACCCCCAAGCTAACAGTAAACAGTAAACAGACAGTCATACCCAATAAAATGGAAATTAAAACACAAAGTTTGACTCCTGATGAAAACCATTAAAGAGGTGTTTTGAACAGCATGTGGGGTCTCTGTAACAGTTTCGAAATACAAGCTAGTTTTGTATCAGAAGGTATGTAACATCTGGACAGTATTAAAGAGTCAGTGTCCACAGACACTTTTTTTTTTACTTCAAACAATGCTCTCAGATGAAAGTTTGAGTTTTTTTTAGTCTTAGATCATCTCTTGCATCAGATCAAACTGGTCTATCACCTATCATCGCCTCTTAGCTGCACCTTTCTTCCATTTACTTCCTAACCTTTCAAATCTCTAAACACTCCATCCGTCTGCACCAGCTACCACAAATAGATCTTGATTTCACAGGCCGACTCCCAGTTGGTCAATGGGACACCGATGAGCAAGTGTGAGCCCTTGGGGACTGAAAAGAGCCAGGTCTAGATGATAATAATCACCTGCAGGAGTGTACTGTGTCGTGTGTCTGGTCAGCAGAGATAGGGCCAGTGCTGCCTGGGAGTTAAAAGAACATTTGAAGTGACATTTTTGGGAAAATATTCACCTTCCAAGGAAGTTATTTATCTGTACATTTTGTATGAAGATAAAGACAGCAGGTGGTTAACATAGCTTAGTAGACTGGAGGCTAGAGGGGCTACAATCTTTAAGCTAATCTCAGCTAACCTCCTGCTAAGAACAAGTTTTGATGGTCTGATTTGAATCAAGTAGATAGAAAAGTTTCTTTAAAAAAAATTTGAATTATGAAAGCCGCATCTGCCTTTATATCTTGGTAAAGCTTTTCATTTTTCTTCATTCCATTATGACTTGGTAAATACACTGCAGGTAAGACTACATTTCCTTAGCATTTACCGAAGAGACACACTCCTCTCAGAGACAAGTGTGAGCTAATCTTCTCTTCCTCTCAGATCCAACCAGAACATTTTTCAATATGACTGCCAATAGGGGTTTTAGTGGCAGGATTCCAAGATTTTCTGACTTCTCCAAAATAAACTGTCATGTTCAACACTTCCATGCACATAAAAGCTGGACATGTAGGTGATGATGTGTCACAAACAGTCTCACAGGCCACCAACAGCATCTACTTAAAGGAAAAAAATAGGTTATGATTATTTTGTATAATGACTTTCTTTTATGTAGTTGTGCCAAAGTGCTGTGCTTGTACCTCCTAATGGTAATAACAGCTGGCTACTTAGACACATATTGTTCTTTTGCCTGGAGTGATGTTTCTTCTTTTATTATCTCTCATCACTCAAGTCGCTGGCTGTGCTAAATGGCTCTGTGATGAAAGATTAAATTCAGAGGTTGTTAGAAGATGTTATTGTGCAGGGTTTTCAGTCTCCCTCAAAATAAAAGTGACTTGAGATAGAACATCCAGTACCTATACTGCGCTGTGCTGCTGCTTTTGTTTATCTTCATGCTGAAACTGGGGTGGAAGATTTTGGTCTTCCTCAAAGAGATGATAATAACAACCGCTCTACGGATCTGAAAGCTGGAGTTCTCTGTGAGATTTACAAATTTGCAACTGTTTTCTGTGAAGACACAATAAATAAAAAGTCTGCATAGAGAAGAGAAACTGACAAAAGCGCTACGTTCTTTGCTAGCTGTAAACAAAGTTTATAACCAAAACAAGCACGCTGAGTGCAATAAAATATTTGTCAGGGTGATTTGTTTAATAATTTAGAAACCTGCATTATTTGCTCTTGTCAGTTATCTTCTCTGCTTTCCCTGGCACAATGTTTTCTTGGAACTTTTCTTCCACTGACTGGGAAGTTGGTAGGAAAATAGCTATGTACCTGGAAGCAGGATCTGTATGGCAGAAACATGTCTACTGAAGTGGGAAAGATAAAAACAGGAATCACCAAAAATGCATCTGTCTGAAAGTAGCTGTAAATTCCAAAGAGTAAGACTGAGAAAATAATGCCACTTTTGCTGACTGTCTTCATTTCAACCTTAACTTAATCATACATATTTAAAAGACATCACATATGAAAAATGCATAAAACAAATTATATATGTCAATCAATGCAAACAGAGCACCCCTTTAAGACTGTCCCTCTGGAATAGGACCCCATGTAGCTACCGTTTATGCAGACTAAAACACCTTCCTTTGTTATAAAAAAAAACTACATGAACCATAAAAATGGCATCTCTGCAGGTAACATTGTGTCGTAAAAGGAATAGCCAATATTTAGCACAACATTCATTTTTAAGACAAACTTAATGAAGTTTTATCTAAACCCAACCAAGAAAAGAACATTTTGTTTTAACATCCTGTGTTTACATCTATGCAAAGCAACCAGCAAGATGGCGTGCATGCGGGTGACAGTGAAATTGTAAAAAGATGATAATTTAACTGTATTTGCATGAAGTTTTTGGAATCCTAATAAAGCACCTCTGATTTTTGTCCAACCAGGAGGTTAGAAAAAGTATCTTAGTAAAGTGGCTTCTTAAAGGAAACACTTATGAATGGAGTCTCTTTGTGGAATTCAAATATTAGTTGCATTTCCATCCTGCCACCTGCAGGAGGCTATAATTTACAGGATGCTCTAAGAGGTTGTGTCAAAGGTTATGAACAGCAACCAACATGACTGTTTAAAGGTACAGTGTGTAAGAATTATTGACATCAAGTGGTAAAGATGTGCATAACAAATTAAAATTCCAAGCATAGTTGTGAATGGACACAGTGGCCAAGATCTTCCATGTTTTCATCTGTGAGTGAATCCAGTAGCTTCAGGTGCAGCGATGACTGCAGTACAGCTAACTACTTCAAGTTGTTTGAGTTGTTTGTCCATGCAGATACACTGTAGTAAAAATGGTGGTACCAATATGGCAGCTACTGTTTTTATGGACTCACGGCAAGTAGATATAAATGTGTCATTCTGAGAGAATAAAACAAGACAGTTATTTTAGCAAAGTGATACCAATAGAAACACAGTTTTTTGTGATATATAATTTTTTCTTGAGCTTTGATTGCACCTTTAAGTTGGAGGACTTGTTGGATTGCAGTGTAATAGTTCTTGTCTGATAAGTTTTAACTAAACTTTTCCAAGAGGTTTTGTCGCCTGGAACAATGCAGATTAGAGTATTAGAGTAAATATCAGGTCATACACATATCAGAACCTTTAAGAATGCTGAGAAAACATGTCGGAACAACTTCCAAATAACAAAGCCTGGAGATGCAGAGCAACAATGTAACTTTGGGGAATCCTGACACCTCCTTCAACATTTGCTATGTTTTAGTCCTCATCATCTGGAACAGGAAATATCAAGCTCTTTAATGGCTAATTACACTGGTATGTTCAGTGGCTGTCTGCCTTTTGGTGGTATCCACTGTAGGGCTTTGAAGGCTTTTTTTCCTTCTTCTTTTTAAACATGAAACAGTTTCCTGTTGTGGTGTTCACTAAGACGCTACAAATGTGGTGTGAGTAAACCAGAACAATAAAGCTGAAACATGCTGTAAAGATGTGTAGAACTAAGGGGATTGTAGAGAATATTAAACCTTACAGCTTTTATCAAAGCCAATTTAAACTGTGTATTTGAACAAGACAGAAAACTGTGCACATAATGCCAAGGTGTGGTTTGAATGCAGGACCATGTTATCAACACCCGCATGTGTCTGCATTTTAAGAAGTCTACCCTCAGGACTGAAAAAAAGAGCTCCTGCAGTGAATGCAGACAGTTCTGGTGTTATGACAGCAGGGTAAAAGCAGAACACACACACACACACGCACACACACGCACACACACACACACACACACACACACACACACACACACACACACACAC
>JBBBVU010000020.1:6614128-6646491 GCA_037177055.1 Atherinosoma microstoma
CACACACACACACACACACACACACACACACACACACACACACACACACACACACACACACACACACACACAGTTTCTCCTTGGACCTATGAAATGTGCAGCAAAAATCTCCCAGGCTGTCAGGCTGTGTTTACTGTGTTCTCTCTACCTGGATAACTATCTTCTTTCAGTCCACCCTTCCTCTCATCCACTTTCCTTCACAAATGCATCCCTTTTCTGTTTTTCCTCTCAACGACATGACAACTAAGACCCATCTTGACTGGCTGACAGTGCAAAAAAAAAATACCATGTGTGAAGAATATAAAGTTAATGTCAATCAAAACCATTGCAGAAAAATGATTTATTTTGTTTTATTTTCTCAGAAGTCTAACATCCGTTTAATGGAGGGCACAGCAGCAGAACACCAAATCAAAAGCTGTTCCACATGGCACCGTTTTGAACTGTCGAGCTTTACGGCTTAGTCTAAAACATCTGTTGATAGAAGGGGAGACTGTGCCCTTGTGTGTGTGTGCATGGAGACTAAAATGTTTTAACACTGAACAGTGAGGACGGCGCTGGACTTTTGACCTCTGGGAAATGGTATTTACTCAATGAAGAGATGATGGGATGATAAAGAGGTGCTGGTCGGTCTCTTTGGAGCAACTCTCTAGACATGAGGGAGTATAAGAGAGTCAAAAAGCCACAAAAACCACTAGTGCATACAGTCAACGCTCACTTAACATTCAGCAAACACAAAGCCCCTGTCTAAAGTTGAGAGCTTGCTGACAATATTAAGTTTAAAACAGTATGACTTATCCTAGAAGTCAGTATTAAACCCCAACATAAAATATGCAACCAGTTAACTTTGTGTAACACAAGTAAAAAATATGCAATTACAGACATGGGAAGCTACTCCCAACAGCTGGCAATTTTATATTTGACCCTGTTTAAGTGATATCCAGAGAAAAGGACTCTGCTTCATGTTAAGTTTGGCACATGCATGCCTTTGTTAGCAGTTTGTTCTAGGAAGGCAGAGGCAGAGGGGGTGGAGGAGGAGCAAGAGGAGAAGAAATGGGGCGCAGAAGGAGGAAGTTTGTGCAGAGGGCGACGCAGCAGCTACATTCCTGCAACTGCCGGCCAGGATCCATCTTACTTCAATAACATCCCCCATCAGACACATACAGTATGAAAAATACAAAGGAAACAAATCATGTAAGCTCGGTGTTAATTGATAACAGGGAATGAAACATGTCAACCTTTTGAGCTAGTATCCTGTAAAAGAATACAGACAGTACAAGAAGAACAACTTCCATCATTTTAATCTGAAAAATATGTTAGATAAGACGGGTGGAGCGGCTTTAAGGTTGGTCTGTATATTATTCATTGAAGTAGTGCTTCTGATTGGATATTGTGGCATCAAATCCAGACAAACCAAAGCAGTAATAATCGCAGTATGAGCTGATCTGCTTTTAATGCCTTTGTATATATTTTGATTATTCTGTCAGGCATGAGCTGCATGATGAAGCTTAATGCAAACTTGAAATATTTTCTTATTTTGACAAAATGTTGGAGCAGACGGTAATATTAGCTAAACTCTGACACTATTACTGCAGAGAGTTGCTGAATTAATGATGACTGTCATATTCAAAACATAATTAACAAGTGATAAGTGACTTGAGCATTCTCAGTATTTTTGATTGTTTGGACTACTTGTTGCTGCTACTATTAAAGTAAATTAAAGAAAATTCTGAAATTCTTTATGGTATATTTTCAGCTGTGTGATGGTTTTGCACATAGAACTATCTTTAGCTTCACACACTATCTGCTGTATTTTGATGTGTAGTTTAAGGCAGTTATGGCAATATTCCCTCTTATACCTCTGTAGCTATTCCTCCAAAATCATTCTCTAGCTGTGGCATGTAATCTGAGTTAATATCTATGGATTAAAGAGGGATTAGCCTGCACCTGTCCCTGTTATTGGACTCTCATTGGTGCTCAGTCACATTACGTCATCTGGCCCTTTGCCATGATTCACTCTGCTGAGGGGAAAAGAGCTGACAAGGACACAGACTTCAGAAGTGAAGCTAAGATCAGAGAGTAATCCCTGGTTAAACACTGTGATGATGAAGAGAGCTCTGGTGCTTTGACTTCACTGCGTATAGCTATATTTAACTGCCACTGGCCTCTGCTTTAAGGCTCTGTTTTCAATTACATGATACCAAAGGCTAATTAATTACATTATCAGTTTTCATCCTTTAATATATAAAGCATATGGGAAATACTTTCACTCTGTAATTTCTGCTGTTTCCTCTCTCATACTTCGCACCTCCTTCGCCTGAATGTATGTATATATGGAAAAATACGTTAGAATGATCAAAGACATAGGCTGCCTGTACCGGTTAGTAAAGTCTTTATTTTTCTAAAACATGACCTTAATTTCAGAGAGGATGCTCAAGAGCAAACTGCAAAAACAGATCAAAGCGCTCATTTGTTTCGGAGCAAACAGGAAAAATGATTCCATCAGCAATGAATTGGTGGTTTGAACGTGGCACCACTTAGCTCGAGTGTTCTCCTCTTCTTTCCATCATGTAAATGTTTAAAGCAGATTAGCACATATCATGACTACAGACTCGTTTTTAGCCTTCCATGGTGTAAATGTGCCTGAGTCACTGAGATTATCTGTGATGTTCCCTCCATGTTTCCCATCTATCAGCCTGAATACTGTCCCCATTTCCCATCAGCAAACACACACGCAAACAAGCACATATTTGGGAAAAAATCTGACAACACCATAAACAACTTGACAAGTCGAAGCGTGGCGCAGTAGCACTTATCATAAATGTTTCTTGGTAATGACCCATTGAGAATGTAATTATGCACAATAACTGTCAGAGGCAATGTATTATTGAGTTGTTTCTAAGTAAGTCCAAATACTCTTGAAAGGCTGCTGGTTGGGATTGGAGTTGGTGCAGTAACTGGAATCTTCACCAATCAGTCATCTGCTTCAACACATCCATTTTTACCATCCTGGAATTCAAAGAACTGGTCTTTTATTATATCTAAGTTAGACTTTCCATAATCCTTGCATTGGACCACACTAATAGTTACCATTTTTTTGCTAACTCTAGTCTGTCTTTGCTGAATTTCCCCTGCTTCCTCTATTTCTTCAGTTTTCCTTCCTATTTCTGTCCATTTTTGTCTGGCAAAGCTCTCCCATGTTTAGAGAGCAATCATTGTTGACCTACACCCAAACAGCCAACTGAGAGATCGCATGTGACAGAGCGGCACAATGATTTATAAACTTGACCTGATTTGTTTTCCCAAAAATGGCTGCTAGCTTAATCCACATATAATGCTTTTGTTTTAAAGTTTCCTCAAACATATCGACATGCTGGAAAGTACCGTGGGAATAATTTGACATTTTGGAAAGTGTGCAGATTCACTTTTTGTTTTTACAGATACAGCCCTGATGCTATTTGTCTGCTTAGCTACATAAGCTGATTAGCTGATTAGCTTAGCCTAGCATGAATATTACAGTTTGCTACACTTAGGGAATTGTTAATAATATTCTTAAAATCTTGTTTTATAAGAAAAATCTATACTTTTTATTAAAAGAAAACTGAAATTTATAAGAATGAAGTCATGTTGCCATGTTATCATTTTGACTTACAATATGTGGTACGAGAGGTGTCATTCCATGGCAACGCTTTTTTAAAAATGTATTATTTTCAGAGGACACCGGTTCTATAGTCTCCATTTCTTTTATTATTAATTTTTTTATGTTTTTAATCCTATGAAATGCCATTGTTGGAAGCACCTGACCTTACTCATCAGCACATGTTCTATTTGTTTCTTTAATCAGCACCAAGTCATGTTTTGACTGTGTATTTATTATAGAAAACTAGACAACACAAAGTTTTAGATCTGAGATGATAAATTAGATCAAAACTGTTATCTGTGAGACTTAATTCATACATCGAATGTGTGCATCTTTATCTCCCCTCTCCTCCATACTCTTGCCTCTAACTCAGAAATCATTGACAACCAAATATTGTAGATTTTCTGAGAGAGAAACAGGATACACCAGTGCATCTTTTGTTGGAAGTGTTTTTGTCATTTATAAAATCTAAAGGATTGCGACAGACTAATCTTACATTATCAATTAAATTAGAAATAAACATATATGCAAGGTCACAAACACCTTTGATGCTTATTGGATGGAAATAATGAAATCCAGCAACATGTTGCAAAAAAATAACAGTGAGAAGATGCAGTTGAGTCAAACTACATATCTAATTAACATTGGTTTCAATTCAATTCAAATTCAATTCAAAATGTATTGATATAGCACCTTAAAAACAACATCAGTTGACCAAAGTGCTGTTAGCAAAACACAAATAAGACAAAAACAGAATAAGTAAACAGATGGAATAATAATAGAAAAAAACAACAGAATAACAAGCCAAGATAAAACTCCACTTTACTAGCATTTGATAGCCAAGGGGGATAGGTGGATTTTCAGAGAGGGTTTTTGGAAAGGTTGTTTAAAATGATGGCTCTGAAAGTGGGGATATCTCATTTTGATAAATGCCTGTTTCGCCCCGCCCCTCCCTGTGTCTGACCTCCCTTCCTCTCCTTGCACGGTGGGAGGGACTAAGACGGGAAAAGAAGAGTCAACGAGAGGAATAGGGTGTTTGTCAATTGGGAAATGGAATAAGGGGAATTTTGTTTTATTTAACTATATTAGAGAAAATGTGAGGAAATGTTTTTGTTTTTTCTCAAATTGCTTATCTATGCCTTTAAGGCCAAACTAGAAAAATAGGACTAAGAATAATATTAAAAAAACTATATCACAGAGAGAAACACAATTACAGGTGAGCAAGAAAACACTTCCTTTCCATACGAACTGAAGCCAATCTAAGATGCATCTATGATAAAATGAATTCAATCAGGAGAGAAATAAACTTTAATGTAAAATTCTCTTAATTCTGTACAACCACTCTACTGAGCTGAATAGAAAACATTTCAATGAAGTCTCTTTCAGTTTACATCCGTCACCTTTAATACCAAAGCTCATCCAATATACAATTAAAAAGTAAAACATAATTGTGACAGCATTCAAATAACGATTCCAATTTTTGGATTGCATCTGATCACACAGCCAGATCAGTCAAGCGCCGTCTATGCCGTTCATGTCATGCTCCATTTGGGACAAAGATGACATTTTGCATGTCAGCGGCGCTAACCCTGACAAAGAAGAGGAAACAGATCCAGAGTGATGTAGGGGTGAACAGAACTGATACAAGACTTCCATTCACAGATAACAATGCACATATATGCACATGCTGTGAAAACAATAACACATGAGCTCATGCAAGCTGATCTGTGACACAAACAGTGTAATCAGCACGAGGGGCTACAGCGACTTCCTCAAGATAGAGTCATGGATCTTGTCTGTGGCTATGGTGTGAACAAAAACTGTTTTTATATGCTGCTGCAGTTCTCCTATGACACACATCTTAGTAGTATATCGTCTCGCTGCAGGCCAACACAACTTTTTCTTTTTTTCCTCCCCACAAATCTCACTTCAGTTAATTAGATAATGTATATGAAGTAGATGTTCATACAATATTCACATATATGGTATTAGCAGCATTTGGTGCGTTGAATGCACCTGGGAAACCACATCAATGTCCAACATTGGCAGTAAAATTAATTCTGCGGTTACTTTCCATGATCAAGGTACAGGTCTAACAAATTCTATGGAGAAACTCCATTTCTGGGGTGTTACACTGCTTGTGCAAGACAACCTGAAATAACACTTTTACTAACATGGCGGTGAAGGAGAAAATGTAACTTACTCTCACACACAGAGTATTAAATAAAAAAATGCTAAATTATTGCTTATTTGCACATCCGGACGACGTGGAGCAGCCTTACAACTGTTTAGGGCTCTTGTTTGTCATTAGTTGGCAAAGTTAGGTTTCTGCTTTAGGCAAAAATGACACAAACTGAAGGATGCCCCACCCTCTACAAGTCTTCAATGTGCTAACTTTTACAGTTTATGTTGATGCCTTTGTGCTGATAGGTGATCAACTAGTACATACACGTCATGGAAACAGAAGACCAACAATTAGGTTTGAAAGATAATCTGCACTGGCTGATTATTTTGGAGGAAATAATGCAGTTTTTAATTTCAGAGCAACTGTGTAGGAGTGTTTTTTAACACCTGTAGACAAAGTGAACATCCTGCAAACAGCAGAAAAGATCAGATAAGAAAGAATATATATATATAGATATAATATAGATATAACATTGCTGGAACAGATCAGCAATTTTCCACCACATTTATTAATATCAAATTGATGTATGCCATCAGAGACATTTCTTCTCTATAAATAACCCGCATCAACTACTGATACACCCATGCTGGTCGATCTCTGGGAAACCAGCTCTTTACTGAGGCTCATGGGAACACTGGACTCCACGGCAGCAGCTGTATCACATTCCAACTGCAACATAGCAACTCAAGACAATCTTTATGACCCTACAAGCAGCTAGAAGCGTATCGCTGCTCTGCTGTGCCATATGTATGAATGTATTATCTATTTTTGATGTAAAACATGTTAAGCTGCACAGAGCAGATAAACCAAGCAGGAAGCCACACAAAAGAACAGGCGAGATAATCCAGTCAATTTCCAAAATGAAACACCTTGTTTAGACTCCCCCATCTATTGTCATCACAACATAGTCATCAGTAATGAGAAGGAGGACGGAGGAAATTTACAACAGGTGACTATGTATAGAAAAAACCACATATCTCTCTCTCTCTCTGTCATAACATGAATATAACATATATTTAACATGAATAAGAAGAGGAAGAATGCCTACATGTAATTAAAAGGAACTATCCATTAGGTGCACTGATGTTTGCCTTTAAAGTGTCTCTTTCATCATAGAGACGACATACAGACCTGGGAACTAAACATTCTGCTCGCTCCCTCTCTTACAGTTTGATTTTGTCCATTCCTTAATACAGAAACTAACACCACATGGGTACAGGAGAATAATCAAGATCTAGTTTAATCAAGACGAAGTTAGCCTGACATTTACCTTCACTATTTGTCTCCAGAAAGTTTAAATCATATCCACAGCAGAGCAACATATATGCAACTGTCTTTTGCTTGATATACTGGTTGGAAAGTTTCAGCAGTCCACTCAAAAATCAATAGACTGAAGATGCAGAGAGATTTCTTTTTCTCTCAATACACGTAAGTTCAGCAAAGCCTTGGGGGCAGATTTATCACTATAATCTGGCAGTTCAAACACTGCCAGCAGTACCGAGAGGCAGAAACGCAGCAAAATGAACAGACACATTGCTAGAGGGCATGGCCCAGCAGAAAAAAAAAAAAAAAAAAAAGTAGTAGTTACGTGGTGCAGAAAACTCGCAGACTTAAAGATTGACTTTGTTGCTAAAGACAAAAATACTCGAAGGCGTTGTGCCTGAACGTGGTGGAACTCAGCAGGTTTTCACTGAACTGAGAACTGTCAAGTGTTGATGGTGGAATGTGAGAGTAACATCACTTTGTTAATAGTGACACCAAACCGTTGTCTCACTGTTTGCAAGGGCATAGAAAGATGAGCAAAAACACATTCACAACTATGAAGCATTGCTATGGGGTTCTGAAAATATATTTACCAGAATAGAAGTTCTCATTTAAACAGCACAGAAAATTTAAATGTACTTTTAAAAGGGGAACTGATTCTTCCTAATATTCAGCTGTGTTTTTTTAACAGAATATAGATCATATCTGCACATACCAACACAAACATCTTAGTGTAAAGCAGTTGCATGGCAAACAGATATAGTATTTTCAACTATTACTAGACTGTACTTGAGGCCTGTGGTGTATACGAGGCTAAAATTGCTGCATGGTGACTTTTTAAGCAGTTGTAGAATTTATTACCCCTGCTGGCAGACGGCCTGGTGCGGCTCCGAGACCGGCTTCGCTGACGCTGCAGTCGGGATTTGCCCAGGAATCTGTAGTAGTACGAGGGTCTCCCAGATCCCTTCCTAGTAATTCCAGCCATGGTGCTACTTTGAACCCACCAGCAACAAGATAAGGCAACAGCACTGAAAACAAATCCTTTTGTTGTGGTTTTAGTGCAGATAAACTGCAGGCAAAGTTCTCATGAAGTCAAGCTCAATTTATCACAAACTTTAGTGATGAATCCCCTTCCAGACATTCACATCCACTTAAGAGTCCTCATGGGTTGTTTCAGGTCCAAATCTACTCCACTGTAAAAACCATTTCCTTCTGCCGAAAGACAGGATTAAACCATTAAATATCCACTTCTGTGCAATGCCCTGAGTCCAGTCCCACAAGCTCAGGCTGTTTCTCCTGTTCTGAACACTCCCCTCAAAGTTTCCCACACTGAGATCCCAGAGGCATGATGTCCGGAGTACTGTGTGAGTGTGTATCCTGAATGACAGGAAAGCTGTTCCCAGTGCAAAAAGTGCACCAAAGGAATTTTCTAGACAGTCAGAAAGCTAATCCCTCTATTTCATAAAGCAGTGAAATAGTCTCCTGTAGTTCAGTTCTATACATCCAAAAGCAGTGTGATCATCTCCTGTGATTCTGAGTGAGCATATGTTACAGAACAAGGGGAGGAAGAGAGCATGCAATGTGGTTTAGAACAACAGGAGAAAAGTTCAGGATGCCTAGAAAACACGCTGAGATAGGGCCTCAAAGTGGAATGGAGTTAACAAGACAGCTATCGGATTACAACGTGTTTTACTCCCCTCCAGCAACCAAACTACTCAGTTACACACTTGCAAACAAGACATCATCTGGAGCAGTAAACAAGTCTGGCTTTCTAAAATGTCACTACTCCTCACTTTTACTGGCTCCTGATCCAGTTGTAATTTCACTCCTGGTTTTACAACCCATCCATTTTAATTTGCCTGCCTAGGCAAGACAAGCATGACTGGGAGTGACAGCCTATCAGAAGCAGATGTAAATAAGTTGTAAAGATCGTTAAATAGCCAATCACAGCATTCCCTGAAGAAGAGGGTCAGGTAGAGAGACCATAGTCCACAACTAAATACAATGGCACAAAAGCACACAAAAGCACAATGGGACTGAGTGGTTTCACTCTTTTCAGGTTGTGTGTCTAACTTCACAAAAGACTGCAGTGACCTTAATTCATGCTTAAATATGTCCAGCACAGCTGCTTTTAAACTCAAACTCACATATTTGGTGCATCTGCTGGCTTTATTTTATTGTGTAAATCAAATAACCATAGCAGAGGTGAGTATCTCTCCTACTGGTCCAAGTTAGAAAAAATTTTAGTAAGTGTGTATGCTGAGGCCAAATTTTCTTTTCTTTTTTGTTAATCACCAATAAAAGCAACCCTTTTCAGACATGAGAAATGTAACATTACTGGCTTGAATCTATTAAAGTGATGGTAATCAGTCTTTCAGACATTGGTCAGTTTTCATGTTAATGTTCCTCCTGGCTTTATTCAGTCATGCCTTCAACATGACGAACAGAGATATGGTGCTCTAAAGTATCTCTTTTGTTATTCTTGATATAAAAAAACAGACAATATACTTGTTTTGATTAATTGAAAAAACACATGATTTGTGACAAGTTTTGGTTCTTAATAGAGAAGCAATATAAAGATGGACGCAGCCATTTTCCTTCCACTTCCCACTAACATGTAAAATTTGAAAATGATGTGATTCAGAGTTCTGAGTTCATCCTTTAATCCTTTGCAAGTCACCTCTGCTTCCACAAAGATAGGATGGTGATGGCCAAATAACAAACTCAATACTCCAAAATAGTCGACAAACTAATGGGTGTCATCTTTTGAATATGTGCATTTTCTGAATTATATTTGACTTTTTACAGGCTCTATTTGATCCCTTCACTGAAACCAGACACAAATATAACAAAGGTAATCTCCTGCTTTGTGTTATATGTAAAAAGAAACCTCTACACAATGTGTAAACTGGAGATCATGTATTAAAGCATCTTTAAGGAGCTATTAAGATCAATGTGTGAAATACACCATATGCTTTAACCACAAAAACACTTTGGATATTACAGGTTTTGTAAGGACAGACTACATATTTTATTATTCTAAAGGCATGATAAATGTAAGGTTGCCACTTTCCTCCAAGTTACTGGTATTGTATAGTATATTACTTTTATCTACACTATAGTGTTTGCTTGTTTGAATATATTGATGAAGTCAACAGCCTTTATGGGATGTGCTTCTTTATTTACAACGCAGATATGCAGAGTCAAAAGCCTTACCAGGGATGATAAAGTTGATAAATAAAATCCCATCCATTAACGGCAGCTCAGTAAAACTCCTCATAGAGTGGAAATTAATCAACTGTAATAAATAGATATAGATAGATATAGATGAACAGAAGCATACAAAACTGTGATACATATGCATGATCACAGACAACAGCTCAAGAAACATGCTCAAATTTCAACCTCATAATCGAAATACAGTTCCCGACAAGCATCTATTTCTTGATTAAGCCTAATCAAAGCCTTTCTCTCCTGCTCTCTTGCTCACCCCTCTGCATTAGATTTCCTTCCTCCAGTGGCTGCTCAATTGCTCACTGTGATTCTGCTTGTTACTAGTGAGAGCAGTGGGGACCATAATGTTACATTCTGTGAGGAGTTTCTGTCATTACCTCAGCCCATAAACTTCCAACGACAGAACGTTGCATGTCTGCTTCGTACACAGGCTAGACTGTTTGCCTCCAGTTCCACAGAGAGTATTTAGTAGGTCCATTAGAAGATATCCATCACTAAAGGTTGAGCCAGAACCTCGTGCTGGGAAGCAAAATGAATATAAAACCTTCTGGCTCCACATTGCTGCCGCTGGGCTCATGAGACACCCTAAAGACAGTGTTGTATATGTTCTCACTTGAACAGGGAAAGCTGTAATATATTTAAGGTCAGATAAATGCAGACAAGTATGTAAACAAGTTTGTATCTGAACTCAAGTGGCACGTTAAATTATTCATTAGCAACACAGAAACTCACACAGCGGCAGAGTTCCTTTCTCATGTCATAAGCAGACTGGTTTATCCGCTCTTCTCTAACAATTTGCCTAATAGTCTCTGTGGGAAAGCTACTTACAATGGGTTCTTGTTTGAGAGGCCAGGAGTTTACTGACAGGCAGACCAGAGTATCAGGGTCATGAAGAGTTTGTGTGCTGATAGTGGCTCTCCTCTGGCTTGATGACGAAGGCAGTAGTGAGCAGTGAAAGGGCCAATAAAAGGAAAAAGGCTGAAATTAACCACAACCTTTTGTTTGAATATGTATGCCAGCTGCAGTGTGAGCATCAATCCAAAGTCTTTGTAATGCTCTGTAGATGAAAACTGGGACAAACAAGAACCCAATGTTTCAGCTGATCCGGTTGTGGATGGGCTGTTTAAAATATAATCAAGTTAGAAATTGGTTTCGGGAAACTGCTGATCTATTGGGATTTTCTCACACAACCATTTCTAGGGTTTACAGAGAATGGTCTCAAAAAGAAAAAAATATCCAAGTGAGTGGCAGTTGTTGAAGTCAGTGGTCAGAGGAGAATAGGCAGACTGGTTGGAGATGGAAGAAAGGCAAAAGTAAGTCAAATATCCATTGGTTCTAACCAAAGTATGCAGAATACCATCTCTGAAGGCGTAATAGGTCAAACCTTGAAGCAGATGAGTTACAGCAGCAGAAAACCACACCTGGTGTCGCCTAAGAACAGGAAACTAAGACTACAATTCACACAGGCTCACCAAAACTGGACAATAGAAGATGGAAAAATGTTGCCGGGTCGGATAAGTCTCCATTTCAGCAATATTCACATGGTAGGGTCAGAATTGGGAGTAAACAACATGAAAGCATGGACCCACCCCACCTTGTATCAATGGTTCAGGCTGCTGGTGGTGTTGTAATGGTGTGGGGGATACTTTCTTAGCACACCTTTGGCCCCGTAGCACTAGCATTGTTAACACGCCACAGCCTACATGAGTATTGTTGCTGACCATGTCCATCTCTTTATGACCACAGCTGTCTTCTGATGGCTACTTCCAGGCCAGCAGGATAATACACCATGCCACAAAGCTCAAATCCTCTCCAACTGAACATGATAATGAGTTCACATTCCTCCAATGGCCTCCACAGTCACCAAATCTCAATCCAATAGAGCGCCTTTGGGATTGTGTGGAACAGATCTTCAAATCTGCAGCAACTGTGTGATTCTATCTTCTCAATACGGAGCAAAATCTCTGAGGAATGTTTCCAAGTCCTTGTTGAATCTATGATACCAAGAATTAATTCTAATGGTTGTTAATTAACATGAGAAAAAAGTGAATATTTGTGAATAAAACCTCTCAAACCATTTTCATCTAATTGTTTAAGTGCCTTTGGAGGCTGAGAAAGAAAAAAAAGCTTGTTTTAAATTTACCAGAAGTCCCTCAGGTTTTAAAAGGCTTTCAACCATAATGGGTTAAATGCCCTTTTTACAGGCATTCAGAAACTGCTTAGTCCCACAAGCGGAAAGGAAAGGGCTCTGAACCTACAGGCAGAAACACTTCGCAGTGACAAGCACAGGCCATTAAATGCATGGAGGAAAATAGTACTTGCAAGGTGAAGTTATCTAAAGCCTTTCTGTTCCTCTGCACAGCGTTAGCAAAACAACGAAAACAACTACCAGACCAGAACAATCACAAATAAAAGAAACATGTCTTACCTGTTGATCAGACCATAGAAGGGCCGGGTCGAATCCACATGCAAGAAAAAAGACAGAAAAGAGAAAAGCACAGCTTAGATCAACTGATAATGTTTCTTTTTACTGATCACATATTCGAGCCTGCCATGAAAACCTATAGTACTACTTAAAGGAATTCATTTATGTAGGGCTAACATTTTATCTCTACAACCTTCTCTGCTTGTAATTCTGTTATTTTAATACATGCTTAGATTTAAATACGTTTCAGTGACAAATATCACCATTATAAAAGTGCATGTATATTCTGAATCACAGATGTTCCAATCAAACTATAACAATAGTGACTGAGATGGCCAGACCCTCGGAGAATTGCAGATATGTTGTTGTGAGTGAGTAAAACCCAACCCTCTGAAACTTACTGAACCTTTTATACTCTAAAACACTGCTGCTCCGAAAATGGAAGCAACTCCTATTTCAGAGCAAACAAAACTACAAAGAGAGATATATTGATTCCTAAAGCAGCTCACTCTATTTTCCTGCACATATAGTAGGTCTCATGCAGAAAGTGACACATACTGGCAATTACATCGAAAATATAACCAACCGTTTGACAAAAACAGCTCAGGGGGAGTCACAGGGATGAGATTGCTTTGAAATAACTGATCAGTATGTGCAGGAAAAATAAAAAATAATGAATAAATATGAAAGTATTGGAAGCCTAATTCATCTGGAAATGGCAAAACTCATTAGTATGTTAGTACAAGCAGTAGATAAACTATAACTCATTGCTTTTGGGGTTTGAGTCTCCTTGGGCAGATGGTAGTTTACTCTTATATGTAATGAAGTCTCTACTGATTTGGTATGAACAGCAACAAGCCCGCACCAGAGAGAGAACAGAGTGAGCAGGGATTTTTTTTTCTCCCTCTCCTCATAATGAAAGCCAACTGTGTGGCAAATGGAGATATCAGCAGAGCTGCAGGTAATAATTATCCCTCAACTAAAACACAAATTGGTGTTTTAATAAATCATTCCATTTCAATGTTCGAAAACATTATAAACTGACTGGATTTAATGGATCAAATATTGTCCCAAATCCAGATAATCTGTTTGCTCAGACCAAAAACAGACAGAATAGAAATCGTTTAGTAAAACAGATGCTTTTCTAATGCAATTAATTTAATTTACTTATTGTTTCAGCTCTTAAGTGCAAACTTTTCCATCCAAGCCATACCTCTAACAAAGAGATTGAAAAGCAGATCAGACCTGCGTCAGTACTGACCCCTTGTGGAAAACATTATAATGTACAACTTGAACACATTAACAACCCTGTGCTGAAGTGGCTTGATGGCCTTCACAGATGGAGACCATCGACTGTATAAAGATTCAGAGACATGATAAGGAGAGGAAACTGGATCACTGAACAAAACAACCAGTAATAACATAAACATGTTACACCAAAATACAACAAAAACTAAGACTCAATGTAAAGTTAAAATAATACAACTACTGCAGCTGTAATCTAATCTAAGCAGAGAGGTGGTCAACTAAATGAAAAGCCACATTTTATATACTTTATATGGGTTGTAAGGAGTTCATTATTATTCTTAATTTGTGACAGATCTAAAGATTTCTCTTGTGGTTCCACTGAAAGAGACTATGTGATGTATAGGTCAACCGAAATGCATAACCTAGCCTAATCTTTATATATCTGAAGCTCTGTTCATATGAACTAAACTAAAATAAACTAAAAAATGACTAAAAGTGTCCCTAAACTAAAGTTTAATGGGAAGAAATATATGCACAGTTTTAAAGAAACTAGGATAAACTGGGTTTTATATTTATTAAGTAAATTGAAATGTTACATTTGCAATGCAATAATATCCCAAAAATGACATAAGGTCTTTTCTGTTTCTCCTTTTAAATGGGCAAAACTTTTTATGTTTTACCTTCATGTGTTTTTACTTATGATTATAAAGAAGTTCACTTTTTTAAAATTTAAATACAAACCCCATTTCCAGAAAAGATTAAATTTTCTAAAATGCAACAAAAAACCTGAACCTGTAATTTGTTGATTTATGTGAACATGTGATCTACAAAGGAAATGACCTTAAAAGTTTTCTCTGAAAAACTTAATTATATTTTTGTAAATACAAACTCATTTAAAATTTGATGCCAGCATCACACCTGAATAGTTAGGATAGATCTATGTTTATAATTGTATTGCATCACCTGCCCTTTAAGTACACTTTTTAACCTTTTAAAGCCCAGCACAAGAAGAAATGGGGGGAAAAGTCCCATTTTTAAATCTGAAGTCAGGAAAAAAAAAACTAACAAAAATGTTCTTTGTATATTTACCATTTATTACCATATGATTAGGGGTGGGTTTAAAAAATCGATTAATCGATTTAAATCGATTCAAGTTAAACTAATTCAATATCAATTCATAAAACTAGGGATCGATTTATTTATGTCCAATTTTTTATTTTTTTTATTTTTTTTGCAGGTATGTCCATATTTTCTGTTGACGTTACCCAATTTAGATCAATTTTATTATTATGCTCCGTGTTTTATAAAAAAAGTTATGAGATTGAAAAAAAATAAGTGTTGTTAAAGAATTAGCTGTAAATGAATCGAAATCGAATCGAAATTGAATTGAATCGAATAAAATCGAAATCGAATCGAAATAGACTGTTGTGAATCGAATCAAATCGATTCAGGGAATTAGTGATGATACCCAGCCCTACATATGATATGTCAAAATTATTCTAGTGTAGTCTTCTGCTTCCTTGTATCCATTAGGGGGCAGAAGACAAGTATCAGATTGCGTACAACAGGGTTTTGAGCAAAGTTTTTACCATAAAGTGATGCAAAATGTCTCAGAAACTCCATGTATCAAATATGATACGTTCGGCTTCATAGGGTTTCTGTTTAGGCATTGAGGATCATAGTTGTTGCAGTTTTGCAAGAATCTTTGTCCATTTTTTCCCAGAATACAAGATTTTAGTTAATACATTTTCAGAATTAGACAGATCTGGGCTGCTGGCAGGTCAGATAAGTGCACACACACATTGTTTCATACGACTGAGGTGACTTTTGCACATTTTCCTATTAACAACTGGAACTGTAGAGCCATTGAACAAAATGTAGCTTAATGTGGACTCAGCTGTCCACAGAGCACATGTCCACTGTATTTTCTGTCCATCTGAGATGAACTTGTGTCGAGAGAACTCTGTATCATTTCATAGCTGATAAAAGGCTTCCTTCCCTGCATAATACAGTTTCAGGACATAATTATGCATACAGTGGCGTGTTGTGTTGAGTAAAAAGAGGTTTCCAAGATACGTGCCCGACCATTGATCACTGTGGTTTGACAGTTTCTCAGGCAGTGAAAAACATAAGTGTGCATCAGTGTTTTCTGTCTTTGGATGATTATAAAACCATCTAAATTATTTGCATATTGACAATGAGAATCTTTTTTCAGCTGATCAATTATTTTCTGATGGAGTCTGAAACACACTGGTGAACTAAAATGCGTTATTTCTTTTGTTGGCTACTCCTTTTATACCAAAGTCTGACACCCTGACCTGTCACCAATAAATCATGATTGTAAAATCTTCCAGAGCTGCTTATTGTTTATTCTATTAGATTTTCTGTCTCTTTGCCTCTGTCCCTGCTTTTTCATAAATGTATTGGTGGCATCAAATTCTAAATCTGGTTGTCTAAATATAACATAGTTGGGCAGTAAAGACACTTAAATGAGCTTCCCTTACAAGAGCATCTGTTAAATAGAGGTTTAAATGAATGAATAAAATACAAACTGAAGTTTTTGTTGCATCAGAACAGAATTTCCCACTCATACAACACTGCAACATGAGGAAACTTAAATGCCAAGGAGACCAATGTTGGGATGCAATTTCAGTTTTTTTCCCCATGTTTACAAAGCAGGTATTGTTTTCCAGGAAAGGCATGTACTTGATGAAATATAACTATGTCACAGGATTCATTCTACAGAGGATCCTGTGACATAATATCCTTATTATGTCACATGGTTTACACTAAAATGTCCCAATTATGGAGTGTAAAAAACAAGGAAACAAGTAATCCAAGAAGAATCATTTCAGAAATGAGCATATCATTGATAAGAAAAGGTACATATTGACATAATTGCTGGAAATCTGACACTTCTAATGAGTGTATATTGTAAAGCCAAGCAAGCATTTTCAGAGGTTGAGTAATTTGTTGTCAATTGTGAAATATTCACATCAATCAGTCTCTTTATATTTGATGTGGTTCTTTTTCAAGACAAGATCTTCGACCATATGTACGGTCATTTCCAGTTGGCAGACAGAAGACTTCTTTAAAGACAAGGCTTACCATGCTAACTATCTCTACAACTATAGTGCCAAAGTGCTTCCATCTATCCATGCTATCCTTTCCTCCTCCTCTTATTCACGCATCCCACTCTGGCTTGGACCGGAGTAAAGGCCAAACTGCAGAATGTCCTGTCCCAAGCAGAACTCATTATACAAGACTAGCGACAGAAAGAGAACAGAGGAGTCTGTGTGACAGTGTTGGCCAGAGACAAACAGACGCATGAGATGAAGGAGGAGGGAAAAGAGCGATAAAGGGGGGGGGGGTGAACTCTTTTTTTGCCATGATTAAAAGAATAAAGAGCACAAATAAGGAGTGAGAGAGGGAGACAGATTTGAGAGATCTCATTAACGAGGCAAACACTTGAGAAGAGAAAAGGGCCTCTGACTGTGATTTTTTGTGGTGACAGATGTGCCAAAAAAGGCACACACAGTCCCTTTTATTCAGGCATCATGACGCTAAGCTATCACAAAAAACTTCTGTTCACTACTCGAGTTTTCATGTACAGCGCATGTACTGTTCTTTGACAAAGACTGACTCATATGACCATAACTTGTCACCAGCTAAACATGATAAGCAATAGCTGAGCCTAAATATCTATGCATTCATCTCTTTTCTGCTGCGTTGTGAGACTGGGTCGTGGGTGCAGCAGTTTAAGGCCTTGTTACACGACAACACTGCTACCAAATGTTCTTTTTTTTTTCACTTTGCGGGATCGAAAAAAACTGCATTTTTACGACGGCGGAATTAATCCCGATCAGCGTTGATACGACTCTGCAAATTGAGTGAATACGATGTAGTACGCATGCCAGGCCTTTAAATGGCAACGATACTCCCCGTATTTACACTAGTTACAACAACATCCTCATTAAACTGGAAAACAACATATTCGCTGGCGACATACATGCCGAATGATGAGCAAGTTTTGTTTTAAGAGACCAAATAACTTGAAAAGATGTAGCAGCACAAGAAGAACACGTAGATTGTTGTTGTTGTTGCTCTGTTCACGCGGCTTGCAGAGTGCGCAGGTCCTATATGACCTGGGCAGTGGGCAATGATGTTGTCATAGTCAAGAGCCTCCACCTTGGCTTTACACGTCTCCGCTCCACCCTGTGTAGCAAGAAAAAAACACCCTGGAGCCCGTCCTCAATACTTTGTGGAGTCGCTCCCCAACACTGTCGCCGAATCACAACACAAACATCTTGCTCTTGCAGCGTTGTCACATAAACAAGCCCTTGTCATCCTCCTAAAGCTCTTCCAGGAGGACAGAGGGGTTCTAAAGATGTAGAGACAGTGTTTCTGGATGGACCTGGATTTGCTGTCTCTTACAGAAAAACACCCGCTATGTAGCAAAAGGAGACCAGAGGTTTTGACAAGGAAGTATAAGAAGACAATATGTGATGGTCCTAACATGGAAAAAAACAAAATTCTACTTCTAATTCATGAATTCAGCATCTGCTAGTGCACCTTTTTCAATGTTCATTGCCAAATTGCTATCATCCCAACTTTCTTGACTACGGACAAGATGAAAAATAGATCAGTCTTTATGAGGAAAAAAACAGTTATTTCCAGCTCTGCACAATGCATCATTTATAAAAGACGTCTCCAAAGATAGATGTTTTGTTGTGCAGCAAAAGAATTCACAAAACTGTCTAGATCAATACTCAATTTTGAGGACACTCATTTTCCTCAGATAGTTGCAGGAAATGTTTGAATGAACGGTAAGAATGTTCCACTCTGTGTGGGAGCTTCTGTTTGCTGCCTTGTGGTTAAATCAGGCTCCACAAATACCACAAACCTGTGTAGCTATTTCACCAGACATAACATTCATGCATTTATTCTACTTTTTGGTTGATTATAAGCACAAAAAAATTTTCACAGATATCATTATCTTAAAAAATATACAACTAATATACTTTCATTCAAGATGTTGGGATTAAACCATCAGTAAGTTTATATACTTGTTTTTCTATCTTAATAATAATGATGTCTTCTTATCATGACTCTTGTACAATCTTTCTTTTCATCAATGGTTTGCTCTGCAGGTCAAAGATTAGTCTTAACATTAAAGGATCTTTCCTGTAACATTTCATTTTGGACAAACAATAAAGTTAGAACTGATTAAAATTTTCATTAGTTTCATTCATATTTAAAGAGATGTGCTTCGACTTATTTTGAATCTTAATGTAGAGTTGTTGGCTTCCCTTCCAGATGCAGCAACTCTCATCAGAACAACAGTATGGTCTGCTGATTACTGTTGATTGCACCTGGAATCTGGAGCTGTTGTGCTGCATTCACTTCCACTCAGACACAACATTTTGCTCAAATAAATTTCTGGCCATTCACATTTTTAGCTTTATTACAATGTTTATAACAGGGGTGCCATCTGTTGTGGCCAATTTCCAGACTCCTAAATAACATGTACTATATGCTGGGTTGGCAAACTCCCACAAACAGCCTCCAGTACCCTTAAAGGGTTTTAAAACTGGGCCAATGATCCACATCCAGGACAAATAAATGCTCTGAGCCACTAAAACTGTCTGGACTAATAGCATAAACTTTCCCAGGGAGGCTAAGAAGTGTTAAGCCCAAACACACACTCAATTCTCCCCAATGTTGAACTGTTACCGCCACCCCAATCTACCAATCCAGAAGTTCAAGGACAAGAGATGCGGTGTGGAGCATCATTAATTCAAGAATAAGGAAACAACTAGCCCCTTTTTGTCGAGAGCCCCCCGGGGCAGCATGAGATACATGCAATACAGAAGATCTTTGCACATACTAACATCCAGCATACCAAAATGTCTGGGAGAAACTCAGCTGAAAGACTCTAACAAGCATTGACATCCAAACAAAACAACTGAATGTAACAAAAACATAAGACAGCATTGTCCACTTTTAGCTTCTGTTCATTTCTCCACTTTAAGCAAACAACACAAACAAGGTTTCATATAAAAGCAGAGACTCTGCTGATTCCAAAGATGTCTGTCTCATCCCTGCATGGAAAAAAAGCTCTACGAGCTAGCAGCCAAAGAGTAGCAAAAATAAATAAATAAACAGTCATAAATCATTTCTTTTGCTGTTTTATGGTCAAAAGTTGCATTCCACCTAAAGAAAACTCTGATAATATGTTCTCCTATGACTGCTTTTATTTGAAATGATGCACAAATGTCCTGCTAGTTTCCATGAAGATGAGGGGGCTTAACATGCAGAATTCACTCCTCCCATCTTGGGGTTCACTTCTTTCTGGATCCGTTTCTAGGGTGAATTTGGGGCCCATCCCTTGATTCTCCTGATTCTGACGATTGATAGATTGTCCATCATCAACATCGGCGAATGGGTTCCTGAGATATTAACCTGCATAACACCTCTTTTAAAACATCCAGAAAACTGCTCAGTTTCCCTTTTTTTGTTTCATATTTACACAGCTACTAATCAGACATTACTTTCCCAGATGCATATGGCTGCTATCTTCACTGAAGGTAATGTGATTTTTTTTTTAGCAGGAGAAAACAATTTAAATCTTCTACTGTGTTACAGGTGAAAGTACTCTGACATAGTAACATATATCTCGATTCTGATTTCTGTAGTAATCTCAAATGTCTTGCTTTTCATTTGAGATCAAGACCCATAGTTGTGAGCATAATTTATTTATTTTGGGTATGTCACTTGTCAAGACAAGTCTAACTAAAAACCCAGTGGATTTTGTCTGCAAAAAAGCTGATGCATTCATTTAAAACATTCTATCAGTGGTTGCTTTTATATAAAAAAACATGTGAGTGAGGAACACAAGGACACTTTGATATGCTTCAGGTATTGAACCCCTTGTAGAAGTTACCAAAAAAAACTCCAAAAGAATGAATTATTTGACCACTGAAGGGGCACAATAATAAGCAAAACCACACTCATATTGGTGCCTAGAGCCATTCATAACATAGGCAGATCAAGTTACCATGGTGACTCCTTTCCTGAGCTGCCGGGCATCCGGATTGCTGCCTGCAGCTATATTTAGTTGCATGGCCATGATAACATGTAATTGAATGATGTTGATGCAATGATGAAGATAACTTATTTATAATTCCAAGTTCTAAAAGTCATCCCCCTCTCTTTTCCTCTCATACCATTTCATTCACCCTGAATTTCAAATTTAGTTATTCCTTATTTGCGAAATACATTTCACATGGCATACTTTGACAGTAGAGCTTTTATGGAGATGTAGCATTGCTAAGATTAATGTGAAACAGTTAAAACACAATAATTAATCATTCAGTGTGGTAAATGTTTCAGAAACACGGCTCCCATTTCCTTTTTGCATCCACTGTTTAATCAGTAAACATAAAAAAACAGCAAGTTATTGCACTAGAAATCCCAAATCTTAAGCTGATGAGGGTTATTTTTTTCTAGATAAATGATCAGATGATCAAAGCTGTTGTTTTAGTACCTGTGGATCAACTCATCAGCATGTCAAATCAGCTCTAAATACCACTCTGTTTTTCCTGTAATGACACACAGTGACACAGCAAACATGCACAGCGAGGCCATGTGCTGTGCATATCAAAGAGACAATGTCAGGATTACAGTGTCAATGGCTCACGTTATGTTGTTGACATTTGAGCAAGCGCTTACGCAGGAAAATCTGTTCCAATCAATCCCCCGCAGTTTAAACCAATATCCATCTGTTTTGCCAACACATCAAGCTAAACAACAAACACAAGAAAGAACCAAGGACTGCTGGAAACATTCACTCTCTCATCTCCATCTGACAGACAAAAGCTTGATTGGTGCCACTGGAAGATATGCTCATCAACAACACACACATTGAACAAATGTTATCAAAATGTGCCCACGTTCTCTCAGTAAACATATTTTTTTGTAGGTAAGTTGGAAACTGAAGTGAAAAAAATGAAGTACGGGTGAACTTTAAAGTCAACCAGTCGACACAAGTTATTGCTAAGTGTAAAAGTGGTGACTGGCTACAGCTTTAGTCTCTTTCCAAACTATCTCCTGAACAAGATACACTGAATGTCTGACCTCTCTTATGTAAAATTCCAGAGGTGTACCGCACACAGCCAGCTGGGCTGAGGCCTCAGGGACAACCCAGAACACACTAGAAGGATTAGGTTTTATCTCCCGGCTGCCCTGGGAGCAGCAGGGGATCCCCCATGAGGAGCTGGCGGATGCTGTTCTGCACAGGGAGACCTGAGTCTCAGCTCCTCAACTCAGCTCTGACATGCACCAAGCAATTTAAAGAATTTTATTTTCTGCTTGTTTTAGACAACCCAACATGCTTAACGGCAATTAACATAGTTCACTAAATTATAAGTTTACAGAATGTGCATAAATATTGTGCTCAGATTCTTTCCCATAAGGCATCTGTAATCGTCCATGCTCTGTTAGCAGGCTGTAAAGATACAGAAAAAAATTAAAGGACAGAGAGAGCCAGGAAGCTGGTTTTATAGGTAACGAAACATATCATTACGGAAGTGAGACTGTAGTGCCTCAATTATCCTCCTCTTAGTTCATTCCTCAGCTTTTTTTTATTGCTGCTCTTTACTTTCTTTCCACTGTGTGCATGCAACACACAATCACCATCTCTCATCCTGTCTTTAATTGCTCACTTTCTCTTTCTCCACTCACATCTACTGTACACACTCCACTGAGCTTCACTGAAACGAAACTAATCAGACGAAACAGCTGATCATGTTACATACTTGACTCTGTTGTTCATGTTTTTTATGTTGGAATTTATGGAATTCAGTCGGAGCTCGTAGAAGGACCGGTACCTCCCTTTCAGTCACAGAGACTCCATTGTCATATTAACAATAGGCATAATTTGTTGCATGACCATGTGAAACAAGTTGTCCACATAGTGAGGTTATAGAGGGGTGAGCAGAGATTTAGCGGCAACACCGAGGTGACAAGTAACGGTACTGCAAATCTGGTCTGTCAACCACTGACTGCTGTGCAAATGTTCTGACCATTAATTGAACTTTCTATTGCGTGTACGTTGCGTGGCAGACAAGCATCCACTTTCATCTGTCCGCTGTAACTGAAACAGAAAGCCAATCTACTGCAAAGATGACTTTATTCTATGAAGGTTGTCCTTTCAAACATGTTCTAAATCATACAATGTGTGCCCTATACAGGATCCTTAAGAGATCAGAGTTTTCTGGTAATCAAAGGAACTTAAATTTAAAGATATAGTAATTCACTGTCACTTGTTTTGCTCAAATATCAATTTGATACAACGGCAACCCCTTCAGCGAACAGATGGCACAAAGAAAGGCCTTTTCTCTGAGTTAAGAGTTTCATCATGAATTTAAGAAATGGAAAGAAACTATGCAATAATTGCAGCATGTGAAAAGGCTACTTCAGGATTATCAGAGACCCATTCAGACAGGACATAATTGATTAATTAAATGTGAATGACAGGTCAAGATGCATTTTACGTCAAACAGTAATATGCTTCCCTTAGCAACTGACAGATGATATGAACACATACATACAAAGCAGATGAAGCAGCTTGAGGATGTGAATGTGCTAATAGCTTGCAGTAATTGAGAAAATAGGTCACAAAGGGGCAGTGCACTTGTCCCATGTGCAGCACTGTTGCCTGAGTACCGAAGAGTCCAAGGGGAACTCAAACTGGTCTACTTAAACTACAAAACAATGTCTGAGAGCAACATCTGGTTATGTGAATACATGAAGTTAAACCTTAAATATGACTATAATCCCAATGTGTGCTTGGGGAAGAAAAGAAGCATCCAAATATCCATTTTGTAAGACTTGTCTGAGACAGTCTAAGCAGAAATCTCCAGAGCCCCTCTTCAAAGCCACCTCTTCCAGTTCTTCCAGAAGGACACCAAGGTGTTCCCCCACCGAGCAGAGAGATATAATCTTCATAGTAATCTTCAAAGATGTCCAAAAGGCATCCTGAGAAAAATTCCCAACCATGTATCTACTCTGAGCTACTTCCAGATGACTAATCTCCTCACCTAAGAGTCTAACCTTCCTTCATAAAATTTTAATTTCTGTGGCATATATATTTGCAATTTTGTTCATTTGGTCAGTACCCGCAGCTCATGACCACAGTTGAGGGTTGGAACATGGACTGGTAAAATTTCTGCTTTGCTTTTTCAACCATGACAGACCAGTAGAGTTGCTCTAAACCACTTGTCAGTATACCGATCCATTCTTCCTCAACTTGTGAACAGGGCCCAAAGATACTTAAACTCTTCCACTTGAGACAAGAACTCACTACCAACCCAGTAACTATTGGGAATCCATCCTTTTGCAACTGGCCTGAAACTTGGAGGAATTCATTCTAATCCTAGGGGTCTCACACTCAGCTGCTGAAGCTCTCTGCTCAATTAAGCTAATAAAACCATATTCTGCACAAAGCAAAGATGGAATTTCACACCACCTGAATTGAAAACCCTCCGGTACTTAGCTGCATCTAGAAATTCTGTTCATAAAGACTATGAACATGACGGTGACATAGAGCAGCCCTAGAGTCCAATACACACTTAAAAGGAACATGGCTTACTGTAGTCCCAGTAATGAAAAGAAGCTGGACAGTGACCGAATGACCCTTAATAAGAAGTAGTGCGCCCCATACTTCCCACAGCACAACATGAAGGACGGGGTTTTAACCCTTCTACAAGTCTAAAGGCATAAACAATCACTGGTTGGACAAACCAACACTCCAGTATCCTTGTAAGGGTGAAGAGCTGGTTCAATGTCCCACCACCTGGATGAAAACAAAACATCAAGGCAACAAAACTATCATTGCAAAATGTATTTTTCATTATCAGGCATACAAATGAACAGAGCGTGTATAACCTTCAAGTTTACCTTATAAAGCTTTAAGCTTCCATCTCCTCCTGCTAGCAGTGTGTACACAAAAAAATTAATGCAAAACCTCACTGCTTTTAATCCGTGTTTATGTTTGTAACAGCCCATGCCCCTCCAGCAAAAAGTAGGATTGTGCCACCATGAGATTTATTCAGTTGTGTGAGGGTACTGTCTTAAGAATGAGGATTGTGTCACTGTACTTAAAAGTGCTAATAGCCCCCTAAGCCTCCCGGGAGTGGGAGGTAGGCACCTTATGGCAATGTATTTAAAGTGGTGATAACAGATGATAATGACATGTGTATCAGGTGGCCTCACTGAATCCTCATAGCATTATTTTCATGGATGAAGACTCGTACAAGGCCTCTACTCATACACTGTTTGAGCAGGAGCAGCCTTCAAGACCATGACAAGTTCTATATCAGGAGTATGCATATTTTTCCTGAAATACAAGGAATATTTACTGAAAAACAAGAGTGGGAAGTGTTGGCTTAGTAATCACTCGTGGCAAATCATTTTTGGCAACATAGAAGACGGTCTGAGTCCATCTTTTGGTTCTTGTTTTCAGAAAACAAGATAAGACAACATGGCTCATTTTAATCTGACAGACAAAATGGTAACATTACACTGCTGGGAGGAACAATCCGACAAACATCAAGGCTTTTTCAAATGATCCATGTGTGCTACACCTTATTGTTTTTTGCTTTTTTTGTTAACTTTCCCTAAAGTATGTGGAAATAGAATTGGCAAAAAGCCCTCTGATCTCGGTTGTTTTCGGCAAGACAATGCAGTTAACAGCCTGGCAATGAAACTGAATAACAAGTTGAAACAGAAAGATACAAGAAGAAAAAAAAATTAGGCAAATATTAATCTCAGTCTCGCTCCCCAACTCACACACAGTTTAGGGTTGGGTTTCTCATGCATGTCTAGAGAGCCAGCCCTTTGCATAGGCCATAGGCCTAGAGGTGGCTGCCTTGGGCGTTGCTGTGAGCCGTTGTTATATTCCACATAGGAATGTGGTTGATTCTTGTGGTCAACTTTTGTGTATTGTGCTGATTTTCGAAGTGCTCCTACTCCTGCTAAGTGGTGCCTTCTTCCAGCCAATCAATTCGCCTATATAAGGACTGAGGATCTGCATGTCTAGGCCTTCTGGACACTTTTTCCATTACACCATGTTTCTTCCGTGTAAGCCTATACTTTTTTGATTGTGTCTGTTTGTTAGGGTTTTGTCATATGTGACTCCTTAAGAAGAAGTTGTGTTTATTTCCAAACTTTCATTTTATTTAGTTTTCCACATTGGCCTTGTAAGGGAGCTCGGCCATTTTTGTTTCCTTGTGGGTCATTCTCTCCTATGTTGAAGTCGGGGTAGTTCAGTTGTATGTTTGTGTCTTTTTATTTTTATGGTTAGATTGTTGTATTTCTTTTTATTTATGGATAGCAGCATTTTGTTTATTATGATGGCCTTGGCTCTCCCTGAAGCTTTTGTGCCTTTGTGTGTAATTTAATGTTAGACATATGCTAACATTAAATGTAATAAACTTAAGACCATCTCCTCATTGGGATCTTCTAGATTTGTGTTACTCCCTGTTCGCCTAGACCTGCCTTAGGGATGTAACAGCCAAAGAAGAATGAAATTAATAATAACAATGATTTAGAGCCCTGACTGACGGCATTTTCTCATGCTCTGTCTTGACAACAGAAGATGAGCAAATACAGAAAAATAACTAACAACAACACCCCCCCCCCCCCCTTGGTTTCTTATTATTTGTTTAACTTGACCCAGAACCTGTCCTGCACAGTGCACTATGGGAGAGGGGGACAAGAGACAAGTTATCAGTGGGTGCATCTATGTAGCAGTTTATATTGACTGACGTCAACATCTCGTCATCTATTTCTCGTACTGTCATCATGAAAAGGTTGTTTACGTGCCCCTTTCAGAAAGCAGAGAAGGGAGGAGGAAGAAAAATGGTCCCGGTGTAGAGTTTATGTCGTTTTTCTGACACTAATAATGTTGTTTAACTTTCTGTATACTAGCAAGAGGCTAGCTAAGTTTAAATAAAGCTGCTGTAGATAATGTAGCTAGTGTCGGATTACATAATTGAAGAAGAGCATCTTATTTCAGTGATGAAGAATCACAGCCGGATGATGATTTATGTTTTTTAGCATATTAAGTTTTAGTCTGTCTACAGACTGTGATGAAGATGCATGTTTTGCTTGTACTGTAAAGTTATGGTAAATCTACTATACAGCTGTCCAGATTCACTGAGAAAGTACTTGCAGAGGTCCCCAGAAGATGCTGCAGAGGAGAATTTCCTCATATCTTAACCACTCGCTGAAAAAAGTTACATTTAAACAACTTTTTGTGGTCTCTGATGTCAATACTCATTGTTATTATCATTATTGACCTTGAGTGTCAAGAAAGGTGCCCACAAATAAAATGTATCATTATTATTGTAAGTCATTCATTTTATTATTATATTGTTATTATTACTGAATATTTGAGCTAAATTTGGTTACTAATTACAGTACTGTTGTCCATCAATAGTGTTTGTGTTGAAGAGGGGGGCCAACCATAACCTTGCCCAGGGCACCAGAGAAGCTAAGGCTGGCTCTGCATGTCTGTCCCTTTGCAGATGAGATGGCATTTGCCAATATGACCAAACCAAGGAAATAAGCTAACTTCAAACATAATTTATTTATCTAAGGGACTACACTTTCATACAGGGTGTCTGTATGTGTGCAGCTATACAGAGAGAAAGAGGGCAACTATCTGGGACAGTGCAGTCTCCCCTCTTGTTTCTGCAAAGACATTGATAAGCCAGTGGCTCTGTGTTGCAGCTCAAATCAAGTCCTCCCTTCTTTTAAATGATATTTTCTGCATATTTGCTTTATCTAAACTCAAAAGAGACAAGAAGTGTTAATACAATAGCTGAGAGCAGCTTTGCAGGAATGTGTGAGAGTGTGTGTGTCGGGTCAAAGTGGGATTTGGGGAGTTATGTGACAGGAAGCGAGGTAAGCTGAAGGGAAAGGGGAACCTTTGGGAGTGGAGTCTATTTTCCCTTCTTTCCTGTTTTCTGCTTTGCCTCAGATTGTTAGTCACCTTTTAACATCATCAACATGACTTCTCCCACTCCCTCAGTAGCAGACGATAAACTGAGAAGGAAGATAAACTAAGAAGGAAAAGTAATGAACAAAGAACTTCAATGCTTTCCCTTCAACGTGAAGTAATCCATCATTCAAAGGTGTGTCTAAGAAAGTGTCAGAAACAGGATGCTCTTATTTGTAAATAAAGGAAGAATATTGTAGTTCTTGTTCTTATGTAACAAACAGGGAAAATTAATTCTCCACCACTATGTCCATGCAGGTAAATCTGAAAATTATACTGTTCTGGTTGTGGTCTATCTGTTCATCTGTGTCTTTCAGACTGAAACATGTCATTTTCTTGAGCTGAACTGTTGTGGAACATCTTTATGTCAAACTGCATGTCGGATTACGTCAGGAAAAGTCCAGAGAGTTTCTCTCAAATTAGTATGTAAAATAAATATTGTACACCTTTTGTTTGCTTTTAATAATTCCTTGCATCAGTATTCTATAAAAAAACACTGCCATTGAACCCAGTAAACCAGGAAACAGTTAAAACAGAGCTAGAGTAAAAACATGCAGTCGAAAATAACCTAACTCTTCCACTTTTTACATCAGCGCCTACCTAATACAGTTGACAAGTTTTTTGCTATCTGGCTCAATGTCTGCTCACAGCATTATTAAAAAGTTAAAACCAGATAATGATAGGTGATTGTGGTTATAATGGAGCCAACTCATGTTTTAAGAAGGCAAGCAAATGTAACTGCTTTGTTACCACTTTAACTTTCAATTCTACTGTGATGGGAATTCTCAAACTCTTAGATCCCAAACGGGTGGAACCCTGTGGCGTTTTCCTGCTGGGAATTCTTTGGTAGGTACAAAAAAGAACCATGTAAATTTATTACGGGCTATGTCCTGTTTTCTTATCTGCAGCTATCAGTACTGTCTGTTCAGTAACATTTGTGATGCAATAGTATCTGAAGAAGAACCAGGTCAAAGAAGCCCTCAGGTGAATCAGACAACCTTCACAAACTCTTCCACAAAAAGACAATGTCAGCTCTTATTCTCCGATTGGCTCTGTTTATAGATTGTTGTTAATCTGAGTGGATTAAGCTGTCTCTCAACAGACTGGAACAAACCCCTAGCAAGTATTGCCATTGCCAGCCTTCTTTTAGCTTCTTCACATGTGGTTCTGAGTAACAAACCAAATGGCATACCAGGTGAAGTTTATGGACAAAACATCTTATAATTTTGACCTTTGATCTCATATTTGACTTACTGAAAGCTCTTTGGGTGGTCCAGCTCTGTTTGAACAAAAACAAAGATTTGTCACAACAGAAGCTGAACACACACACACTCACACACACAAAACATGTCTTCATATAAATTCATACAATCTTAATATTTTTTCTGATTCACACTTTTAAGAGATGCATTCATATAAAACTAATGTGCAACAGATTCGTTGGCGCTGAACTGGATTCCTACATCCATCTATTTTCTGTACTGACTAAATCCGACTCAGCAAGATCAACATCAACAAAAAGTCTGACTGAATTCTCTGGTATGTCTTTCATAATACCACTATGGGTGTATTAGCATCAACTGTAACATTTGCATGCAACAGCATGGTGTGTGTGCTGACGCAGCAATGAGCTCCATAAGCCCACATGAACACAAGCAGACACGGGGTGTTCACACACGTCTGCCTAACTTCAATTTGTGTGTCAAAACGCTCAGTTAGGGTTAAAGCTGCTGAGCGGAGCTACAGATTTTAATTAATCTCAACCCCATTTGGATTTCAGCTGCATGGCAAGCACCATTTCATGATGATGTAATGTTATTATTCCAAGATGATTTGAAGCTTTTTGATTCCACCTGTGAAAACACCTAACACACACATAGTTATAAATGGGCATTGGTGGGAGTTATTTGCTGGTTATACCGAAATTTGCAGCAACAAACCAAATAATCGCTTAATTTGAACATTAGACAGTCATCACGAGTGTTCACAGGACAAACAACAGTAAAAAGCCTCACTGATTTTGATCATAATGTGCGATAAGTGCAGTAACTTCATCCACATTGCCAGACATTAGTGTAACTGAGACATACACGAAGCAAATGATCACATACAGAGCATAAGTGCACCAAACTTACCCTGCTAAACTCATGTAATTGCATAGCATGCCATGCAACAAACACCCTCTACATCTTTTTGCTTCCCCAAACCCCAAATCTACATGGACAATGCAACCATCCATGAAAAATGCTGTCAAGCAATATAAAAATCACTTCTTGTCTCTGTGATGTATCACTCTGTTGAATTATATAGCTGTCGTTTGGAGAGCGGGTGCAGGAAGGGGAAGAAAGATGGAAGAATGGAGGGAGAAATGAGGGCAGGTCTTGAACTTAGAAACAAGGGAACTTGTAAGGACAATATGGACCGTTCCTGAACACAAACAGCAATCCAAGTATAAAATATTTACTGTGTAATCAATCATTGCAATTAAGGGCATTCATTATTTTTTTATGTTTCTCTTTTTCAAATGTTAAAACACTTAAATAGGCAATTTATTTTGTATATATGGTAAAAACAATGAATGAATGGTTGCTATAGACATGCAAACCAAACGGACATTTATGTACCTGATCCGATGGACACTTTGATGTCATTTTAACACATCAAAAATCATAAACGCATGATTATTTCAAATGTTAAAAGAACATTAAATATAATGTATAGTTATGTGCATAGATGATGTACTTCCCATGTGACTCCTTCTAGAGTTATTCCTGCCATGTAGCTGTTTTCTAAGCAGCAAAGCCTGTCACGATGGAGACTGCAGTGATACCAGCTCACTATGAGTCCTGGTATGAATAGTATTTACACAGTGCAACTGCTGGTGCAACAATGACCAAAACTCAATATTTATTGATGAAGAGTTAAACACCTACAAGACAACAGGGTGAAGGAGGTGACAGACAATACCAAACAACCAGGAATAATCAGCAGAGGTCATATAAAATCAGCTATGTTAACTATGTAACAAAACCATTTCTGGCATATTTATCTGATAGCGTTGCAGACATGTTTCACTGGAAAACACAGCAGGGATTCACAAGGACAGAGATGGAGAGATACCAGAGTTCTGAGAGTAATACTGGGATTCTATTATCTCTTAAGCCAGCGTGGCAGCAGTTTATCACAGTTTTGAATCACAAAGTAATTGCAATCTGCAAGGAACTCCACTTTCACTGCCTAAGACCACTTAGTCAGCTTTCACTGCCTGTGCCATTCAAGATAAAACAATTACAAAGAGTAAGCAAGCAGGTTCGATGACAGATCATGTCAGCTTGTGTTTTATTTACCAGGCTTTACTGAATCTAAAATCGATACATGCTTTATTCTACAATAAAGTGAAACAACCTAGGAATGGATTTAAAGGAATGTCAGAGCCAAACTGGTGAGCTGATAAGCTGATGGAAAATGAATGAAATGAGTTGAAAAGGTGTACTCATTAGATCCAGTTTCTAAATTGTGAAACTAGGTTAATTCTCTAGGTTTTATGTCATATCTTTCATTTAGACTTTTCATACTTCTAAAATTGGACATATGGACTATATGTACCAACAGTTAATCTAACAAAGCAAAGTGAGAATTTGACCCATGTACAGCTGGACCACCTGTGGCCTCTGTGTGAACGTATGGGCAGTTGTGATAGAGATATTCAGAGAAAGCCAGGTACTTAAAAGGGACTCTTCTCTGTTCTTTTTCTTTTCAATCTAAGAGAAAAATCACAAGGTTGTAAAAGAAATTAGCTATTTTTCAAACTCCATTTCTAAACAGTAAAATTTAGATGGCAGATAAATTCAGTCCACAGCTCCAGATAAAAAAAGAGACCATTTCAACTTATTCTTAAATCAGCATCTTTCAATATTTCTATACCCAAACACATCAAATTCTGCTTTATGTGAGAAACAAAGCGGCAGTCTGAAAAATGAAATAATTTAGGACTGAAAGGGATGAGCACAAACTCTTCACTAAAAAAAACCACAGGCTGAAATCAAGTGACCTTCAAACATGGGGGCAAATGTAGACCGGGGTGAAGTGCACGGCTTGTTGGAAACAGACTCCTACGGGCTGGTTGAAGTCATGAAAAGCCAGAATAAAATTTCTACCAGTGTGAACTGAAGAAAAGTCAACAGGACAATGGGAATTGGATTGTAGAAGGCTAGAGTAAGGTCATGTTTTCTATCCATCCATCCATTTTCTGTACCGCTTAATCCATGCAGGGTTGTGGGTGGGCTGGAGCCTATCCCAGCAAGTATCA
>JBBBVU010000020.1:6741083-6752748 GCA_037177055.1 Atherinosoma microstoma
TTTGTTCAGCACAAAACAGCAGCCAGACAATCATTCTGCTTGCTACAATGCTGGACAAGACAGGTGTTAAAAAAAAACAAAAACAAAAAAAAAACAAAAAAAAAAATGTTTATGTTTATACTTCCCATCCAACCACAATCAAATTCACTGTAACCAAATGGTGCAATTTATCTGGATAATTTTCATGGGTGTGTGCATGTGTGTTTTTTTTCTTTGAACGATGACAAGCCAGAATGAAAACAAGCCAAAATGAAATAGGAGTAACAAAGCTATTTTTAAAGTGTATGGAGTAGAAAGTACAAATAATTGAGTGAAAATGTAAGGATGGAGGTAAAAATAATTTCTCCAGTAAGGTATCTGGATTCAACTGAGTGGCCCTATAGGATCAAAGTTCATCTTTAAAGTAAAATAGAATGACTTAACTTTCCATTGTACAGTTTCCCATGTAATACAGGTTTGATTATATAAAAAAAAAAACTGTTTTCCATTCAATGTCTGTATATCAACAGAATAAGGGGTGTTCACTGCTGAAAGATGGTGTTTTCTTTTAGCACACTAGCTGTCACAATACCCAAACCCTCTTTACCTGCGTCAAACTGAATGTTGAACAATTTTATGCTTTCTCGAGAATACTGAGGGGTCTCTCTCCCCTTGTATTATTCTGCCCTTTACAGTGACTTTTCAAGTCTGAGTTTTTCATTTAAAATTACTTTGATTCTTTTCTCTTTTTCAGTGTCCCTCTAGGTGTGAGCTTTCAGTTATTGTCACTGCTACTGTCAAAGCTGGACCCTCATAAAACATTCCCAGTTCTGGTTGCATGTCTGATTGTCAGGGACATGTTGTCTCAACCTCTCTTGTTGAATAGGTTCAGCTGGAGCTTTGGCAACTGGGTCAGTGTGGCTTGCTCTTTCAGGTGCAGAGACCCTGGAGGAATGTTTTTTTTTGGTATTGTTTACAGAAAGCTCTCTTGGAGAGAGGAAGGGCTTTCACAAAGATTTAGACTTTCACAAAGGTTATCGGTAACACTTTACAACAATGCTACAAACCATATATTTTACTAATGTGTAACTCATGATGAACTAATGCATTCATTAATGCAGGATCTATCCTGAATTCATGCTGCTCATCATGAACTAATGATGATCTCAATGTGGACTCATGTGATTACTTCACACTTAATAGATCATCAATTGACAAACTTTTTCACTGTTATTTTTTATAATTCCAGCAACACTTCACTTTCCATTTTTGGATGAACTGATTATTCCATCATCCATCTTTCTATCTATTCATCTGTTCAACTGTATGAACCTTAGAATAGAACTTATCTTTGACAACCATGTCTATGTTAATATATACTAATTTATAGAAAACAATGATAAACACAGCAATTAATTTGATAGTTTATGTTATTTATGCTGTACTTTTTGCAATTTCAACTTTTTCTTTTCACTGTTGAATTATGCAAACGTTACGGATGACTGAAGCTTTGACTTTACTATTGAAAAGTTTGATTTTCATTTCATTTATTTTTATTTTGAGCAAATAATGTGTTAAGAGTAAAACAAACTGAAGAAGATGCGGAACAGTAGCTGCACAGCCAAGTCCAAAGTTGACCCGAGTGTGGCCACACAAATCAAAGATCCATTGATGCTCGAAATGGAGTGGGGAGAAGTAAAACTTATTGAACCCCACCCTGATTTGTAAAAAAAAAAAAAAGGTACATTCACTTAAAAAACAAAAAGTTGTTTCCTCATTTAATCATCTCGGAACAACCTCATCAACAAACAGTTAGTATTATATATTCACATGTGTAAAAACACATAACACACTTACCTGTGTTTATACACTTATATTACTACAGGTAACAATGATTTTTCAAATACCAACAATGGTAATGGGAATACCATAGTTGTTTTTAAAAAGCTGGCTTTATGAATTTGATATATTTAAGAAAGTTTTGTTGGGAACAGTGCAGTATATCAGGCAGGAACATTATTGCTTCAGTATTTCGTCAACCTATTCATGTTCTCTTCTTGCATTATTATTCTAATTTAAGGTCCTGACATTTCAAGAGCTTTGCCAGAATCCTGCAAAGAAGAAAAAAGGAGCTACATTTACAAACCTGAGCACCTGAAAGCTCATCAGAGCCGACCATATGAACATCAAGGTTGTGATAAGAGGCGAGGAGTGTCTGTTGCTCTTAAGCTAATCAGTTCAGTAAGTCCTTGTCATTGTTCGGTCGTGCAGATCTCTGAGACTCTTCATGTGAGACTCAAAGGACTATGGCATGATGAAAGATCTTGACTGCAGTGTCGCTCTCAAACTTAATTTATTGCTTGTTTGTCATATATGACAATTATTGCAATTTGTTTGATGGATGTGATGACGGCTACTTTTTAACATCCAGATTTATGACTGCAAAATTCATTCTTTACATACAGTCTGAATGGTGTTTTTTGGTCCGACATCCAAAACGTTCCAGAAAAACTAAAAGTGACTAGGCTTTATCAAAACAGGCAGGACCTAGACAGTAATTGTCAAGCCATTTTAGAGACTCACAAATCCCTTTGTGTGTACTCATGGTGGCTTCCTTCCCATATTAACCCCATCAGCTTCTCAGCACGAGTGACATGGAGCAAAGTTGACAGTTGCATGAAGAAATACCACAGAAAGGTCTCTGTGGCCTAAACTGTAAATCCATACTAGGATGCAAAATTAATGTGACCCACATGAAGATTTCTAAAGCTATATGTGAACACACAAATAAGTAGTGATTCAATATTTAATCTGTTTCATAAATATGCATTGAAAACAAACAGTTTTTCTCTTTTCTTTGCTGTTGTCTGGCAAGCTAGCAATAGTTGCTTTTAGTTACTTTGGCTTTGGTTGAACTTGAAATCATATTTATAAAATTACAGAAAACAACTGCTTAATGAAGGACATGATCTCTATTTTCAAGATAAAGATCAGGAGGTTATTTCGAATTTTGAATCTTTTATAACTGTTGTAAATGATTGGTTAAAGGCTGATTAAGGTATGTTAAATTGCATCTAAACCAATGTTGTGTTTTTGGTTGTTTTTTTAATAACTAGATTGAACCTGTTTTCCAAAGGTACAGTAAGTGTTGTGATTGGATAAATCTGAAAAGAAAAATTAATAGGACATTTTAAAAATAGAACAATGAGTTGAAGGATTTGCTTTGGGGATCTGATTAAGAAGCCTTCTAGACGCAACCCAGCTTAAGTGTTTTGGACATGTCCCACTGCAACAATGTATTAGACACATGACTGGACACTAATCCCTTCCCTAAAGTGTAGACGTATAAAGATCCTAATAATCCACTTTTAGGGTACAGTTGCATTGAAAAATTCAAGATGCAAGACACCATGGTTTGAATATTCAAGGACACATTGTTTCAATATTAAGTATTCTGGTGGTTTGTTAGTCTTTTTGAATTTAATTAATATGTCAGAAATTACAATAAACTTTAAAATGATCTGCCTGCTTTCCAGTGCTGTTTTTGAATTGAATTGACAAGGATTGGCTATGAATAGGCGAATGTAAATAGTTAAAAGGACAACAAAAAAAAACTTTGCTTTGACCCTTTAATGCCTGAACCAAGAAATAATGTGCAAAAAAGAAAGAAAGTCTAAATTACTTAATCTGAAGTCTTAATCTGGCCCTTTAACACAATGTGAAAAAGAAACTAAATAAACAAAAATAATTTAAATATATGTGTCATTAATTATCGTGCAATATGTCAGAATTATTACAGTTCAAAAGGATTCCACCAGGGGGCAGAAGACAACTATCAGATTGTATTCAAAAGGATTTTAAGCAAAGCTTTTACCATAAAATAATGCAATAAGTCTCACATGTGTCAAGTATGATATGTTAGGTATTAAAAGGTTAATTAAAAAAAGTTTTTTTCTTATTTCAAAGAAAGCTTAAACTACGTAAGAGGAATGGAAACAAATGTATGAACCGGGCAGTTAAAACAATGTGACTGACATCCCAGGTGGTTGATTGATTATTTCTTTGTTGTAATAATGCTTCTTGGCAATAATTCCTACTCCCTTACAAACAAAAAAAACATGTGATCCATATTTGGTTTTTCTTTGAGGGTTGTTGGAAAGCCTGTTTATTTTACTTTTAAATTCTGCCCCATTGGTAATAAAAAACAAACTGCATTTGTGGGATGAACAGCAGTGATCTTCAGCAGAGATGTGATGAGCACGAAAAACCTGCCAGATCTTCTCTGCCAATTTCAAACAGCTTATTCTGTTATTGGCTGCAATGACTGCCCTTCACCATCAGGCCTGTTTGCACTGGTGTTGGAAACATGTGCACTGGAGCCCGAACATGAGGAAGAATGGTATGTTCACCGATGAGTCCAGATTCTGCCTGTGGCAGCTTGATAGTAGAGTCAAAGGGTGGAGAGGATGCGGAGAATGCTCTGTTGATTCCTGCTCTGATAGGGTAACAGATTTCGGTGGAGTGCAGCATGGTGTGGGGCAACATCACAGTCACTGGAAAAACAAGGCTTGTCAACATTGGAGGCAATTTTAAAGTGCAGAGATATCGAGATGAGATTCTGCCATCAGTGGCAATCTCATATCTCCACAGTCTGGGACCAAATTTGATCCTCCAAGATGGGAACACTCACTCCCACAGGCCAGGGTTTATCAAAGACTACGAGTAAGGGAGTGAAGAGGGTGGAATGGCTTTCCTGCTGTCCTGACCTCAACCCCACTGAACACTTGAGGGATCAACTTGGGCGTGCTATTCATGTCAGAGTGACCAACATGACCACATTGGCTGACTTGAAGCTGGTTGAAGAATGGGATGCCATACCACAGCAGCGTGTGGCCATGCTGCATGTGACCAGCATGAGAAGGAGGTGCCAGGCCGTTGTGGCTGTGTATGGTTCTTTCACATACCACTGAGACCCCTGCTAAATGAATAAATAGTTAAATTGTTAATATGTCTGGTCTCTTCACACTTGAATCATCCGATCCAAAAATCAACTCCTTAGAGTCAATAGCAGAATAAGCTGTTTGGCATCGGTAAAGAAGATTTGGCCAATTTTATGAAAGGCATCGCCCCCATACTCAACTCTGCTGTACATCCCACAAATGCATTTTCCCTGGCACCGTCTCAAAAGGAAAAAAATAGTCTTTCCAATAGTACAAGATTCATTCCCAAGACGCATTGTTACAACAAAGAAATAATCCACCAATCACAAATTTCCTTACTTTTTGTTGGAGGAAGATAACTACGTCCTCGAACAATGTTGCTCATACCACGAACCTCTGGCAAAATTGAAGGTTCATCTAACAGACAGACATGAAATTTGCCCAACTTTTTAAAATGATACAGTGAACACAAGAAGCTTGTTGATTGTTGCAGTAATGATATGTAATTTCAACAAATTATGCCTCTGCCACATAAAGTGGGGGTCATATAATCACGTTTATTCAACATATTTCTGAAACAATCCTGTGTAATTTCTCAAAAGGAGTTCAACTAACTATTATACTGAAAATAATTACAATAATGTTGATTAGGGTTCATTACAGAAGGGGATCAAAATAAATTTTTAAAGCTACCCATGCCAAATATAAATCACCTTTCCCCAACTGCATGCTCATTATTTTTCAACTTTTGAGCTTTTTTTTCTACCTGAGGTTTCATGTCAATCTGCCCACAATGATAGTGATGAGATAATCTAGAAGTCTGTCTGTCGGTTGCATCTGCATAAGAAAGAAGGTAAAATTGAATCTGTTAGTAATATAAATAATGTAAGTAATAAGAATCACACAATAAAGATTAAAGATTGAAATTAAGGGGGGAAAACAGAGATTTTCAAGGCAGTGTAAAAAAGCTGCTATCTCTTGGAATGTCGCTGAACCGCTGCGGGGTGACTTGTTCACGCTTTAAGAAGAAACACAAGGAGATTAAAGAATTTTTTTCCTCTTGCACAAAGTGTGATTAGATCATCCAATCACAGTTCTACTAAAATTACTTTAAAGATGAAAAAAGTAAACAACTAATTTGAAATGACTGTAGGGAAGCCAGAAATTATTCAGGTACACACATACACACACAAACAAAATAAACCACACACTGAGTTCCCCTCACAAATTTAAGGGGCTCCGCAGCTATAAATTTTCACTTGCCAGAAAGATCAGCATGTTCTCTTTGCAGCATCTTCTAATAGCAGCAAATCAGCCGCCGAGCGGTCATTACTAACTGTGTTGGAAATTCCGTTAGTGATCGCACACAAAGAAAATACAGAGAGATGGCATAATTATCTTTCGACAATACTGTGGGCTGAAGGTGTTCTGCAGTAAATTAATTATCACACCCCGCTGTTTAAAACGAATGTTTCATAGAATACAGACCAGTAATCACATTTCTAATTGTAATGATTAAAGTAGCCATACTTTAAAAAAAAAAAAAAAAAAAAGATGCGTGGGTGGCTGCCATTCTTTCATGCTTGGGTACCAGAGGCCTGGGAGTTTTAGGGTCCTGTGCAGTTTCTTAGCTGTTTCCAGGACTGTGTTCTCCTGTACTAAGATGTCTGATGTTCCTCCACATATCTTTTGGAGTCACTGCCCGGAGTGCTCTGATGACCGAGGACACTATCGTTGCCTTGACCCAGCTCCAGGTTATCTGTAGCTGTTCTTTGAGCCTTTGGAATTTCTCCAGTTTCCTGTGTTCCTTTTTCCCGATATTGCCATCATTTAGGACAGCCACATCTTAGTTTGATCAGTCTCCACCTCTCTGGGATGGTGTTTCTCATTGTGACCGAAGGGTTTCCCGTTCATGTTCTTCACAGATGTTTCTGAACACAATGTGGTCTACTTGGTTATGGGGTTCCATGTACTCTTTTCTGGCCAGTATTTTACACCCTGCTGTCAGGTGCTGGATTGTTTCAGGGGCCTTCTGCACAGCCTACAACTGGGATCCTGCCTGGTGTTGTAGATCTGGATTTATTTTGCCTTAGTGCCAAAAGCTTTTTTTTTACCACTGAGCTGACTTCTCAGGATTTGCCTTACTCGTTGCTGCTTTCCTTGTGGCCTTGTCTTGGTTGCCACTGGTATACTTACAGTATAGCTTTCCTTGATCTTACATGTATGTATGTATGTATACATGTGTGTGCAGGTATGTTTATATCTAGTCATGTCAAGTCTGTTTATCGTAAACACATTGGCATCATTCCGTTCTGCATCAGCCAGAAGAATACAAACATGACATAAAAGAAAAGTAAACATTGAATAAACTTACTGCTCTGACTAGACTATAAAGGAAAAAAGAAATAAATCCACCATATCAGATCATATCTTTGGCCAGCTGTGGAAAAGTTACGGTTTTGAAGTAAGGAAGAGATTGAAGAAGATGTCAGACTGGGCTACATGTGCAGCAGCGATCTGAATCAAATAACTGTTTCCGTATTCTGTATTTTGCTTGGTTGGGAACATCAAATTTGATTTGTTTGCAAGATGCTGCCTTTCTTTGGATGGCAATGACACGACACTAGGCAAAGACTTTGTTCTTTTTGTTTTGATGATCTGACAGCTTTATACATTTTTCATATTTTCATCATATCTGCATCAGACAGTGCGGTTTCCCTATGTAAAACATTTTTAACATCACCTCACCATATGAACATTGTGTACCTTTCCTTTCTTTTAATCATTACTTTCACTTTTTAATAAGCATGCCAAATGTTGTGTGTTTTTTTTTTTTCAGAATGAATAGTTTAGGTGGTGAAAGCTTACTGTGCTTTTTATGTTATGACACGTTACCACAGACTAAAGATTACAGAAAACATCCTGCATTAAATTCAGTCAGAAACAAACCAGTTAAAAGATAAAGCCTTTTATGGTAACAAAAGCATACAGTTTTCTATTTGACATTCATGGCTCTGCAGTAAGCTGCCCCCTGCCTTTCAAGAGACATGCTGAAGATATAAGCAGGCCGTATGGCAAATCCCCCATGGGTGTTCACAAAGTGAAGCCAGGGCAACAACAGTGCAGTGTTATCTGCATCAGAGCCACTGGATAAACTATGTTAGATTAAGGGTTGGTGGTGTGGAGGCAAGGCTTTACCTTGGATCAGAATGAGTGCAGTGAACAATTTGTGTATGGCAAATCATTTAAATTCTTTCTTCTTCTTCCTCTTTTTTTAATAACAAGAGATGGATATCCCTCTGTGTTTTGATTAGCTGATAGATTAGCAAAGCATGTCATTTGTGCTCTGCCTGAACTAATACAATCCTCTCTTTCGGTCAGGTGAGCATGTGTTTAGTTGGTTGTCACGGCCCTGCATTAATCTGGATGTTTACCCTGTTGGCATGTTAAAAAGGGATGCAGGGAAGCAATGCTGATACCTTCAAACCCAGAAAACACGAGCAAACATGAAAGATTGCAAAGTTCTCATACAAACCAATGAAAATAGAAAAATAAATTGACTAAAAGACCCACGTTTATTCATGTGGTATGTAAACTGTTGCTACTTAAAACAACCCACACTCCTCTCTTGCCTTTATGTTACACTGTTTACTACTGCTTTAGATTATCCCAACACAATGCTACTGTGGGCTTACAGTGGTTTGTTTCCCTCCAGGTTCTTCCTGCAAATCAAATCCACAATTTCTGATAATGTTGTAAACAAAATAGGTTCATTTGACCTCACTTAGTTGAATCCTTTACGATTAATACAATAGGCAAGAATGAAACAGTCCTACAGTTTCTAGTGGTCATTCAGTGTGACAAAATCATAAAATGTTTAAGTATACGTGGACAAACAGTCACAGAGTGAATTGTGGAATCATTCTCCGAATGCTTGGTTTTTACTCTTGAATGTGGTCTTTTTATACCTAAAGTTACGAATGATACTGTAAGTCTGAGTTGGAAATGAAAAAACTGTGCTCCTTCATTAGGTTGAAGCTCGTCAATTACACAATCTAATATAATAAGGGCTGTCACACAGTATCTAGGTTTTACAATTTATTCCTTAGGTAGGCTGTGCACTTATTATAAGAGAGGCAAAATAAAAACAAACAAACAGTAAAAGACTGTTTTCTGAAGGATCAATACTACAACCCTGTCTCATCAGGAAATCTATAGTTTGTGTATTTGTTGACTTATCAATGATGCAATAGTTTCAGAAATCTAGAAAATGTTTTTTGTTGTTGTTGTTGTTGTTGTTTGTTTGGTGAGACAGTGGGGTTACGTGATGGGAGGCAATGCTTATAGAAAAGTGAAAGGACTGTGGAAAATATTAACAAAAAAACATGATTTGATCCTATGTCTCTTAAGTGACAGTAATTCAACACCATCACCCAAGACCCTCCTATCTCTTTAAAAATGCATTTTTCTCCTATTAAAAGCTGTCATCAGTACATCATAAGCATCATCCTGTTGTCACAAGGGACTATATTACAGAAAGAAACTGAGAAAGAGAAATGGAACAAATTTACATTGTTTGAGGCTTTATTGTAAAATTGCAGCATATTGGCCGTGGACCAATGGGTATTTCAGGATTTGTCATACTATTTCATTTAAATATATCACAGCACAGCAGGGACCAAATGCATTAACAGTCCCTACAGACAAAAACTATGTATGTTCTTACACATAAACTTGAGAATGGAGGGAATGTGCAGTGACAATATGTACACTCGGGGGATTCTTACACTATATCTTTGTTCTTAGAGCAGTTTGACGCTGATATGAAGGGGAAATGGAAGAAAAGGCAAGAGAATTTAACTCTACACTAAAGACACTGTTTAATAGCCTACAATGGTATTTCCTTCCTTTTTTTCCCGTCTAATATGGCCTTATGTTTCCTTATGTAACCATATGCTGTACTTTCAATGGCTTTGAAAGAAAAACTAGCTAATGAGCAGTGTTGGGCACGTTACTTTGAAAAAAGTATTAATTATAGTTACTAGTTACTTCTCCCTAAAAGTAACTGCGTTATTAATGGAGTTATAGCATTATAAAAATAGCTGATTACTCGGAAAAGTAATTATTCTATTACTTTTTTTAAAATGTTCAGATGTGTCGCCTTTAACGGAACTTCAGATTAATCTGCACTTTCATTAATAAAAACTGAATAAAAGGCCACATCTGATTAATAAATAACATTTTGTAGAATAAATTACTAAGAAAAATCAAGGAGACTAATCTCAGCCTGATGGATGTGACGTTGTGTTTCTTCCTCCTCCCCCTTGTGTCTCTGTGTGTGCGCTGTTTTTATGTGTCTGTGTTTCAACTGCATCCCTCCGCCTCCTCTTCACAACGGCAGCAGCACAATATAGTCCGAACAAATGTGAAACTTTGGTTCACCCAAAACAATAATGAACCTCATCTTACAATAGTAAAGTGAACATCAGTAACGGTAACAGCGTTGTAACAATGGAAAGAGTGATTAGTTAAATCACGCATTATTGGAAAAAGTAACGCCCGTTAATAATGGCATTTATAACGCCGTTATTCCCATCACTGCTAATGAGGCTATAAAAAGATTATTTTGTCTCAAGGTTTGCTCATACTTGCTGCAGGAGCTCCAAAGACTATCTAAGAAAACAACCAACATATATACTGTATGTTTTTTATCTGTATGTCACTGTCTTCTTCTTTACTGTCTCCACAGTATGTCACATGTAGGTTCATCTATTGCAGATATAACAGGGTTTGCCGGGAAGCTCAGTCCATAGTTCTGATTCTGTCCTTGTGTGAGCTCATTTACAGTTTATCATCTTCTTCACAACCCAATTATTTCTTATATGCTTCAGAGTCCTTCAGAGGACTTCAGAATTTTAGGACGTCAGTCCTAAAGTTGAGCTGCTTTTTTATTGTCGGTTTCATTGTCAGGTTAATTTAGTTGTGGTATATATCAATCAATCAGAATTTATTTATATGGCACTTTTTATACAGATGAATGCAGCACAAAGTGCTTTACAAAATTAAAGAAAAACAAGAAGAAAAAATGAGGGACACAGATACATGCGCATGCATACCTGCACACACATGCACACATTTAAGAGCAATAGGATAATGGTAGTGGGGAAGCACTAGCTCTCTCTCAGCACTTTGGAGAAGAGGAGACACTAGAGCTGGGGCGTCCAGCCATGGCACACAATCCCTCCTCACCCCAACACACCCAACCCAAATCAACGAGCCACCATGCAGAACATCATGGCTGTAGCATCAACTTGACCTGAGCTAGATGCGCCAAAGCAGGGAAACACCCAAAACCCGCAGGACAGCAGCCCCCTGATGAACAACCCCGGGCACCCCCGCACCAGAGAATGGATAAAAAGTAAAAGGAACACAATTAAGAGTAATAAGAAAAGATTAGATCATTCAATTAAGAACATATACCCTACTAAAACCAAATAAAATGAAATAAAATAGGACAGTAAAGATAAACAATATAAAAAGATAAAAGGTAGTAAAACTTCTGAAAAAATCTAACTGAAAGCCAGACTAAATAGATTTGTCTTTCCAGAGGCAAGGACTGTAATAATAAAAAGCTGACTCACTGTGTGTCTTTTCTGCTTTTAGGGATTGATTAAAGTAGCACTGAACCCACCGTTTTTGCGCAAAAACAGAATAGCAGATTAATTACTTGTTACCTATTATATTTT
>JBBBVU010000020.1:6754203-6771860 GCA_037177055.1 Atherinosoma microstoma
TCAGTTCACGTTCGTCCAAAATATGAACGAGTTCAATGAACGATCGTTCATTGAACTCGTTCATGCACAACACTGCATTCTCATATAACATGTTTAATGCAAAATGGGCTATTCTCTAGTTGTCTTTTGTACCAGTTTATAGCTCTGTAGAATAATGTAGTAGGCTATATTAGGTATGTTACCTTTAGATTTCGCAAACATATTCATTCCACCCACGCTGTATTGCAAAAAAATTTTTTTGTTGTTCCTTAAATAAAAATAACAAACACAGTAGAGCCAAAGCTATCTGAAACTTAAAAAAAAAAAAAAAACTTTCATACTGTGTCTTCTTTTCAAAAACGTCTTGATTTCCAAAACATAGATGATTGGATTTTCAAATCCTGCCTTGTGCTATAGATGTCATTAATATTTTATATCAGGATGTTCAGGTTAAAAACAACAACAAACACACTCCTGTTAGAATGCACGGCAGCGCTGAGAGATAAAAACAAACACACACAAACACAATATATGGTATTCTCCATTTATAAAATGTGAATGTTTATTAAATGTTGACAAGAACATTAAAACACAGTATCAAGATTCAGCAAAACAATCTATAGTACTTCACCAAAAATAAAACAAAGAGAAAACATAGTTAGTTTTACGCTAGGAATGGAGGAGTTGGAGGACTGAGGGATGGGAAAGGGAGGAGAGCGGCTGCAGGAGCGGGGTAAAAAAAGAAAAAAAACAGCATTAAAGAGGATGGGAGTTAGAAGCTGGTAAAAAGAAGAGAATTTAGGAGCTGGGAGTAGGGAGTAGGGTTGGCAGCAGAGGCTAAGGCAATTAAGAAGGTACACACTAAGAAATATAGAAGGTTTGGGGACCTGGAGGATCAATAAAGAGGGCGCTGATGCTCTGTAATGAGTAGGGTAACAGGGATTGATTAGAGCCTCTGATTTCACTCTTTTATCTTCTCTTCCATTGGGGTCTTAGCACACTGTAGCAGAGAGTGAGTATAAAGGCTTTCACGCAACAAAAACACAAAAATGGGGCCTGGCAAATAATAGATGTCCACACATTTAAATAACAAGGGGCAACATTAACATATACAGTGTGCACAACGTTTGTGTGGAGGTGAACAAAGAATCTGGGAGTGGGTTTGCAGGGTTTTAGGGTACAGGCGCCGTTTAACACAGTACCAGAAGGTGGTCTCCACTCTAATGGGTTCACAATCACAATAAGTAATAGTTCATCATAATAATGTAAATCTCTCTGTTATCAACACAAACTGCAGGGGAGGCGAGCTGTACACAAGCATCACATTACTTGAAAATTCCACACTGAGACACACTCAGCCTCCCACTCTCGTCTGGCTCATGCACACAGGCATGTACAAACTAAAGCATGTGCCTATATGTGTACACAGAGACATTATAGATGCACACTTGTGTACACAAACACACAAGCTCTGTCAAGCACAGATACACGCACACGCACGCACGCACGCACGCACACACACACACACACAAGTTTGCATACATTCACCCACACATTCCAGCTCTTTCTCCTTATGTGACTTCTCAAAATTCCAGCTTAAATTGACAATAGCTTCTGACATTACTTCACAATCTTGTGCCATATTAACATCAGCATTTTTTTTTTCTTAACAAGTGTCTGTGCTTTGATGAAAGAAGGTGGCAGCAGTCCTTCTAGACATGACGCATAGCTGTATGTACTGTACACAGCTGAGGTGCCTCAGAGGCATATGCAGCGAGGGCAGATCCCACAGAGCATCGGCGACGACAGAAACCCTCGCAGCTGCTCAAGCGTCAGAGGTATTCAGCGCGGCGTTGCTCGGTGCTACACGAGCACACTTTCAAAGCTCACTTCCACAAGACTTTCCAAAGCCATCACATATGTCCAGCAAGGCAGCCATTGTGCCCCCAAAAAGTTTGAAGTCTTTTCATATTGTTCCACTGAAAACAACCTTATGTGCTGCATCTTTGAACGAGCAAGTGCCTGAGGAATAGACATGTTCCTCCTCCTCCTCCTCCTCATCGTCACTCGTATTCAAGCTTCGGAGCAGCAGAGGCCAGTGACAACTGCCCATCTTGTTGAAAAAGAGGAAAAAGTTCTCCTTTTTCTTTTGAACAGGTGGATTTTAAGTCCATGTGCTTAAGCTCTCCGTGTTTTAGCATAGTAAGAAACAAATCACATGCTCTGAAAGTCATACACACTGTACAGTAAAATCTACAGATATTTTAAAGCTTTTCATACACCATCCAAAAAAGAAAAACGAAAACAAGCGGATTGATCAAGTTCAAAGAAGAGAGAAATACTGAAAAGATGGAATTGCACTGTTTTTCACTCACGTTGATTTGTTGTTTTCTTCACAACATTTTTTTTTTATTTGCGTATTGTTCTCTTTTTCTTTGCTTTAGGCAGTTTTGATTTTTGCCACGACACATTGCACAATTTCTACTCAGAAGAAAAAGACAAAAAAAACAAAGAACGATGGAAAGTGGTGAAGAGCGTCAAATCTTATTTTACAGCAAGTTTGACCATTTCTTGCATGACAGTAAAAACTGTCATGCAAGAAAACCCCATAACAACCACCTGGAAAGGAGAGACACATTACAAAACAGAGTACAAAAAAAAGGATGTGGGATGTAACATCTCTTTACCAGGTCTCATTCTGTGTTGCAGAATCTCTCAAACCTTTTCTTTTCTTCTAGAGAACATATCTTACATGCCTAGTTATTTCATGTTTCCACTACTTATGAGGCTATAGTGAAGGAATGGCAGCCATTCATCATCCTCTGTCTATCTGTGCTTAACATTGTGCTCACAGTCAAGCTTCCTCTTCTGAATCCTCGACAGGAAACTGATCTCTAAGAGAGCTCTGTTTCTCCGTCTGTCTGTCTTTCTGTCAAACACGCACACATGCACATTCACACGCACACACCTACACACACAAAGTGCTGGGTTACCATCTGTGAGTGCTGAATCAATTGGCCAGTACTCAGCTGGCAGGCTGATGAGACAAAGTGCCCAATATGCTCCCTAATGGTCCAAGTTAGATGAATGAGATCCTACATTGTCTTTTTTTCTCTCTCTCCCTCTTTTTCATCCATTTTGTACCTTTTCCCACTTCCTCTCCCCACTTTGATGCGCTCTGCCCCTCTCTCCTCCAACCAATTTAACTCTTGTCAGTTTCTTTCCTCGTTTTCTCAAGTCTTCCTCTCATTATCGGAGGACCTGCACTTCTTGCCACTACCCTGCTGGGTCTCATTCACACAGATAAAGGATGTAAATGCAATATAGAGCACCACTGTGCTTTCCCTCCGCACAGGTGAAACTCAAGAATTTGAATCTTCTGCTCATAATTTCTGAAGGGTTTGTCTTGTTCTACTACACGGTAAAGAACCTCTCACATTCTCTACCGCGACGAGCAGTGAGGCTGAGCCCGTCTAAGTGCCATGTCACCACAGATGGGAGGTCAGAGTTACATGTCAGGAGAAACTCACTGGTCTGTGATTCCTGCAGATGATGGTTGGGCTGTATAAAAGCTAGTGCAGTGGACTGCGGGCTCAGAGCACTGGTATGCTGTTTTTATGAATGCAAAGATAAGAGATGAGGGTATCATGGTTAGAATATATCTCAAAGAATGGGATCATAAAGGATTATGGCTGCCAGCATGACTAGTAGGTGAGTGATGGAGATAGAGGAGCAAAATGGAGGACACTACAAGGCAAACTGCAGAGTCAAATAAACCCAAAGAGGTATGATTTTAGTGATTAAACAATATCAAGACAAGTAACTCCATCTAGCTGTCAGAAATTGTGGTTTGTAATGTTCCAAAAATGTCTTCTTTTTTTCCGCTTTCTCCATTAGTTAAGTTTTATTTATTGTCGGGGTCACGGGTGGGACGTATCTTCATCTCAGAGAACTTGAGGGAATACTGCCAACCAGTCCAGGAGGACCACTCGATGCCATCGGCGTAGGAGGTGTGCTGACCACGCAGGTATTGGCCGTTGAGGTTGGAGGTGTGGCAGTTTCTGTACCACCATGCACCGTGGTAGAAGGAGGCGCAGTTATTCTCGGAGTGATCATTATCCTTGTCCTTGGTGGTGAACTTCATTCCATTGTGCTTCAGCAGAGAATCACCTGAAATACACACATATATATATATATATATATACACATGTTTTCAGGACTTGTGTTTTTTCCATAGCAAAGACAAGCAATATTCTTTTTAAATATGGGTAGATGGAAGACTAAAAACATGTTTTAAATAACAGCTATTGCATTGCATCAACTTCAAAATGGCATGACTTTTCAAGTTATCGTTTTAATAAACAGAGGGATAAAAGAATAAAGTTTAAGGCTCCACAGTTCTCCAGAGAAATAATTCTCATTATCTAACAAGGGAGGTCAGACGGCTTTGCACATTCATCAACGTTTCCGTTGTGACCTTTAAGTCTTTTATTAATGATTCCCCGATGGTTGCATCCGGATGTCTGTCAGTCAATAAACACAAAAGTTTTAGCAGAGAAAAACGATGCACCTAAGACATGTGAGCTCATATCCTGACATCATTCTTCCATGCATTTATCTATCGGGTTAAAAAAAATGGTTTTAAAAGTATAATCAGTGAGGGAGCATTCCTTCTTGCACCCCACGATTGTGAATATGACAGTGATGTAAGACAACTGCAGGGATGCGGCACAGCCAAGTGCCCTTAATCACGGTCTGGGTAGTAAATCTGATCCGCACAATCAAACAGCTGAGCTGGAAACATCTTCCGACCATGTAAAGATTTCTCGTTGGCAAACTCTCAACAATGAAAACTGCTTTTAAAGCCATGGCTCTGAGAGGCTTACGAGTAAAATGAAAGCAGCATCCTCTCAGATACTATGGTAGGTCCACACGTTTTCAGCAAATGGATGTTCTAAGAGCTCATAATGTGTGATAAACTCCTCATACCCTCCCTTCATTATTTCCTTCTTCTTTCTTTCTAAAGCAGGTTTCACACTGACCCTAGAAGTGAAGGAGAAAGGACAAAGCTGTGAGCAGAATGAAAGTCAGCTCACCAGCAATCAGGTGATGGCTAACAGCTCATGAGGGCATCAAACAGGGCTTAATTGCCCAGGATGTGGCCACCCCGCTCCTTACTCTCTCTGTCCCACTCCGCTCTCCATTTGCCATTACTATGGTAACCATTCAGTTAGAAAAATAATTTGACAAGCATGTCTGATGTTCATGTTGTGTGCTGTTTGATGTTTAAAAAAATAGTAGGGAAGGAAAAAGAGGGGGAAACAAAGAAACAGCTCACTGGTGTCACCGGTGGGATAAATTGTCCAGGGGTGTATAAAGTAGGAAAAAAGAAAAACAGTAGCACTTTAAGGCTCATTTACAAGGCAGTGGATGTCACCTTGGTGGCTCGGGGCCAGCGGCCTCCTCTGATGCCCATTAAGATCCAGCTGCTCCCAGTGCAAATGAGCACTTGTCAGCTGATCGGGAAGCAGCCACACAAGGACAGCAGTGAAAATACTGATAATAATAACAGCAGAGATACCTAGAGGGAGGCTAACATGGGATCACCTGCATCCTGAGAGAGCTTGGGTTCCCTTAATTTGACTGGAATCAGACAGGCTAACAAGGTCAAGGTAAGTCCATGATGAGGACAGACCAGGGACATTTCTGGACTTATTGCAGGCGTAACACCCGAACAACAAACTGTTATAACTTATTTTTCTGTCATCTAAGGTCTTGATTTTCATTTACCATTCCTTTCTTTCTCTGTGTCCCCTACCTTCTCCCATCCTAGTTTCCCATCATCCAACTTCACACCTTTCCACCTCCTCCCTGCTGCATCTTTCATATCTGTCCCCATTTGCTCTGTGTTCTCAAAGCAGCGCTCCCCACAGGTTCTTTAAATTGCTTCTTCATTTCAGAAGCAGGTTTTTGTTTACGCTGCAGGTCAAGCAGTGCAATTAATTGGCAGTAATTTAATCAAGGTGACAGGTAGCTGGCTTGGATCTGATTGTAAGGGAGCATAGACACAGACTCTAGCTGCCCCTCATGTCTCTGCTCCCTAACTGTGGTTTAACAAGTAGGCACACCTTCTGCGCTGTAAAAATAACCTACTATCATTACAATTAAAAGCAGAGCTGGCAGGAGCTTTTACTCACTGTTGTTTTTGCTTTGAAGTTAGATGAAAAAGAATTTTGCAAAACAAAAATCTTAATGAGTTCATTCAGTGCTGCACATACCTGCATTGCCGGAATAGTCGCCAACAGTCAGAGGGTATCCATCATCATCAGGGTCCACAGAGAAGAGGCCTACTCCAAAGGTACCATATTGGGCATATGCTGTGCTATTTTCAAAGTCCTCCAAGTCGATACGCAGCTCATAGTTTCCCTGGATGGACAGGGCATGGATCTGCTTCAGCCCTGCAGGGAAAACGAGCGAAACACAGACCAAAACAATCCATTACAAAGTACCACCATTGTTCTCACCAGACAATATAGAGCTATTTTGGTGGCATCTCAACACCATACATTTTCTGGAAATAAGATGTAACATTGTTTTTGTCCCATTTAGAGTCTCTCTCTCTCTGCATGTGTAGGGTTTCTTTCCGAAACAAGGTTAGAGTTTCTCCTCTGAAGGAAGCAGAGCATCGACTGCTCACACAGCTGTTTGCAATGAAATTAGAGACCAGCTGATTCTTCTGAATACACCAATGAATAAGATCTTAAATGAAAAAAAAATAACAACCTGTTGAAGTTTCTGCACACTGATTTAGAGCTGAAATACAAAGGCTTGCTTTAGGTTGAGATATGCAGAGTGGTGGATAAGAATTTTAACAGCTAGTACACATTATAATCGATTTGAACGCAATTAAGCTTGACTGTTGCACTGGTAATCAATAGCCAAATCCGTATTTCAATCATCTGTGGGATTTATTAAGCATAATCTCAAAACAACAACAATAGCACTTTCACATTATTTATGGTGCAGCAACAATAATTACCAATAGTTACTCTGAGAGAAGGGCAGGCAGTTTTAGTGCATCTCAGCACTCACGCAACATTACCAGCACTGACACACGCCAAGGCATTGTATTCATCACACACATACGAAAATGAAATGAGTGAGACTTATGAAAACTGTTGCAATGTAAACTAGGGGTCTAATAATGAAGACTGAATCCATAATCTAATGACTGTTCTCTGCTGTCTGAGGAAAGCATTAGGTGTTGATCTTTATCATCAGTTTTTTATTAAATTGAGACAAAACGCTGTAGTTAAACAGAGAGCTTTAAATGTGCCCAAATACATAAGAATTGTGATTTATTAATCTAGTTTCTTGTTAGTTAATGGTACAAAAACAAATTTTTTTGTTAATAAATCAGAGAAATTAAACCACAGCATCATTTCAGAGCGCTCTCTAACATATCTAGCACATTTTTATAATAAACCCGAAGTTGGAAATAAAACAATAACATTTTTAATCTTAAGTTTATTCATCTTAAAATAATGTGAAATGGCTTAAAAATGTAAAGGAATTGGTTTGAGAGGGGTACAGTACAGAACACTAATGAGAACCTAATATGAATGTGAGACAGGGGTGCAGAGTAGGAGAGGCAAATTCTTCTTCCTCTGAGATTGGGACAAGTCCATGTGAAAGGCCTCCAAGTTAAATTACACACACACATACACATACAAAAAAAAAAAAAGATGTGAGAAAAGTCAAGAGAAGCAGCTCATTTGTCTAGCATCTCTAGCCTGTGGGATAACAAAGCCAAACCGTGATGTTTTGTGACAGCCAAACTGGAATCTATGTCCAAGTTCCATCATTAAACATTTAATTGCATTTTGTAGGGTTTTGTCTTCACATTCATAAAAATATGAATCCTCACCTAAATTGGTATCAGGGGAGCCTGGAGGTTGGCACTGTTCCTAAGCAGTTTTACTGGAGGTGGCTTTTAGATAGCTGGAATCTGTTAAACTAAAATTCACATGAATGTCAGAACCAGCAGAACACTCTTCTCCATGGATCAGGGTTGATATTGACACCAATCGGTGTATTTTCAGCATTGATGATCATCTAACTATAGTAGGAATGCTTTTGGCAAATCAAATTGAATAAACAATTTCGGGCACTATAAATTGTTGGTTTGGCCTCTCCATAACAAAGTGGAGTATCTTGGATTTCTGGAAAAAACTAAACATAACCGTGCCTCATCAAGTTTGAATCAAGATACTTGATGAGCCACTCTCTCCAACAATTTCTTCATAAACTTACAGTACAAATCCAACTTTCTCCACTATTTTCAGTCTGTCATCACTTCACAGGATGCCCTGAATTAATCTTTTAATTATTCCATCAGAAAGTGTGTGAGACAGACAGCGCCAGAGGGAAAACAGGGGTTCCATCCCTCCTTCCCTGCTCCCTCCTGCTCTCGGTATCCCCCTGCTGTGTTGGAGTGATGGTGCTTCCCAGGGTATCTTTTACCCCTCCCAGGCTGATCAAAGGTATCAAAGGAGAATAGCATGTCAGGCAGACAGAGGCAGGAAGAGCTCTACCTGGGCGTCTTGAACAAAAAAATTCCAAGTAAGCAAGCAGGAGGACAAACAGGAGTAAAGTTGACTTCAACACTCTGCTTAAGAGCCATCCCCTTTACTTAGAAATGCACTCAACATTTTCAGTGTTTATTCGAGAGAGTAAAACCAAAGAGAAAAAAAAATAGAAGCATGCACATTTAGAAATGCTTCAAAGGCTTTACATTTAGGAAAGAGGGTTGGATTTAGTGCATGCAGAGCAAGCTGTAGGCTGCAATTACCGGTATAAGGTTTGTTTTATTTTCTGTCTTGTGATGTGACTCAGACTCACCATGAAAATGGCTGCACCACAGGCATGAAGGTGTGTCAATGAACCTGAACACTGTCTTTTTACCTCCTATGGCAATCATCATCTTCACAATTGAAACTCATTCTCTTTTTTTAAAGCTTACAAACCTCAAACTGACTTTGCCTAATTTGAATTCCATCGCTGTCGAGAATTGCTCTCTGAGAGCACCTCGTCTGAAGTGGAGGGCTAATTTGATGACAAACACAGCTGAAAGAACCCATTATTATTCAGAGACAGAAGCTCAGAGTCTGGGCCCAGGCACTTAGCTTGGATTTAATCCAGCCCAATGGGAGGCTGATCCCGTTCTTTTCATTTTCAAAGTAGATCAACCAATTGAAGGTGGAAAATCAGTCATTAATACATTCATCGGCAGGTAACTTCATGCATGTCACTTTCAAATAACTTTCTATAAAAAATATCGATACTCAAGTCTACTTTCAGGAAGAACACACACAGTGGCTCAAACAATTTTTCACACTCCTTCAGAGAAACAAAAATGGCTTACAGTATTTGGAGAAACAGCATTTGTGTCACAACCCTTTGAGAAAAAGTATCAATCTACAAAAACACCAAAGGGAAAAGTATCCTGCAGTGATTTGACAAACTTCAAAAGGAGAACTTAGAATATTTTCTCTTCCACACAAAAAACGGAAAATAAAATAGCAGATGTATCATGGCTCTATTTAAAGATTCTCTGGCTTCAAACTGTATTTACATAACTTTAATTCAGTCCCTAATTAAAGCCCCAGAGAATCTCAGCGAAACTCCAATTCAGAATAATTAAAAAGGAAGACAAGCGAAATAACAACAGAGACTTCTCTGCTTAAAATATAAATGCTCAGGTGTAACTGTCTGATAATTGAATGCTATTGTTCAGTTATTTAAAATGAGTTCTAATACAAGGGAGGATTCAGAGGTGTTTTGCTTCAGTATTAACATGCTGATTGGTCCACTGGGGAAAGTTTCTCTCTCTTCCAAATGATTCAACTATAATAGGGAGGGAAAGAGAAAGAGAGAAAGAAAGAAAGAAAGAAAGAAAGAAAGAAAGAAAGAAAGAAAGAAAGAAAGAAAGTTTACTATGATATACTGTTTGTAGTTTAGAGCATTAATAATGTACTGTATAATAATATTGTTATGGTCACACACACACACACACACCCACACCCACACACACACATATATATATATATATATATATATATATATATATATATGAATAACTAATTACAAGCATGTAGCACTTGTGGCTGTATTTCTATAGACAACTCAAAATAAAAACTATTGAAGTAGCTAGAACCACAGAAAAAAAAGTGTTTCCCATTAAGTTTAAGTATTTATGTTGCAATAACACTGCATTTAAATCCATACTGCAGCCCTGTGGGGTTGAAGTTTGGCACAGTCCAACTTATCATATCAGCTTCCATTTGATGATGCTGAAGCAGGTATAATCCTCATTCAGGATTATCTCATCACTACTTATCTGATCGTTTGAAGATTTAAATTTGAACCAAAGTGGTGAAATGATAAAGTGGTGGAAACATCCCGCTAACAGTACGACTTACTGGAGGTTGATTGTTGAGATTGGTACACTATTTTGAAGATCATACTCCTCCTATTCTGCTTTTCACTGCTTTTCTGATTTTCATACGCCTCCTATTCTGACATCTTGTAAACTGCATTAAATACCTCTGAAATAATTTTTGATAAAGATTTGTATCATGTAATAAAGCAGGCGAGGCTGGTTCTTCCACAGTTGGTTGCAAAGATTACAAGATTACAACATTTGCAGTCAAATGACAGCTCCCAAAACTAACAGGATCACTGTTGCTCCTTCTACAGCTGTTTCACACCTTAGAAACCTGGACCTAGCTTTCTGTTCCTCTCCATTTAGGGGTTTTCAAACCAAATAGGACACTTGTTTTTTTTTACAACTAGCTTGCGTGAAAAAATCCAAAGTCATTTGCTGCTTCATGTGTGATCTGGGTCATACTCAACATCACTTCAGATGCTATACATCAGATGTACCTAATTTCTAATCTGAGCGGTCTATTTAAGCTACAAAATTCCTCTCACTCTCTTTGACATATTAATGCCTGCTGCTGCCCACTATACTCTGCAAGCAGCCTGCTTTTTCTTTTCAGCACCTCACCCACCCCAACAACCACCTATATAGTCATCCAAGGGCAGAAATTCTCTCATCTCATCAAACATCATTGAGAAAACATGCTTGCATGTAGCGAAGAGATCAGAGCCTTGATGCCCAATTCCAGATATATTCTGCAATAAAGATTTATAAGCATTTCAAAGGCTAGTTGTCTGAGCAAATATCTGTGTGATGCTGTCATGTTGACGTGTGTGATATAAGCACACCCATCCATCCATCCATTTTCTGTACCGCTGAATCCATGCAGGGTCGCGGGTGGGCTGGAGCCTATCCCAGCAAGTATCAGGCGAAAGGCGATATAAGCACACTTTCAGCAAATTTCACGGATGCTATTCAGACTGAAGCTTTTTTATTGACCTTTAGATACAGTCTTGATTAAAAGCTGGGTAAGGAAGGGAACTGCGGCAGGAATTGAGACCCTCATGTGCACTGAATGCATTATATTGTTGGAATGACTTAAATAGTAGGGCCCTGTTATTGAGACCAGCAGGACGGTCCTGTGCTGAAATCTAGTTTAACCAGCTCTTTAAAAATCAATATCCCCACATGGAATCCAATGCAAACATGCAGCCAATTCAGGGCAGGATATCCCTCTCTGTGACTCTTTCTGGGCAAAATAAAGGAAAGTAATTAGCCCTTTACAACATGGCCCCTTGGTTCCAGGTTTTTTTTTTCACAGCATTTTCTTGCCCTAGCTACCCTTTCTAATTTACATTTGGGTACTAATATTTTGTTCATTTTCAATTAAAGATGAACATCTACCTACAAACATACAGGTCTAATTAGTGTCATCTAAAAAGGACATTAACAATATGGCCATAAGCTGCTGTTGTTGTAGACACATCATTTTCCCACCAGGTTCTATAGAAGATTTAGACTCAGAAAAGAAACCTGAGACCTCTTCCACTGATTCAGGTTTTTATACAATAGCATGTCGGACTAACTGGGCATGGTTTAAGGGTTCATTGATGCTCAAAATTAAAGAATGCTTATAAATAGAGCCTTCTGTCCATTTTCTGTGTCCTTTTTTGTGCACATTTCCCTCCATTATCAGACAGGTCTAGATGTGTACCCATACTTAGCAAACAGAGCTGTACCATCATAAACCGTGGGGTCAGTGTTGAGCAGTATTTGGCATTTATTTATTTATTTTGAACAAAAATAACACAAAATAACAGAATAGCAAAAAAAATAACAGTTAGCCTACTAAAGTCTGAAAAGTAGCAGGATGAAGTAAACACTTATAGCACATGTGCAGCCAGCGAAGGAACAAAGAAAAAAACACTGTAATCTTCTGTGCTGCCTCTTTTATTTCTAAGAATGTAGATCATTGTGATTTCCTCAATTGCTGTCATATTTTGATATTGTCTGAAACTGATGTCAGAATTGGGAGGTGAAGTCTGAACTCTGCCCTCTAGTGGATGTATTGCCTGGCAACCATGCCGATGTATGAAACATGGGAGTAAGTAGGCAGTTACATTTGACAACATTTGAAACAGACATGCCCATTTGTGTATACAAAAGCATATGTGAGCTCTGAGAGTTCCACAGCTTTTTATGCTCTGTTGTACATCCTCCCAAAATTTACTCTCTATCTTCCCAGAAACTGATGCTGTAGTGAGAGCTTCAAAATCTTTCTTGATGTTTTGACTTGACTTAAGTCATTCCAACTTCTGATTCTAAACTGTACAATTGTTTCCTTTCTCCTTTCCTGTGGAGTCTGAGTTAACAGGCCAGGCCTAAATCACATTTTTCTCTCTCTGATAGATTATTTCAATGAAACAGCATCCCATTTTGAACAATCAGTGATATAATACTTCATTTAGTTTGATTGCACATTTATGGAAGAAAAAACAACTTTGCCAATAAATGATTCATGTAATTGTAGTTGTTGTTATGTGTACATAAAGAATTCACAAGACTAAACACCACTGTGTCTGAACCTGTATTAAAAATAGAACTCAGCTAAAAGCCTGATATTATCATCATCATGTCTATTATTATTAATATCATTGAGTATTTTCTCTGCTACATGTGAAAAGCACAACGATAATCATTTTTACAACACAAATACACAGGAGAGCCAGCTATCTGGCTCTTTGGAAATAAATCCATGGAAATTTAGAATAAAAATGATATATATCCACAATTACCACATTAAAATAGGTCATGGTAATCCATAAGTCATTTTCACAGGCCTGTTGTTTAGCGGAAAGGGGACAAATTCAACTTGTTTAGAACTTGAAGACAGTAATTTGTCATTTTGATCTTTTATTCATTCTGTGAGGGAATGTTGTGTTCCTTCAAAACTAAAAGGAAACAAAGCTCAAACCTTCCTGACATTGATTAAACTATTACCACCAGAGATTCCTGCTCTTTAAATGGGATTTTCTAGTTAATGAGGCTGACATCAATGACTTGATAAAAAATGTAGAAGACCTCTGTGAGAGTCCTCTGTGATTCAGCTAAAAGGACCAAATATTAATGATTTATTTGCTTTTATTTGAAACGTATGTAGGGGGGATGTATTTGATGCTTTTAGGGGATGGGTTGCCGTCCTGTGCACACAGTCTCAGCATAGCACATGCAGCACTACGGGGCATAAAGGAAAATAATAAAAAAACAAACAAAAAACAGATCTCTAAACCCAACAGAGAAATGATTACACTTCTCTCTGCCATTTGTGACATTTCTGGAAGTTAATTATTCATCATGCTTTTCTCCCTCTGTTGCTGGGGGGCAACTCCTGAGACTGTTTCAGCATAAAAGGAGAAAAGGAGCAGCACTCTACTATCTCCTCCTTCCCTCTCCCTCCCACTATAACTCAACCCCTCCCCTCTGTTGTCTGTCTTTTTCTTATTTTTTTCCTTCCATAGCTTCCCCTTGCTTAATCTTCCTGTCAAGCTGTTTTACTCTACAGAAATTGTGGCCCTTAGCATAGGCCATGTAGGCGCCCGCCTAGGGCACCTCATGCTGGAAGGGGTGCTTCTGCGACACGTCAAAAAAAGAAGAAAAAAAGTAAAAGAGAGCTCCGACTGTGCTTCAATTGTGCTCTATTTGCAAAATAAAAAGGTATACAGTTACAGGAAAATGTTAACAACGCCCCCCACCCCCTCGTTGTTTGTCATTATTTGACTGACAAGGCCGGAACTTGTCCTACACAGTGATCTCAGGTAGCGGCTAATACGTCAATAACTTGTTCAAGTGCTCAAGAGTGGCTTTCATAAAGTTTGGAAAGAAAGAAAGAAAAAAAGGCAAGAGGTTCCAGTGTAGAGGTATGTGGTTTTATTTAACGTTAACATGTTGAACTTTTCATCTGTACCAGCTAAGCTGAAATAAAGCAGAGTTTCCTTGTTATTCTGTAGATGCTGTGAAACTCTAGAACTGTAGAGCTGCCTAATATTCCACTGATGATCACTGCTGGATGGTGACATGTGTTGTTTCACACATTAAGTTTTAGCATGTCTGCTGCAGCTCCATGTTTTGCTTGCACTGTACAGTAACAGGTAAATATACTCTGCATCTGTTCAGATTCACTGAGGAAGTCCTGTAAGCTCCCAGAAGCTGCTGCAGAGGAACCTTTACTCATATATCTTCAGCACTCAGTGAAAAATCTAAGTTTAGACAATTATTTGTGGTCTCTGGAGTCACTGCTAATTTTTTATCACCGTTATTATGATCAGTCACTTATTTCATTATCATATTAATATTATTGAATGTTACAGTTAAGCATACTAATTACAGTAAATGTTGGTCAGAGTAAAAAAAAAAGTTTATTTGTACAATACCTACTTAGTAGAAATACCTACTTAGTAGAAATGTGACAGCAGACTGAAGGCAGTGGTGTAACAGTCTGAACTTTCCAGATGAATCCAACTTTCACACAGATCCCAATTTTCATTTAAATGCAATATTACCACATATCTTTTTTTTTAAAGAAGTCCAAATCAAGAACACTGCCAATTATTAATTTTTTTTATCGTTATTTATGTCATTTAATGGGTTTTGTGTGTGTGTGGGTGATGGTGTGTTCAATAATTTCGGGATCATAATTCGCCTATAGGGTACCAGGGTCGGTTCTGCAGGGAGGAGTTAGGAGAGGATGGGCTATTTCTATAGAGCCACAAGGACAGTTCCAGTGCCCTTTACCATGGGAGTGCTGTGCTGGTTGCGGTTTCTGTGAACATGAGTCTGCTGAAACGCTAGCTGTCATTTCCTCTTAGGGAATACAAAAGGCTTGCTACCCTGTCATCGAAAGATAGGAGTGCAAGGGGAAAAGCTGAGACAGGTGTGCACTGAACTCTCTTGCTTTCCGCTTCCTCAGAGCCAAATGTGACATTTGGTGGGACAAAAAGCAAAGGAATATTGTGATTAACTGTCACACCTCTGACATCGTTGCCTGTTTACGACTTTCTTCTCGCAGGTCTCAATTCAAGTCAGTTAGTTTTCCAAGAAAATTTGCTTAACTATCATAAAGAGGAATACACTGCCTGTAAATATTCTTAAGCCCGGGTGAGGAGCTTTGGTTTTAAATGACGGCTTTGGGAAGGAATAGACGAGTTAATGCATTTCCCTTATGCCCTTTGAAGTATAAGCTCACGAGGCTCTTTCTGCAAATATACAGAATCTGAAAAGTGCAAATCCCCACCCACTCACTTTTTACTATGAATGGTTAGCGTTCAGACTGACTGTAGATGAAATGAGATATGGCCTTTAATGGGGGCTACCAAGGTCCCAGTTCTGTCATTCTTTCTGAGCTGCAGACAAAGAGCGACATTGAAGAACTCTTTTAATATTACTATTTGGTTGCAGTTATGCACACATAACGTTTCGGACTGTTATAACAAATGCACAACTGGCTGATTTCACAGTATTCAAAAGCACTTCAAGACTGAATATAGAATATTCACAAGCTCAATAAACATTTCAGTGGTTGGAACATAAGGTGCAGCTCCCGAGGCTGAGTCTATGTTGGAAGTAATGATCTTGGCAATGTTTACTTTGCCCAAAGCGCCCTCATTAATGCTTTCAGGAGTCACTTGCTTCATCTTTGAAAATAGATACATTTTGCAATATATTATTAATAAGGATTGTTTCCTTTGAATTGTATGGGTTACTGGATAACCTGCTGAGTTGAACAATTCAGACCTCAAGCATTTTCCCTGGATTAAATCTGCTGCCTCACAATGACAAAGTCAGAGATGTTTCCACCTGACTGCAGGTGTGAAGATGCAGCTCTGTGCATCTGATGAACAGCATGAAGGATGAAAGCAAGAAAAAGAAAAATGACACTTGTTATCCACAACTCCTAACACCAAGGTGACAGCATTATCATGAAAGAATTAGCACACCGAAAGAAGGTTGAGAAATCTTTTCAAAAGTTTTTTCAGAATCAAGGGTCGTATTTAATTAGACCCTGTGAACATATAAAACTACTGTAGGAAGGACCACAGAGGCACTCAGTACTTGAAAGCATTGCTGCTTTTGTGGCAGCCCAATGGAGCTATTAAGTGATGGCGTGAGGTGGAAGAGAGAAAGTGATTATGGTGGGCCACTAATGCAAGGTATAATTAAATGTTAATCCACCACGAAATACATGTTTTCAGTATTCTGCATCAGGAGAAGCCCAGACTGCAGCAAACTAGTTTAAGAGAAAGGAAATATTTGAATGTTTTTATTGCAACAAATTATACAGATTATTTTCTTCTTCATTAATTTGAATGTGAATATAACTACTAGGTTTATTTGATTCACACTGATCCATATGAATAGATCAATGATAGTGATTTGGAACTAAACCGAATATCTTACTACTGCAATGTGCATTTCATGTTATTTTTACTGTATGTGTGTGTAAACAATATGGTCCCGATTTATCAAAGGTGTGCACCTCTTAAAACACGCAAACTTGATAACAGGCACAAAAACATGCTGGTGCTGATTCACCAACCTGGCGCATCTAGAAATGGGCAGAATAGCGCCTCAATAAAGTTTGCGCTTTTGCTTTGAATGAAAATGCAGTCTGGGCGTTTCTGCCAGAAGCAAAATACTGAGAGGAGTAGATGCAAATAAATCATCTTTGCAGCGCAACGTGATTTACTAAACGTGAAACGGATTGCGCTGGCCGTTTTAGCGCCTGTATTTAGGCAAACGTTAACTGGCTCAAAAATGGATAATTTGCGTGAATGTTAAAATCGCAAGTGTTGTTTAGACAAACGTCAATATTCATATCTATTATGTCAATGACAACTATGATGTCATTAACAGAACATGTTTCAGTTCATGCACATACTTTGGTCTTCGCAGAAAGTGTGCTGCACCTGTCTTATTTGCCGAGGTTTTATTATGAGCTTCTTTTTTTTTTTTTGTTCTTCATCTAATATCTTGCCATCTCTTATTAACCTCATCGGATGTTCTTCTGACTGCAATTACGTTTTGTCAAATATCCTCCCATATTGCAGTTCTTCTGGTCACATTTAGATGTCTTTGCCATATTCCCAATTGTAATCTGCATCTACAATAATATTATTATTATTATTATTATTATTATTATTATTATTATTATTATTATTATTATTATTATTATTATTATTAT
>JBBBVU010000020.1:6771960-6793639 GCA_037177055.1 Atherinosoma microstoma
GGTGGGCTGGAGCCTATCCCAGCAAGTATCAGGCGAGAGGCAGGGTACACCCTGGACAGGTCGCCAGTCTGTCGCAGATTATCATTATTATTATTATTATTATTATTATTATTAACAACAACAACAACAACAACAACAACAACAACAACAATAATAATAATAATAATAATAATAATAATAATAAAAATCAGAGGAATTATGCAAGTTCAGCATTGTGTCCTGCTTTTTCAGTTGAAATAGAAAAAAAATGTTTCTGTACCTTCTAATTATAATTCATAAAGATTACAATTAAGGTTAAACAATCAGTTTTGGTCAAATTTGTGCTCCTCTTGTTACTGTCTAAAGCAATTATCTATGATTTTTGCTTTCATTATTTGATCCTTTTCAGCATAAATTCATCTTGTATGCATCCTCATAACTAAGATTACGTTGTTTATCAGCTTTAACTGATTTTTCTTTTAAATTAGAGAGATTTATTTTTCTTTTTCCTTAATTCTTTTAAGGCCCCCCAGACAGTTGACAAATTCATTGTTTAGCTATTTTGTGGACATTATTTTTGAGTTAGAAGCTCTAATGTGAAAATGATCCCTATTTCCCCATCATAAAGAATCCTTTAAAAAATTCCATGATCCAAATCCAAAATCTAGTCACTTGTTCCTTATTCCATTTCTGAGATTTCTTGACAATATCATCAAAATCAATCCATAACTTTTTAAGTTGTGTTGCAAACAGAACCGAATTCATGACCTCCGCCTTGGCAAAGGAAAATAAGAGACAATGACATAAACAGGTAGTTAAAAATACAAATCAGTAAAATTCTCCACAAAAATCCTGTTTGAAGATGAAAGTGTTTTTTAATAATAGCATGTGTTCCCTCTTTACTTGCACCAAGAGCTGGTTCAATTGGAAACTGTTGGCTTTCTTTCTACATTTCTGTTGTAAGGTCTGAACCTCTAAGTGTCCTGTGATTAAAATATGCTGTGACATCTCAGTTTAATGTCAGGTTGGGAATCTGTCTGAAACTGTAATCTTTTGATTAGAGTTCTTGAGCAGAACTTTCTGGTTTTCTGGTCTTTTACATTCTCACGGCAAAATCATGAACTGGAAAAAGCGGCAGTGGAACCTCCCATTTTACACTTTTATTCATTATAAGCTCATAGTTTTGTTGGCTGCATTTAAAACTAGTTGGTTGCCTTAAAACTAAAACTTTACCACATGATATAAATCTCTATTTAGCACCTGAACAGTTGACATGTTGCTGAAATGTCATTTTTGGTTGTGATTTTGCTGTATAATTAAAACTGAACTGAAGCTGGTCAGACTTTTCAGTGAGCTTGGTTACTAGTTTGCATGCCCTGTCAATTGCATTAAATATTTTGGTCGGTGTCTCATGAGGACTGTCCATAAATTTACCTGAAGAAAATCACCAATCTTAACTGTTACATGAATCTTAACCCTTACATGCTGAGGTCCTGGTACCTTATAGTAAGTGTCAATATCAAACTTTAAACTGGAGATCTATTTAGAATTTCTAAATAGCCCTTTTCACATTAATAAATGCAAGATTTATCCTCAATAAAATTTTTAGAGAGCATGGAGAATTTAGTTTTTAGGTCTTATAACACTCGTTTTTGGAAAAAAAAAGGCTTTATTACTACACAGTTTTACATTTAACGTAAAAACACAAATCACAATAACTTAGATATATTTCACTTAATTTAAAAATGGTATGAACTTTCTGGAACTATTATATTCACAATATAACCATGTTTTGCCAATGCAACCATTGAAGACTTTTTTAATATTATAAGAAATATTATATAAAAATCACAAGTATCTGTTTTCAAAGTTTTTTTTGGGCTCTAATAGTCATTAATATACAGCTAGTGGCCAGAAAATTGGTCAGATAGAAGGTTTTAGACATGCTATAAAAGGCTCCCTTGTCGAAGACTTGTAGCCTGGTTTGGTTTATTGTAAAGCACTGGTTGAAGCACTGATCAACCAATTGAGCTATACACCACATCTCAGTTATCATTATTAGTTCTACATTTATCACTTAGAATACAAAACAAATAATAAAATGCTTATCCTAAACTAGTCTCTGCAGTTTTGCAGGTTTTGAATAACAGAAGTTACATCTCCTCTTTGGTCACATTGTGTTGAGACCAACAGATAGTGCTGTTTTTTCTATTTATAAACATCTGTTTTGCTGCCTGCTCCTCACCATCTGTTATCTTCATCAGAGGGGCTGTAATCAGAGTTTTCCTCCTATTCTGACACTTTCAATAATTTCCCTCTAAGAGGGATAAATAAAGTATTTTTCATTTCATTTCATTTCATTTCTCCTCCAAATCACTATCAACCTCCTTATCTTGGAAGATCAGACCAATGGTCATGTTGCCATGATATCAATTACAGAAATAACTGTTTCTAGCATCTAATCTGTTTCTAGCATCTACATGAAAACACTTTTTTTTCTTTCATTTATCTGTTTTTTTGTCACTTTAGGAACAGTAATCAAATTTCATGCCAAAAAAATTATATTTAGGGTAATTTTACTGCTGTCAAATGTCAAAACGGGTCAAACTGGACCCGAACAGTATGCAAGGGTTAAGTATTACAAATTACAAATCTCTATCATGTGACCATGGAGAGGTGTCTGTGTCTATCCCAAATGTCTGGCCTTTTAAACCTGGGCTCTGCTCGCCGTATTCCTGTCACCAGCATCACTGAAATCTCTCCACCAGCTGCCACTTCCTTCTCTGTCGCACCACATCTCCCAGTTCTCATTTGAAATGAATGAGTACCGGTTGTTTTGTCTCTTGTTGCTGCTGCCAGTGTAAGCTCACAGTGAGACATGGAGGCGGCGACACGTTTGCTCATGTTGCTTATAATGTAGCTTGAAGATTTTAATTGCATGTTTGTTTATCTCAGCGACTGCTACTGAGCTTGATTTGGAGCCCCTTTCACACAGACTGCCGTCTTGTTTTGAAGACCTCTTCTCCCTCCCCATTGCATATTTTCATCGTGACTTTTATTAATTAGTGGGTGTATAATTTTAATAGATGAGGACAGGTTGGGGTTGGTGTAACATGCGAGATGTAAAACTAATTGCTAGGTCACAATGATGTATAGAGATGTAGTAGCAATTAAAGCTAATGCCATTTTCCCTTTAAACAATATTCTACATCAGTTCAAGCTAGGAATCCTGGCATTCAAAAATACATTAAACCATACCCACATACACATATAAATATATATTTTCATTTCAATACCTTACATGGATATAGTTCTCTGACCTCATCAATGATCCCCCTTGCTTATTTCTTTCTAATCATCTAACTAATAAGATCTATGCAGAATCCGTGTGTATCAAAGTCCTATTAAGACATATTATACATAAAACATTGCATTTGCTGTATAAGTAATTCATGCAGACATAATTGAGCATTGAAGAGTATGTCAGAATGTCTACTGTGACTATGCAATAGACTGTGATTATTGATGGATAATTGCACTGTTTACACAGCGCGGGTTCACATGTTTGCAGATGTTTCGGGCGAGTGAATCATGTCTTCGATGGCATAAATGTACAACTAAGGAAAAGTCAGACGGTTTTGAAAAGAGATTCAATTGAAACCTAAGGGGTTCATTTGTTTTTTGTTGTGTTGTTAAAAGAAAATGTCTGTTAGTTTAGATTTTCTTGCATCACTACACTTACACAGTTCATCATTTTGGAGAATATTTCAGAGGGGACAACTTGTGTGTAAGTAGGCTGAATTTTTTATATCGTTGGCACATTTTTTTGATGCTGTTCAAAATCAGCAAACAGAAATCATGCTGTTAAGGTCTCTGCCTCAACCAAGCCAGTGAGCATGTTTATCCTGCTCAAACTAGATCCATCCCACTGATAAGGCAGGGAGAGTCATGGTGATACAAGAAATGTAAATTTCTGAAGTCATACTGATTTCAGTGTTGGCTACTGTCACAAAAGATTAATTTATCTGATGCTAGATAGCTCAGATAGATGTCAGCGTTAGATTTCTGGTTGGCTTTCAACCTCACACCTTTGTGAAACTAAACGCTCCCAAATGCCATCCACCAGGTAAAATAAAAGAGGGGGTTTTGCTCAAGTGGCAGGATTAGAGTCATAAAATCATGAGAGAGAAGAATGAGAGCCAACAACCCATCACATCTGATATCATCAGAAATTAACCTTCAGGATGGAAAGACTGAGCCGGGAGTGGTGAAGTGTGACACAGAGGGAAGGTGGAGGAGAAAGAGTGAGGGAGAGAGGCAGGTAGACAAATGCTGAGAGAGCTGGCACGCCTTCAAGGCTGTAATTTAGGCAGAGGACCACATTAATATTTAGAGGTGCTCTCAGGTAAAACAAAATGAGCAGAGGAGCACCATCTTGCAGGAAAGACTGGCAACAGATGGAATAAAGATCCACTGAGTATGCAGCATTCACACAGTCTCAAGGTTTCCAGCAGAAAACATAATTATCTCATAAGGTAAATGCTAAATTAAACATATTTGCCACAGTAGATTTATTCCTATATCATAACACAGGTACTAATCCATCCAGAGGACCAGGATTTTGAGGCTAATCTGAAACAGACCTCTGAAAAATCATCTTGAACTCAACGTGCAGAAGCATATTAAATTAGGGAAAAAAAATCCAAGAGATATTCATGTAATCAAAATTATTATCCAAAATGAGTGAAACAGAACACACAATGCACAGTTCAATTAACAAACAGTTGATTAAACTGTTTAACCATGACTGAAATATCTTTGGATGGGTTGCCATGACAATATACAGACATTTGGAAAGCCTTTAACTCGACTGAATGAGGGCTGGAAGATGTATAACAAAATGTGTCTCTTTTTAGATAATAATGTAGATACTTAATGTCTAATTTTTTCAGTTGTTGATATTAAAAACAATTATTATAGGAAAAGCATAATACTAAATATTTGCAATCCTCCTTCATGTCATCTCTTTAAAAGTGCTCTCCTATTCTCTGTGTTCTTGTGAAGATGCAGCTCATTGGATTTGCTTGCAGACACAGCGGGAGAAAGCTGGTGCGACTACGTAGCAACTGACTAAATAAATATAAGAACTGGAACAACTTCACAAGAGGGATAAAATATAAAACTATTTTACAGTACCAGTCAAATATTTGGACACACTTTCTCATTAGATTTAATGGAAACACTTGTCCAAATATTTTGACTGGTACTCGTATTTTGTCTTGTCTAATATGTAGTATGAAAAAGCAGATGATATATCACACAAAGTCAGTATACTGCCCAAAGATACAACAAATTTATCTGATTTCTATAATATCTTATATTTTCATGTACAAACACCTGTCATAATCAGCTCCAGCTGCCTATTATCATTATTATTACTATTATTATTATTGCTGATTAATACATGTTAACTTAGCCAAACAAACCTTACATTTGTTCAGTGAGGTGTTGAAGGATTTATTTACACCTGGAATGTACCATTGGCAATAAAACTTGATCAGGTTGACTGATTTTGTCCCAATATCTTGTTTCCAAGATGCCCAAAGATTAATCTACTTGACATAATGCAAAAGTCTATTTTTAGCAGATGTTGCATCAAGCAGCACAGAGCCGAAATCACAAGCACAAAAGCAAACGAAACATAGAAAAAAAAAACAGGTTGCATGTTACTTGTAATGTCCCGTGAAAAGGCCTCCGGATCTGTTATGATGTCAGCCTCTGAATAGTGTCATAACACAACCCAGCAAATTCCCAATGATTCAGTCCCGGCAAATTCTACCGGTGAGTCAGCAAGAGGAATGTAAAATACTATAAACACCTTAAGCTGCACTAATGGGATGGGTACTTTTGGGAAAATTGTAAAAATGTGAACTGCTTTAAGATAATCTTTTTAGCAGTAAACCTAACTACATTGAGAAAATAATAGATAAGAGTTAAAACACAACCAGAGGGATACAGGAACACAGAGCTGACATGGGGCAAAGCATAATGAGCATGGAGGAGAACGCTGAAACGCCACAAAGACTTTGATTGTAACTGCATGGCACCATTATATGCTAGACAGGCGCACAGTGGAGGTCTTGCTAAGCCCCTTGCTGATTCATTGGTCAAAGTAATGCAGAGTTTGAGAGAAAGAGAAAGTGTCCAGAGAGGCCACATATCCTCAGAGCCTCCAGCTTTGTTTGCTTGTAATGATGTTGCTAAGTGTTCAGTCCTAATTATAAGCACCAAGCATGATTACACTTTTATGTTTTTTTTTTTTTTTAAGAAGCCACAACACTTTCCTTATAATATTGATACTGACAACAGAAAGGCTTCAGAGACTGAAAACATAATGTCTTGATTAATGAAAGTAAATCAAAAGTAAGAAAAAGCAACTCCATGACAACCTAAAATGACCCTCCAGCAGTCTATGCTTATACAACTGCCAATACTGAGATAAGAAGTAGTAGTAAAATGGGGGTTAAGTAACTCAAAAATGTCATATACATTATTAATTCAGTGTAAAAAACATGCTTTTCACACTTTCACCTCACTCCTTATTTAGTCTTATTCAAGACTAAGCCTCAAATCTCAAAGCCTGAATGCCATCCTGCAGAAATATGTACTTATGTTAGGTCTATAGGGAGTTGAGGGAATGTGAAAATTTATGAATTGTTAATTTACATTTTGTTCTGTTGTCTGACGTTTGACCAGGCATGAAGAATGAAGCTCTGCTGTGTACTGAAAAGGTGTTATGTGTTTTTAAATTGAAAGCCCTTAAGAAAACCAAGACAAATGATAAAATAAATCATTACATGAGGCAAAGATGGGATTATATGGCGAGAGGCTAGGTGCTTGGTATAATGACTTTTCTGTCACTGTTACTGGGAGATCTATTCAATCATTCCTCAATCAAATTTTCAATCATCCCATCTGTGCTCATTCAACATTCCTCTATGAGCAGATTCTGCTCATAAAGTTTTTACATCTTCAGGAAGATGAAATCCCTTCCCCTTTTAAAGCGCCTCGAGTCCAGCAGACCACACTCTGCTACCAGTACAAGCAGAAAAGTGGAGGGATATACCTGTGGGCTGGTTAAGAGAGGCTTCAAATGAAGTACCTGGGTCTTGTGGAGAGGGCTATGCTTTGCTCTCATCCTCATGCATATCAAAATTACTCGGGAAACTGCTGCAAATTGCAGCTATCTTTACTCTAGTATTGCAATCTTGTGCAGATGGAGTGTCTGTCAGCGTACTCTGCACCAATCAGAGGCAGCATACCCTCCTGAAAGAAAAAGAGGCAGAACTGAGACCAGGGCATCACTGTGTCAGCATCAGAGCTGATTGGCAAGGTCTCAGCTGACTGGCTGACTGCATCCCTGGACAGTCAACATCAGTGTGTAAGACTCACTGAGGAGGAATCACACTGTTGAATAATTGATTAAATATGAATGCAGTATTGGAAGAGCCTTAACTGAAAACACTTATGTGTGTTTTAAATAATAGATTGCCATGGATTGTAGTTTATATTTCTCTTTGTCATGTGGGATATGGTATCAGATGATATATTCTTGTATTTCAAGACAGCTGGGGTCCAAACTAATAAAAATCCTTTCCCTTGGGTTGCTTTGCAGTCTAGCTTGGACCGGCACATTAATCAGTCAGTTATATGCATTTACTGCACATGTATGATTGCACTCACACTTCAAATTGCCATCTGCTATCGTTGATAAGATTTCTTATGATAGATGAGCAAAATCTTTCTGATGTATTTGCTATATGAACGCTATAAATGTAAAGATGAGAACTGCATCTTGCAACATGCTGATTTCAGAATGGGTCTGGGTTTTTCTGCATAGGGCACAAAGTATACGAGATTTATTAAAAACAGGTTTAAAATGTAAAGGTCAAACCACCCGAGATGGGAAAAAATATTCTGAATGCAACATTTTGTTTGAAAAATACTGAGGTGAATCCATTCAATGAACACACAGAAGGTTACAAAGGGGACAATATGCAACACCCACACACAGAGATTAGTCAGTGACCTCAGACAGACATCATTTATCTAGTGCTGCAAACACATTTTGAACGCATAGCATTTTACCCTCCCAAGGATTTTACTTGTCTCTCCGAGTATTAAGGGAATAGTAAGGGACCAGAGTAATACATAAGCTTCATAAAGCCCCTTTCAACCGGAGCCAGTTATTATGGCCGCAAATGGTGTTTGCAAACTGCTGTTGTTCCATTGCCTCGTGAAATGTTTCCTGGATTATAATTATCGGTGGGTGCAGCAGGCAGGGACAAATCTGCAGGGTAGAGAGCCAACAGTATGTAAGAACCACCTGAGGAGATACTGACTGAGAAAAGCAGAACAAGGTGCTGATGTTAAGGTCACCACCAGACGACTACAATTAGTTTCTTTCTTATTTTTTTCTTATTTTTTTAAATTTAAATGTTATCATTTAGTCGCTGAAGCTTCTACATACATCTGAGTATCTCTATGTAATTTCTTAGTGAATATAAATTGCATAGAAGACACATTGTAGGTGCCTAAAAGGGACATTTCAATTATTCTGTAGAATTGAGGGGAGTAAACGAGTTTTTGGTCTGCTCAATCAATATGAAACTCAGTGCTTGATGGTTTTTTTAAATGTACATTAGATGTGTAACTGGTTGAATTGGAGGATTTTGTATGATGATTTGCAGGCATTTCTAATTAGCAATACACTCTGAAAGTCAAGGAGGAAATTAAAAGATGCAGTAACTATTCAAATATGTCCAAAAGCAAATGATTCCCTATATAAAATGATGGATGCTTGGGTTTTTCTGCTTTGTTAACTGCTAATTAATACATGAATGTAGCTACATTTGATGATGATATTACAGGCCACATACTGTACCTTTTATAAGATGGGCTAATGGAATGGCAGAACACAATTCCCTAGAAAGAATCGGTGCGAATAACTAATGAACGGGCCGTGCTGATCCTTGCTGTGCAACATGCATTAAAATCAGAGATTAACAGAGGAAACAAATGTTGAGAGGGATAAAGTTTATGAGATAAATACCTCATATTAATGTTAAAAGATCAGACTACACCCTTGTTTGGGTAAACTGATAACTTGTTTTCTTACAGAAGCCTGGAGGGCTAAATGTAACCTGGTTTGAAAATTATACACACTTTTTTGCTTCCACAGGCAGAAAGGAAAATCATGTAATAAGTAGGTCTACATTAAAAAAGAGACACTTGCTAAATTATATAGTGAGAAAACTTTTAAATGTCCAATAATTTTCTTTTTGTGGTTACAGTGTGAAGCAGAGAATTAAGTCTTTTTCGCAGCAATGTGAAAGGTACTTTTTTATAAACAATGGAGGTGACATATGCGGATGGATGGTGTTCGCCTGTTGGAATAATGAGGCTATTTATTCACTCTAACGGGAACAGAGAGAGTTCAGGGGTAGACTGTGCAAAGCCTTCTGGTAAGATTCTCTGAGCTGTGACCTTCTTGCAAGGTAACAAACTTAACTGTCTTAAAATCAGTTTCTTATGTACATTATGTGTAAGGACTTATGTAAGATTATGAGACAATACATACATAGCTTTGTGGAGTTTTTTTTTTTGCATTTACATAACTCAGTAAAAGCCTTGAGCCACCTATCATTTGTATTTGCTTCCAAGGAGCCAGATGTTTTTTGGATCTTTTGAAGTTGTCTTGAGCAATAGTTCTTCAGGCTTTCTAAAGGCCCTTCAGTGTTGTTTCTTTCCCATTTGCACTGGCTGCTCACTTTAGTTCAGCCTTTGTTTTGTTTATAAAGGCACTTGATACTAACTAATGAATCAGTCAGGCATACAAAAGGCCTCTAACCCAGTGTTGTCACAAACAACTTAACAAAGAACTCATAAATAGGATATTTAAATGCTCAGTTACTTGCAACCTAATGCAGATGCATTTTTTTTTTAAATTCTTTATCTGCATTTGCAAAATATGCCATAGATAGTTGGACAGGAATAAAATAGTATGTTTGCATCAAAAAGTTGATTCACAAAGAAGCATTACCAAAAAACTTGGCATCTCTCAGCCTGGTGTGCTGGGTATTCCTAGAAAATCCTCGAAAATCCTACAAATGGGACAACATCAGTGCAAAAGGAGAAGTAGCAGGCCTAAAAAAATGTTTGGAGCAGACACACAGCATCTAAAAGTAATGTCCTGAAGAAAAGGTTAAAAAAAAAGCCTCATCAGAAATGGTCTCCATGAAAGGATGGCTGTCAAGAAGCCATTTTAAAGGAGGGCAAACAGGGAGGAAAACCCTGAGGTATACCAAATGACAACAGAACTGGGAATTATTGGCAACAGGTCTTATGGAGTGATGGATCCTCCCCAGAGTCTGGACCTCAATGATATTGAAGCAGTATAGAATCAGCTTGAAAGAGAATGGAAGAAAAGGCAGCTAACATCCAAAAAGGAGCTTGAGGAAATCCATCAAGAAACAGAGAACTATTCCTAAAGACCACTTAAATACATTTTAAGAATGTTCCCACAATGTCGTTCACTTCTTTTAATAACAAATTAAGGGTAATTAATTGAATGCAACTTTGTGCTTTTACTTTTACTTTGAGAGCTTAGTAATAATTGAAATTACCCAGTTCCTTTTTAAAATACTTTCTTTCAGTGAGAGGTAAGATAAATTACAAATTAATAATGTCACGTCCATTTTCTAACCATAAAAAATAAAATGTCTCAAACTTCCTCTGGTTTATTTTCACTTTATCTTCTCGATTCTCACTGTTATGATGAATTACAATACATTATTAAGGAATGATACAATGTTAAAAGCAAAAGAAAATCCAAAAAGCATCATCTCACGTCAACCTTGATGATCTCAAACTTCTGGACAGTTTTCAGCAAAAAGACAAAAAAACAAAAAAACATGTTTTTTAGGCACCTCTCACCATAATGTCAGTGTACAGACAACATATTATGGACATACAAATGCTATGCACCTGTTAGAATGTTGATTGATGATGAAAATGTGTGATATTTCATTCATTTTGGTCATGTGACTGCTCTCATGCTGTAAAAACAATTATACAGGAAGCGGCTGCACCGTGGCATATCTGGTCAGACATTAGTTAAGGAAAAACCACACCCACACCCGGTTCCTGCAGCAGCTTGAAATAATCATGTGTTGAAAGTAAAACCACAATTTTGTGAAGTATTTCTTTTAATTTTTGTGGAATTTATTTCATCAAGGTCCCTCTGTACACACAACAGAGAGCAGACTAAGATTTATTTATCAAGTTCATAATAGATCTACAAATTCAAATCATTCCGTTAATAATGAGTCACTCAAATTCACTTATTCTTTTAAGCTATAGGAGTTTGCTTCTTCTTTATTCTTAAAAGAAAACAGCTTGTTAGATTTTACATTTCATTTCCATCTATACTTCTACATCTTTTAATACATTGGAGCACATATTTCCTGTTTTATTGGCAAGATAAAAAGAAATATATAAATAAATGTAAATCTAAATGTGGAATACTAATCCAACAAGATTATGTATTACTAGAACATCTCTAATTGTGGAGGTACATAACCCCTTCCTTAACTCACTATAAATAATAATAATAATAATAATAATATGTATTTCTAAAAAAATACTGTCTTCTAATATCCTCTCTTTCATTTCAGTTTTTCTGCATTCATTAGCTATCCATTTTTTCAGCCCATCCTCTCTCTGTCTAACTCTCTTAATGTTCCAGTCTATAATATGCTTTTCAGAAACTCTATGAATATGGACATTGGCAAGCTGTGGAGCCAAATGCCTGGCTTTTTAAGTGAGGCAGAGGCATCACCTTTCTATCGAGGAGGGGAGTAATAAATATTCCAGACTGCAATTGATCAGCTATCCATCGGCTTCTGTCCACTATTCTGTGAGTGATAAGAGGTACCGACCCTTGACCTCACTGCTGTCAGTGATACTGCTGCCAGGCTCAGAAGATGCCGTAACACATGATTGAAGCGGCCGATTTTCAGATATGAAACAATGATAAGGTCAAGTCACATCTGATGCAATTATTGTAGATGTGTTTGTTACTTCTCTCTCCTGCAGGACAGATGGACGTGCAGTGTAAACAGTGCTACTGTTTTGGACAGATCACCCCAATTTCAACTTGGACTTCAGCATTATGCAAAGCAAAGGTGGATAAGATGGGTGAGCTTTAAGAACAGTTCCAACATAGATTATCAAATGTTTATTTAAACCCTCGGCCTTTTACCTCCTTGCTGTGACAACTCCTCTCGGCTTTTTCCAGCTGCACACATCTAAATGCCCACAAACAACATAATGGAAAACGTACACAAAGAAAAAGAAAATGAGCCATCGTCCTCATGGGAATGGTGATGTTCTTTGATTTGTACTTTCTTTGTAGACACAGCCCTCTTTAGATTTTCCACTGGGTGACAAGAATATAAATACAAGCTTCAAGATACTGCTCCGTGATAAAGGCAGGGTGTGGAGGATAAATGTGTGCAAGGATGTGTTTATGTATGGTTGTGAAAAGAAAAAAAAAGATTAGGTGGAAAGGAATAGAAATAGTAGCATGATGTACAGATGTGGACTGGATTGCACATTGTGGTTGCACAGCTGCATATTTTTACTGCATGAATAAGAAGCTTCTTTGCAGGGGAACATTGCAGACTTCATGTCTGAAGATGTTTTGTTGTTTTAATCTGACGTGTGCCCTCAAGAGTTGTTCATAAAAGAGATTGCAGCTCTGTATGATGCAGAGCGACATAGGTCAGATAAAAGTCAGCTAACTTTTAAAAAAATGGCAGTTTAAAGAATTTGTATCAGCGACAGATAAATGAATACTGTAATATCACCTTTCAGTGACCCTCTTACCTTATCCTACAAAAGCAGATCAGGTTCTGACTTGGAGCCACTGCCTAATGTTCCCTAATGCTGATGAGATGCAAGAACTGCTTTTGCCAGGCCAGGAGATAAGGTTATGTTCACTTGTACTAAATAAAACTTAAACTAAAAGCACTCAGAGAGCACAAACCTCTGCCAAACCATTGTAATTTTGTTTTTCCAATGAATGTAGGCATTATTTTTTAGTTAGAAGCTCTAATGGCAAAAATATCCCTATCTCACCATAGTATAGAATCCTTAAAAAAAATCCTGGATCCAGGTAGTGATCCAGATCACCCCCCAAATCTAATCACTTGTTCCTTATTCCAACTCAGATTTCTAGAAAATGTCTTCCAAATCTGTCTGCATCTTTTTGAGTCATGTTGCAGACAGACAGACCAGTACTGCTGAATACATGAACTCCACCTTGGCAAAGGTAATAAAAAGAGCCAGAATTACCCCAGGCCTGCTAACTAAAAGGAAAAATAAATAAAAACAAAGCTTCAACGTGGATGTGAAGTTGAAGAGACAGTGAAAGCCCATGAGGTCATTATTCGTCTAATTTTATATGCTGATAATATTTAACATTGTCAGTCGGCAGTTATACTGCTGCAAACAGCAACATGCTTGTTAACTCTGCCCTCTGTGTCACAATTGTTTGCAATTGTTTTTAAACAGCATTTCCGACAGAGCTTCTACAAGCCTTTTGTTATTCTATCACCAGCTGGCAATTATACAACCTATTTCCAATACTGAACAATATCTATCTAGGTGCAGGTTGACTAACAGGAATATATTCGCTAAAAAGAAAAACAGTCGTCTCTCACTGTGATGCTTCACTGAATTGTAAAATGAACTGAAAGGAAGTAAAATTAAACCGAACTGGTATTTCAACTTAAGTATACAGTGTATAATGACAAATCTGTAGGGCCTGTGGAAACGTAAACTGTTTCTTTGATGTTTCTCAGGTATTTTTTTTCTTTTCCCCCATCAAAGCAGTGACTGTGCAGCCGGAGCTGAACTTTGAATCCGTTCTTCTGTTTTGACAACTGAAGCACTGACTCCAGGCCTCAAAAACTGGTACGGTGCTACACTCGCACAAAATCGGTCCAGAGGAACATGTGGAGGGGCTGGAGGTGTAGAGGTGTAGAGGTGTAGGGTTGAAGAGACTTACCACTTCAGAGCCAGTGTTAGGTTGTGCTTACTTCTAAAGAAAACAGTGAAAAAACAAAAAGACTAGTGGTAGACTATTTGTGAATGCTCACCAATGCTCCGCATAGAGTTGTTCATGGCTGTTGTTTTCAGCTGAATTTAAAATCCCATCTACAGCTTCATTTACAAACATTGCTGGGCATAAATCCCATTCACAGGTATAAATTGTGATTACAAATCCCATTTGTATTTGCAGTGCTGTCCATAAATACCAGTCTGCATCTGAACAGGTCGCTGGATATTCCAAATAACTACTATTAGTAGCAACTCTTAACTTTAAAATACTGTTTATGAATTAGAGTGGTGATATTAAGACATCAGTGTGAAAGAAATATGATCTGTGTCAATAAACAGTCTGTCTGAACTGTGTTCCACTACAGAAATTCAGAATCCTCTCAGTAACATTTAGACAGGTTTTACAAGAGACATTTCAAAACACAGGATGACATGACTCTGTGCTCTGAAGTTTAGGAAAATCTTATAGGCCGATAATTTCTTTTGAACCAACTTAAAACTGGCTCTAGCACTACCAGCACTGACCACTTTAGTCAAGATGGGGTTAAGTTGAACCAACACCAAACTGGCCCAGGACCTGTACCTGGTTGTAGCTGCTTAAAGAGGCTGCTGGTTCAGTATCCTGGGAACTAGTTCTCTTAATAGACAGTGAAGCCTTATCCACAGAACTAATTTCAAGAACCAGGGGCAATGGCTGGAGCCCTTTCTGTGTCTCATAACCAGCAGCACTTGAACACACTGCAAAGACGACCTCCATCTGCAAACTGCGACATACAATTTATGCCCATGCAAGAGAAGACATCTTTGCAGCGCAGAATGGAGCAGGGTATACATTGGGTAAAATGTAAACAAAGCAATGTTTGTGTAACGCCAGGTCATTATTACTTCAGTTTAGCATCCAATGTAGTTCTGGCTCAGTTAGCTCGTAAATAGCTCCTCATATTTAACACTTTAAATTCATTAAAAGAAACACAAACAGCAATAAAACTCACAAATCTACAATTTAAAAGTGAAAACGCTTGATGAAACAAGATGCTGCAATTTGTGATCCTCGCATAAATGGGGTTTTTAGGTTACTATTAGTCTAACAAGATAATATACTAATTTACACTGTAATCCTTAATCACATGCAAACAGAGAACAGTCAGAAATGCTCTCTCTAAGCATTTCTTGCACCATTGCATCGATGGTTTCAGTCCCAAGATAGAGGTGTTCTGTACATGTGTGTGTGGACAGTGTGTTCTTGTCAAACTGAAGATGAATTGGTTTCCCTGCTGTGTGCAACTCCTTTGCACCCCTAAACTCTGAGTATTTCTATTGGCCAGGAGCTAATTGCTGCAGACTGTTATCTGTTGTATTTCACACTGCTCCGAGGAACATAGGTAGAAATCCTGCCACAAAAACAGGATAAAGATTGGAAGAGATGAAATACAGATAAAATAAAACTGCAAATGGCAAAAGATATACTGGGTGATTACAAAGTATACCGACTGGCTTGTATCTGTGTGGACACAGATATGTGTGCATGTGCAGGTGGTCCATTTCTCTTTCTTCTATAATTGTTGATCTCTTAAATTCCAATACCTTTTTGTGAACACCTCTATCTGCTGCTGTAAATCTTCTCATTCTTTCCGGACTGACCTTTTGATGTGATCAAAGCATCCACCTGCCTGGTTTCCATCTTTTGTCTTCCTTACATACACACTTACATAAAAGGCACAAATGTCCAATTCTTTGTGGCCCATCTTCCCATAATCACAGAAGCTTTGAATACTTGAGGTGAGCAAAGAGCTTAATTATAGTACTTGCATATGCCCCACTCGTCAAAGGTGAGCAGCATGTAAAATGGCTAACACTGTAAAATTGTGAAGAGTTTTCTGCAATTTTGTTGACAGACAAGAAAAATCCTGCAAAGGAGTGAAAAGGGTTTGCTTCTCTGTTTACTTTCAATGACAGCTGTAAGTGTGTCCTCAATGGGATAGTCAGCTGAGGAATGTTATATCACAACAAGGCACTTGTCTCATTGTGAACCATTGCAGGCAAAGTAGTCAAGAGATATGCATGGGGCTTAATACGCTGTCCCACAACTTGCACTGCAGAGGAGCATTTTTTTCTATGTTGAAATACAATATGATAACAAAGACATATGTGCCAGGCTTTCCTTTGAATTTTTTGTTTCTTTTCTTTTTTTTTTAGGAAATGTGATAAAGAAAATGTAGATCAGGGGGAATTGAAACAACTTAGTGTTTGCCAGGTCCACTGCTATAAACTAATATGATAAAAAAAACAAAAAAAAAACAGCTGTTCACAGTCTGAGCAGGCAAGCAATAAACTCACGTAACTGACTGAACTTCCTAAAATATGCCATTTTATAGATTATCTCTGGGATAAAAGTAATAAAGAAGAGCTTTGTCCATTTTTCTTCTCAGTTTGTTCATTGCAGTGAACTAGGTAGGACAACTTCTATTGAATTAAAACCTCTAGCTGCACAACCTAGACTGCCACCAACTGGCATTGTCATGCCTGGCTTATTCACTTCAAACCAGAAATTTGTCCTATTCACACTTTTTTGTTGCGGCTCTTCAAAAGATTGCTTCATTGTTGCTTCACTAGTGAGTCGAAACATGTCAGTGTGTCTGACTATTTAACTAATATTGTTTTTTTTATTAAACCCACGTAGTGAGCAAAACAGAACAGAATGTGAGAGCATTGGTTGCGCAAGCTCAAAATTGAGCCTTAAATGCTCTCCATATGGCCAGCTCCTCTCTCTCTCTGTCTTTCTCCTTAACCATTGGTTAAAAAGCCAAGTTATTCTATCTGGTAATGATCATCAACTCCAAGGTTTTCACTTGGACAATCATATCATCCACAGATTACAGATAATTCTGTATTTTAGCTTCATTATAATGCAACTTGAAAAGATTATGCAGACAGTAGCTGCACTAAATTAATGCCCCTACAGAGAGGTCAGCAGTGTGAATGCATCCAAGCAGCAGTAATGTAGCAGTTCAGTGATGCAAAAACAACATGCATTCCATATAGCTGGTAAAAGTCGATAAAATGCTGTGACAGGAGCAAATATACAAATCTAATTAATTAAAAAAAACTGCCAAACATGTAGTGAATGTAGTTTAATACTGTGTATAAAGTAGCAAGACCTCACTGATGACCTCACTAGATGTGCAATAATGGCCTTTATGAATAATACTGTGTAATCGATAATGTAACTATGTTGTGAGCATGCAGGCTCACTCCTTACAGCAAACAATATGTTAAATATCATTTGCTGAGAACAAGATGCTGCACAATTACTGAGCAGATATTGTGTTGAAACATAATGCCTGCTTGTTTTACTTCACGGTGAGCTGAATAAGGGGCAGCAATGGAGGTACAAGCAGATCCGTTTAGCCTCAAAGCATCAAAAGATAAGTACCGGATCAGTCCATCCACAGCATGGAAATATGAAAGCCTCCATTATGTCCCATCACATGTTAAATCTGAGGTTTATCTATTCTCTGTTCTTCTCCCTAGTTAGTTGGATACCTATTGTCTTGAAACACCCAAAACATTTATCTATCTTTACAGTATCCAATCCCTTATGATGAGAAATTACATAAAGCGTCAAGGAAACAGTGACACAATCTGTAACAGTTTCATGTACTTTTAGTTTCTACTGCCTCAGGCAGAAGCTGTTTTAAAGGAATTTAATAAAGCTTATTTTCAGCTCACGTCCTCTACAGCTGGCTTATTAAACAGTTGAGTAACTATATTAGCAGTGTTTTCTTAGATTAAAACCATCCATATGGCTACACATGTTTTGTTCCCCAGCGGGTTGGGGGACAGTGATCAGAATCTCAGGGAAAGGCAAGAGCAGCATTGGGCATTTGTTGGATATGTGCATTAAAAATCGTAAATAAAGGTGATGGCTAATGCAGGAGTGTGTAAACACTCTCTTCCAGATTATTAAAGTGAAGTAGTACCCAGAAAAAAATAAATGAAATCATTTAAGGCTTTGGAGGTTAAGTGGGTTTGCACCACATTTTCTGGCTCAGGTGACAGTATTAGTGTCAGTGATCAGTCTTTTGAGGTATATTCTTGTTCTGTTTTGTAAGGAAATGCAGTTGCCGTGTAATGCAATTAAAGTTTAATCCTTGCAGCTTATGTTGAATACAACTGATCTTCTTTTTGGTTTTGCAAGAGGCTTTCTTCCTTCTAAATGAATGGTGCTAAAGCTCCAAGTACTAATTTTAGGCCAAATGTGGCTTGTCACTCAGGACCCAAAACTTATGTGGTGACGAACCAGCCTTGGGTTAGGGTTAGGACTGCATAATAAGAGGCTGATAGGCGATAGCAGCTGAACATATACATGACTGCCCTCAGTCCTCTTGTTTGGGTCATTAACAAACCTTGGTTACATGACTTTCTGGTGAGAAACAACCCACAGCTTACCCTCCTTACCAGTAAGTTAGAGCAGAAGGGTCTATTGGATGAGAGGTGAGACGTCTTAAGGAAGTTCAGTTGTTCTATTTAAGCACCCAGGATTACCATGACCCAGAAGACTGAAAATCTGCACAGCCCATTAAAGCTGACCTTCCTTATGTTGCACATGAAGTACATCCCCAGCTTGGATTCTCGACAAAGCTTGCTCAAAAGATGAAAGTTTTCATGCCTGCCAGCATTACGTGTGTGAAGCCTGTGGTATTAGGATCAGAGTTTCGGATTTGACCAATGGGAATAGATTTAGTCATTTAGGAAAAAAGTAGGAGAATGCCAGAAATGGACATTAGTTTCCTGAGCTTCTCCTACTTCATTCTGTCTTTCATGAAGTTAGTGACCCACAGGTAAAATTGGAGCAAGCTTTGAACAATGGGTTGGCACAATTAGGGATAGTCTGGAACCATTGTTAGTCTCTCAGAATTCTGTGACGACTGTGGCGAAGGAACTGGGCCTGTACTTGTTGATGCGAGTTTATAGAGTAAAGTTTGACTGCAGTTTTGCCAGATGTTGGGACAGAAACAAGAAATAAAACTGATGGAAACATGCAACTGTCTGTAAAAGAAGGTATTTGACTCAAAGTAAACAAACTTCCTCATTATGAAAGCACTGTCATTAGTAATCTTACATTTTTCTCAACACAGCTAACAGGGGTTAAATCTAATATATGTGTGACAGGCTAGGCAGGTTGCTATCTCCAGCTCACATCTGTTGTCTTGTTTTGCTTTGAAAATCAAATAACCTCTCTCTCAATAAACCCCATTAAACACACAACTTTGATTTGTCTCAGGGTCATTTGGTTTATACAAGGAAATGGTGAGAGGTTGGCAGGGTATAGATGGACTCTGCAAAAAGACCACACTAGACCTTTTTTTATATTGCAAGAATTTAGGTTATAGTCAACCAGTCCAAATAAAAGAAAATATAGCCTATGTGATGGCCCACTATCTGTTTTTTTTGTGTGTGTCTTTGTTGTTTTCAGACTAATCACATGTGATAATTGGTAAATATGTTGCCCCCGCAGAGGGGGAAGCAGCCAAGCTTATAAAAGCTTGCTATGTCAGGTCACACTCTCTCTCTCTGGGCAGCCATTTTACCTCCACTTGGTAATGTTCTCGCTCCCTGTTTGTGCATCTTTGTACACCACAACACACATATTATCACCCAACCATTCATGGCACTTCACTATTGACATTCCAAATGTCCTCACCCCACTTCCGTTTATTTTATAATTTCTAATAAAGTAATTGGGTATTAATACTTATATTATGGGGACTCTTTTGTTACCATTGTGAGCCAAGTTGGTAACACCTAAGACATAAAGGATCCTGCAACATGTGACTATACAGCAACTTCACAGAGTACAAAGTTAAAACATGTCATATTGAACCTGAAAATCATGTAAAACTTGATGTAAGTCTGAAAATGGATCTCCTTCTAGTTTTTTTCTTTCTTTTTCAACTCAATTGTGTTTGAGGGATTCCAAAAATGGTTAGAGGGAAGAGAAAATTTCACACAAACTGAAGATCTATGTGAAGACAGGAGATACTTTGTCACCTTGGGCCTAAGGCTTTCCTAGTTAAGGGTCATAGGAAAAACAGCTGAAATTGCAGATTGTATAGGTGGTGGCTTGGAGCCAGCGATAGTAATAAATATTAACTCTTTTTTTCCCCCCCAGTGTAACTTCTTTTGCTGTATACTCCCCATTTTCCTTGTATAACAGCATCACTTCCACTGCAAAACAGTTCTATAGTTGTACTTTAAATAAGTATTTGTGAGCTAAGAGAAGATGACGAGAAGCTGCATGACAGACAAAGCAGTGAGTGGTGTGTTTCTTTGTGGGATACTATATATACTGTCTGGATTTGGGTAGTTCCTGGCTGTTTGCCCTGTTAAAATCTCTCAGAATAATGAGAAGAGACTTTGGGCCTTCCTCTTCCATACTGGGAATCTGGGCAGCCAAGCCCTACAATGCTTTGCTTGCTGAGGCTTGAAGCACAATGTAAACACAAACCTGAATAAGTTTCAAGATCACCTGCGGTGAATAAAATTGCTAATAGAATGAGCTTGAAGTTGGGAACACTAGATTTTATTTCACAACATTACATCAATACACCAGCTTTAGTGGTATAAAAGCAGATTCTGTTTCCTCTAATTCCTCTGATAAACCAGTTTCAATATATCGTGTCCTTAGAGTGCAAAACAGGGTGGATATAATGGTGCACAATGCAACAAAGAAAGAGGCGCAGTGTCGAGAAAAGCCTTATTAGGTGTATTTGGAGCTTAAACATGTTTGCCCTGTTATCATGCAAAGGTTAGCATCAAGTTTTAGTTTTGAATAACAGATTTCTTATGATAGTGACATTTAAATACATACTGTAGTTAACTTGAATACCAGGATTCTATCTGCTGTATCTATTATGTCACATTTTAGCATACTTATTTACAGTATTCATACAATTATACTGTTAATATGAAATTAAAATACCCTTTATTTAAAAATCCTTTTCATAAGTCAATCTATTGTTTTACAAAAAAGGATTCTAATACCAAAAGGAACAAATGTACTCAAGTCACACCTATCACCTTTAGTTCAAATATTTTTGACAAATATATAAATATGACAACATACAATTTGTCTACCCTGTATTCTGCTGAATTTAAGTGCAGCTCTAAACATTACAGAACAAGTTCTGTTATTGTAATAGGCCATCTGGAAAACTAGGTTAGTCTCTTTGGGACTGAATTAAACTGTTTCAGACCTATATTACAGGTAGACAAGTCCACATCACCCTCGGCAACCAGGTGTTTAATAGATTTGATAGTAACAATGTAAGTGTCTTGACCCAGTTTTATGCTCTTTATACTTTTTCCATTGGGAAAATTTTTCAGCAATGTGTTAATTTTAACATGTACATACATATATATATTATATATATATATATATATATATATATATATATATATATATAACATACACATACACAACATACACAGCGCCTTGAAAAAGCATCCTACTAGA
>JBBBVU010000020.1:6821529-6840503 GCA_037177055.1 Atherinosoma microstoma
CCTTGGTCTATCGTGAACGCGCAAAACGGAGGGGAAGGGCTAAGGGGTAGGGCTAAGGGGGAGAATTGAGATTGGGCCTAACTCTACCTTCTAGTTTTGTCTCTTTAACTGAAACTATGATATAAAAACAGAATTGGAGCAAAACATCTGTAAAAGAAAAACCATCTGGCCTGACACCGCTGTGAGGAAACGATATTTTGGGGACCCGTCCACACCAGGAGCTGCCTCACTAGTGACCACAGAGGGCATCGCCACGGGCCCCCACCACAGCCAGAGGACTGCAATGCAGAACCCCGCCAACCACCTCGACCAGGACGATCCCCGCAGCAACGACCCTGCAGACAAAACAGGTATAGCTCCTGACGTAGAGGATCATTATCAAGAGGCAACCTCTGGCTTAGAAACATGAAGCCTACGCGGAAGTGCCAAAAATTGCAGTCCCCCCCTCACCTAGCTCCCGTTAGCTCCGGGTTAGCTTTGTTAGCTCGTAGCTCAGAGTTTGAAGGGTGTCAATCATCCGTACCCACGCTCACAGCCCCCCTCTCAGCACATCCTTGTTGCCCATTTCTGGGTTTTCCGGGAATCACGAGACTCCTTACGTTGCCAAGATGGTGGAAACCTCCAAATGAGCTTCTTTTCAGCTCTTCAGAAACCTACGGGTAAACCTCGTCCATATATTTACAGTCAATGGTTATTATGGATTCCCTGTGTCCTTATAATATCTATTTTTGAAGGAAAAAGAAGAAAAAAACAGCTGAGCATAGAGGTTTTTAATGTTACTTACAAAGTAGTGAAACATTTTGCTTTCAATGAATTTGTTGTGGACTATTGTCAGCTATAAATCTGGAGTATTAATGTCTCTGTGTATCACTAGTAAAAATAAGCAAATGTGTGGGAGAAATATTAATAAAATAAATAAACATTTTGTTTGATTCTAAATATTCTCTCTTTCTCTTATCCTTTTTTTCTTTATTTAGCCCACCCTTGCACTTGTGTGCTTACTGTTTCCAAAACAAACAACTTGGGCTCATAATATGGCAGAGTCCTTCTGCAACACTACAGTGAAGGCGGGCAGTCCACAAACAGAGAGGGACCCCGACGGTGGTTTCATCCAACTCAGAAACCCGGCTGTAGTAGCAGCAGAGACGGGTTTCACTGCTGTCAGGTTTCAAGTTCATATAACTTTGAAAATATAATATGTTCCTTTGGGAATAGAAAGCAAATAGTAGCGAGATGAATTCTTCAAATATTCACAGGCACAGAGGGAGACAAAAGCAGTCAAAGATATACATGGGTGTGTCCATAGACTGTAAGTAAGTACCTTACAGGCATATGAACTCTAATATACACTTCAAATTGGAAAAAAAGTGGTGTAGTTTGTGTGTTATGTTACATATATTGGAAACAAGCAAGAATGTGCTGCTTATTAAATAACTAAGAAAAGTTACAAAAGATGTTTTGCTGTTCTTTTTCGTTTTGTTTTTTAAGTTCAGGGTTGATGTCTGCAAAAACGTCAAAACTCTCCTTCACAAGAACAGTGATTTGCTGCTGGCTACTTGACTGTAGATTGCTCTGACAGAGCAGCAAAAGGCGCAGAAACATCCAGTGCTGCATTTTAAGTACACTGTCATCTTTACACATAGCATGCTTTTTATTCTATCATGTACACATTCCACTTAATGAATTTTAAACATCCTGGTTTACTCCCATGATTTGCAATTATTGTGACCGCAGGTGCAGCCATGTGCAGCTTGGAAGATGGGTTGAATACAATATCAGTAAGAGGATCACAGAATCAGCAGATGGAGTCAGTGTGAGCTTCAGTAATGACCAGTCACATGTGTGCCCCTCTTCCCTTTTAAAAGCAGAAACAAATCAGCTGTTGGTAGAAAACCTGAGGTATAGAATATACATAAACATCTGCAAAATTATAGCCCCAATTATACGGACAACCGGGAGGGTTTTTGAAAAAAATACAGCATTTTGATGGTGAGAAATGAATTCTAAAATAAAAATATAGATTGTTAACTTCAAATTTAACGATTAATTCATTCAAAAAGAAATCAAATTGAAAAGTGTTTTGTAATTACACATTTTATATTTTAATATTACAGAGGAAATCCATGTTGAAATATTAATTTATTATAAAATACTGTGATTTGTAAATGTATTTTCAAATGATATTTCTAAAAAGGAGAAATAAGTGACTCAATTCATAAACTTTTATACATTTATTCCCCCCTGCATTTTTAAATTATTTTCGCTGTTGCATTTCCTTAAAGGTTTATTCACTACATTTAGATTTTGCTTGACACTTTGAGGCAGTGAAAATCAAGTTAAACCAATCACAGCTGCTACTCAGATGTAACCAGCTCTCTCATTGGTTTGACAGACACGCTTGCGTCTTTGTTTTGCATCTCCGATTTGGCAAAGTAACAGCTCGACCTCATTGAACTTAGAGAGAAAGTCATCTTCTGAATGCTGGATGGATGCTTCAAAGTTTCTCCTTATCTGCAGCATCTTCTTATACTCAGCATTATCGGCATCTGTACTGTCGACGTAGTTAGCGAGCTGTTGAGATGCAAGTGTGGCTGTCTAACCAATGACAGAGCTGGTTACAGGAGCAGCTATGATAGGTTTAACTTGATTTTCACTGCTCAAGGCCCCAAAGTGTCATGCAAAAGCTAAATGGAGAGTGTAAACCATTAAAGAAATACGATAGCAAAAAGGATTTAAAAATGCAGGGGGGGGGTTCTGAATTAAAATTTCAATTTAAAGTTTGTAATTACAAAACACCTTGCAATTTGATTTCTTTTTGTATAACTTAATTGCTGAATTTAAAAGAATATTTAGCGATCGATATTTTTATTTTACCATTAATTACTCATCAAAATGCTGTTTTGCTTTTTCAAAGACCCTACTGGTTCTCCGTATAATTTGACCAACACAGGGGGTGTGTCTCATTTCGGGGTCTGGATTCGTAGGGTGCATATGTCACAGCAGCGCGCCAAGTACTGTCCCGATTCAGAAGCCTTCGAAGGAGCCTCTGAATGCACCCTTCAAACCCGCACTTGGTTTAGCTTAAAACGAAGGCTGCCGGCGATGTATCCTTCGCGGCCTCTCCCATAATTCATTCCGAACTAGATGACAGGCAGAGCCACGGCTCTGATGACAGGCAGCTGCGAAGTGCTGAGGAGTTTTTAACTGCAAGTATCTCTTTTAACATAGAGATGTGACAGAATATAAACAGTAACTTAAGCTTGTTAAACCGTGGCATTAAAATAATGTAATATTTAATATTTGTGGATTTGTAAGGTATCAATGACGTATTTCCCGGCTATTTTTTCTTTTTTCGAATTTTTCTTTTCTTTCTGCTTTTTTTTTAAACAAAGCCAGCCACTAAAGTAGATTTTGAAATAAGAGTTTTAGCAACATTTCTGGCTCCATGTGCAGTTATGTGAAGGAATTAACAGCAACACTTTGGGGACTGGAGCATTATGGGAGATTCTCACACACTACGTAGGCCGTCTCATTTCATGAATGAATAAACGGCTTCGAAGTGTGCCACTCCGTAGCCTTCGTAGGCTGTGCACTTCGTAGTGTGCAGACCCGGAAATGAGACACACCCAGTGTGAAACAAAAAGGAACCATGAGGGCTACCATCTGTGTGTAACTGTGCGTTTTACATTCATTACATTCTGTCACTGTGTGGACAAACATATCCTGAGCTGCACGCTTTTTTTGTCCAATGCTTTAAGTTTGTGTTTTTTATTTTTTTTTATTTGGGTCAGGTCAGGTCATAACGTGGGTAATTTGAGTCCACAATCACCTGGAGGGACATGCAGATGACAAATAGACTTAAGTTAAACCAGTGGTGGGGAACCTTGGCCCTCATCCTGCAAGTGTCCCATATTTCCTTGCTCAAACACACCTGATTCAAAGGAATGAATCACTGTGCAGAACTTGATAGGCTGTTGGATGCATTTGATTTGAATCATGTATGTCGGAGCAAGGAAACATGGAAAACATGCAAGACTGCAGCCCTCAAGTCCAGTCCAAGGGGAATGAGGTGTGGAAATGGACCCAATTGCTGAATGAGGAGAGGAAGCCAAGTTGCATCTGGGGATTAATTAATGATATACAAGAAACTATTGATTATCCACAGCAAGAAAACAAACACTGAGGCAGAAAGAGAATGACATAAAAATGATCCAACAAGAGTCAACAGAAAACGAAGAATCTATATATACACAGACAACTAATCACTAAATGAGCAACAGGTGAGGCAATTAGCAAAAGAAACCAGGTGTGACAATGAGGAACCAGAATTAGGGAGCAGGAAGTAAAATTAACAGAAAAGACAAGGAATAAACTCAAGAAGATAAAAACAGTCCACAGATCATCACATGGAGGACCAGGGTTCCCGACCACTGGGTGAAACTTTAGTCAAAGATTTGGTGAATCTGGACAAAAAGTCTGATAGTCTTCTCAGACTTTGCCTCATTTCAGGCAGAGTAGCGTTTTTGACTTCTGCTGGTAACAGGCATTTTTGGGTATCATGCAACACTCAAAGAAGTTAAAATTTACCCAGATAAAATTGACTGAAAAAAACAACAACCTTGCACTGCAAAGTTTAAAACTCCAAATATAATGATGACAAGCCTGTGCTATTATATATAATTTAATTTCTTTGAATTCCATTTTGAGAATAAAAGCACATTTGTCATTTGCAATCCTGAGTAGTGACTGTATTAAGCAATCACAAGTTGCTACTTTGCCATCCTTGCAAATTCCACACAGCCACTCTGAAAGCAGCAGGGATGAAAGATATTTCATTCCAGCTGGAGAGTGATGGCTACAGGTGTCGTCAATAAATTGTAAGGAGATCATTGAACATCCTGCAGGTTGCTGTAAGCAGCCCACTCATCAACTGCTCTATTAGTAGGGAGAGACCTTTGCACACCAGAGATTCATTTAAGTATGGCTTAAACAAAAATGCATTTGTATTTTTTTATGCATAAGCAAATAAAATATATTGAGAGATGCACGTTTATTTTGTTTTGTTTTTTGTCTTTGTTACATTGGGTAGGACTGCACCAAGAGATGACCAACAAAGCATGGCAAAAAAAAAAAGAAAAGAAAAATCAAAATGATTGTGGAAAATGCAGGAGAGTAGACATTTAAATTCCTTGGGTTCATAATTTGAAATGCTCTGTCCATGGTGCTGAACCCTTGAGCTGGTAGGTTATTAAGTCAACTGCTGATCTCTTTCATTTCAAATGTATGCTGCTTTAAGAAATCCATGATTAAAATAGGTCACTGTTTGGAATTGGGAGGCTTTTTGAATTAAATGCACCAGAAATTCAAGTGGCAATGAATTATAAATCAATTAACAGTTCGATGTTCCCTAAGGTCTCAAGATATATTCTACAGCAAAAGGGTAATAATGGTCTAATTTGGAACTGACTTGTCAGAAGAATTATTTCACCTATAAGAATTATCGTTTGATAAATATTTGCTTTTTTTATTTGCATCAGGTTTTTTTTTTTTGAAGAAATGGGGAAGTAATATGAAATATGAAACCATTTGAAATACAATATGTCATACGTCATGTGACTGGAAAAATGAGGACAGGATGAGCCTGACAGCTATACAACCACAACAGAGTCGATGCTGTTGTTACTAAGGCTTTGTCCTGGAGACTTACTTCACCGTGTTACATAATTATCCATCACCATGGACAGACATAACACAACAACACAAACACATGTACAATCTAATACGATGCAAAACGTTAAGCCTGCAATAAGAGACTTTCAGATCAGTGATGCAACTTCCCATTCAGCCAAAGGGAACTTTATGCTTTTCACAAACTGACTAATGATCTCTTTTTGTACTATAGAGGAAGAATTCATTTGTTTGTCTCTTGCTGTTAACATTAAGATAGAGCCATGAGACAATCATTCCAAACTGCGCTTGAAGATATTTTTTCATTATAACATTTCTACAAAGATCTAAAAGAAAATTTAGATATCAACTGGTGCATAATTTATTGCCAGTTGATATTCTGCTTTGTTTCAAGTAACTGTTTGCTGATTGCTTCAGAAAATCTGATTAAGCCAACACAATTCTCGGCGGGATTATAACGCAAGCACTTTTTGAAACAAATTAGTGGCCTTCTAATCTACATTTTCAGCACCACGGACAGATCTCAAACCAGCTTGCCATCCACTAAAAATAAAGAATATAAGTGAGTTTTGATTAAAATGTGTTTATCCGACATGCTGAGACACTTTCCACCCATACAGAAACAATTATTTATCACATTATCTGAACATTTTTAGGGGTGAATGCTTTTCATTGTACAGAACTGCAATCTTATGAAAATACTTCGAGATGAAACTGGTGTTGTTTTCTGAGAAGTGACATAAAAGTCTGAATTTTTATGCCAAACAATATTTAAGCTGGATAAATTAGGATGATGATGTCACATGCTTTTTATTTTAATTTTATTTTTGTTTTATTATTCATACCTTACAAGTGGAATTGCCAGTACATGGCTTTATGTTTGCAGATTCCTTGAAAAATAATCCACATTCTTAAGCCGTGCTCTCAACACCAAACTGTCGCTCTCCTCCCCTGTTTGTGCATACTGTATTCTGTGCACGAGGAGCCTTCGCTCTGTGCTCATTGGCTCTATGAAGGAAAATCCAGTAGGGGAATGCCATTGGGTATACCATGCCTGGTTAAAAGCCTTCCAATGGGATGATGCCTCAGGCTCTTCTCTGGCTCTCAGCAACACAGTCCAGTGGATGTGCTAGTCATCTCTCATGTACGGTAAAAAAAATTCCACATCTCTACCAAGGCCACTGAATAATGTGGATGAGCTGTAGCCCAGAGAAACATACTACCGCCTGGAGTGGCTGTATTGAATGGATATAGGCTGAGATGGATTACAGACAAATCACATTGGAATAGGATTCTGCAAAAAGGTGGCGTTGGGGGGATGAAACAGGATCATGGAGTCGAACAGAAAGGCAAAAGGGCAATATAAAGGTAGCTCATGAGGCACAAACTACGTAAAGAAAGACAGATGAGCGATGGAATATCAGACAAATCGACACAGAAAGAATCCTGTGATGAAGGCACACAAAGAAAAAAACACTCTTACCATTGGAGCAGCCCTTGAAGCGAGCCCCTCGGACAGGTGCCCGTTGTAAGTCAGCCTTGACCCGCGCCTTCAGACCCACATTCTCCTTCTGCATGGCATTGAGAGCATCACTAACCGAGTTCACTACTTTCACCATGTTGATCTGGCTGTCGGACAGCAGCTGCAATGTACACAAAAAAAAGGAGAGAAAAACAAAACTTTACTGTTAATGGTTATTAATAATCAAATAACACCAAGTTCTCTTTACAGTGCTTTAAACTATTTTCCAAAATGGGTTTTATTACCTTCAAGACAGTCTGTGTTTTCTGTTTAATTCCCTGCGTTATACACATTAACTGTCAGGCATGTACAGTTAAACTGAGTTATGATTCTTTAGAAATTCAATTCTTAAGAACTTCATGATATAATAACAATTCCTGACTATCTTCAGGGCTAGAATTCATCCTGTGGTATTTCTTCTTTATTATCGATCTTCTACACAGAGTTAAAAAAAAAAAAAAAAAAGTGGGTGTCCTTAATGGTATTTTAACGTTTGTAATTTTCTGTAAAAAGAAATGTTGATGACTCATGCTGAAGTTGTGGGTGTACACTTATTTTGAGTCCAGTAAAATAACCAAATACTCTCTGGAATTTAGAGCTTCAGCAAAGCTGATGGAAAATGGTGATTGGTGCCTACTAAGGTCAGTGGAGCTGATCAATCAAAGTAGACTGGGGCTTTTCCAGATGGGGTCCATTCTCCCTAGAGCTCTTGTTTTTATAGGAAACACATAAATAAGATAAAATGTATTGCACTCTCCTCATTTTAACATGCATTTGCAAGATGGTGTAAATTAGAACCACTCAGTGGTTCCTGCCTTGGTTTCTTTAGATATGTTTATCACAGTAAAAAATAACATTTGGAAAGCAAGGTCTAATGACGTTAACATTATATTTAACTTATTCATCGATGACATCATACAGTTTGGTTTAAAAGAGAGCCTTTTTGGAAAGAAAATATCTGTGCCAGTAACACTGCAGAGGACTTAACCCATTTGATGCTTGGTGTTGCAAATTTGCAACAAACCATCCAAAAAAAGTGGTGTAATCTAGAAAAACAGCATTTATGTAAATCAGGCTAAATTCGTAATTAATGTGCTTACTCATACTGTATACAACCACTGTCTGAGTAAAATCCTTTCAGGACATTTAGATGAACACAGGTGCAAAGACTGCCCCTAGCAGCAAAGATACATGCTTCCCCATTCCATAATGCACTCTAGTGAATGTAGTGAAACACAAGGAGCCCTGTGGGAAGGCTGTTGATGAATGTGTGTGCTAGGACTAGCAAAGAGCAGAGTAACCTCTCTGATCTGCCATGGTCACTCCCTTCCTGCAGCTCTTTATATGTTGTTCATTATAGAAAGGTCGTTTTCACATTTTGCCCTAGTTGGCCAGAGTTTGTGTATGATGATCGTCCCCACATGTATGCCTACACTATACCTTTGCAGAAATGAAAAAGCGTTTTTGCATTTTCTCGCACTCACAGATATACACAATCCCTCTTCAATACTCTTCTTTCATCATTCCTCTCTCTCATTCACATGCAAACATGCCCCCCACACAAAAACCCGCAGTGTTCAAAGTCATACAAACTATGTGGGGTTCAGAGTCTTCTAAGAAAGTATGTCTGTGCAGCTATACGCAGGTGTTAAAACTGCATTAGACAAATACCCTAGTGGCCATTCCCTGGCCTCAATGTCTATTCAATGCCCTGCATAGGCGAAGAAAGCTACGCTGAAATAATTTTACAGTGGAGCTGTGACCTGAACTTACACACAGACATGAACAAGGAGCCTTCATGTACATGCCCCCTTGCAAATGGGAAGAAAACTACAAATACTCATGCATATATTTCAGAAATGACCCCAGTCTGCTCAGCAACTAGGGAGGATTTGAGGTGCATTTTTAAAAATGTTTCTAGTGAAGACACTTTTTAAGTAAGCATTGAGTTTCTATTTGTGTCTGTTTTCAAAGCAGCGCTGTCTGTAGCCTTAATGGTAAGCCTTGATAGACACATCTATTAGGATCATCATGTAATTAGATCTCATTAGGAAGCCTTTGCATTGGCTTACAAAATCCATTACACCTCAGCACTTAACACAAGGAGCCTTGTTTTGGTGTCGAGGTTTAAATGAAAGCCAATTTGTGCATCTGTAGCATAAACATGAAAAGGTGCCAGGCTCAAAACTCAAATAGTCTAAACTCAAACTTAAATCAAATGGTTGTTAAAAAAGGTAAAGTGAGTGTCTTTTAACTATTTTCTTAACTTGTAATATAACTGCATTACACATGACTGCACTGACTGAAATGTAAGTCAAAGCAGAGTTTAAAAAAAGGTGTGATTATTGGCATAAATCAGATGTTCTATGGCAGGGAGGCACACAGAGTGGAGCTGCAAGGCTGGAATAAGCAAGTATGAAATGTCATTCAGTCACCATCTGCCTAATATGAAATCTTCACTTCACAAACAGTGGCTTTCCAGTCATGCAAATCAAAATGTGCCCAACTGTTCCCATTTGACTGGTGTAGCCCTTGAAAGCTGACAATAATTTAAAACCTCAAGCAAATCCTTGCTATTGCATGAATTCACTTATAGATCCAAAGCATGCGTTTGTTACATCTCTGAGCTATCCTAAACTCCTACACTACTTTGCATTGAAAGCACTGCCTAACATAATATTTAAATATGTTTTGTTATCCGTTGAAATAAATTATATGGTCCTTAATCCTTCTAAAATACAAAAAAAAATAAAAAATACGAGTGATTGTCCATATTCATAATGTTTTTCACTCATGGCCTTGCATACACTTGTTCTGAGATCAAAACTGTTTATCATTCTGCACACAGGAGCCATATGGATCTGCTGAATACTTTAATACTTTTGTTTGAGTTACGGGACTAAATCTGGTGAGCAGTATCTAATGCAACAATGGCACTAAAACTGTAGTAAATATGGCTGTAGGTATGTATTGCTTATGTGTTTTGAAAGATTAATAGATTGTAAATTAATGAAAATAATTAAAACATCCCTTTTTTTTACTCCCTTTATGGGGAAATGATGGGAGTGGGGAGCTGAAATCCACCACTCCCATCACTCCCACTAACATGTGGCAAGAGGCAAACCCTGGAAAAGTCCATTGCCAGATCATCATAAAAAAAACAACTCACAAAGCAGACAAGCATGCATGTTCATACCCAGAGCCAAATTCAAATCACCAATTCAAGTCATGTGTAAGACTATGGGAGGTAACTCGGAGAAAATCCCCACAAGCACAAGGAAAGCTTGCAAACTCCTCAGCTGGGATTGAACCAGGAGCAACACTAACCTCTGCATCGCTACCTCTTGCAAAATTCTATGTTAAGCTAGTTCAGGTTAACGGGATGGAGTTTTCACATTTCCCATGTTCAGTGCATGCAGTTCAGCTTGGCTTAAATTGACTCAATAAGTGCTTCCTGTATTAAAGTGGTGCACAAATGTTAGGGCAGCCTTTGCCTGATTTACTCTATCCATCTGATTAAACAGTCAGACATCCTGGGCATAAAGACCTCTGAAGCAAACAATGAATAAAAGATTATCCTCGATGACGGACAAAACCTTCATACTGAATGAGACGATTGTCATAGCAAATCTGATTCATATCACAAAAAGTCTTTGATCTCTGAATAGGCTTTTGGATTTTAAGCTGGGCATAGTGAAGAGTGGGAGAGAGGTATTCCAGCAGAGAGATTCCAGCAACTTTAATTAAAAAACAAAACAACAGTTTTTAATGGTTTTACTTGAGCGACATGTTTCAAAAAGCACTGCACTCCTTCCTCGGTCTTGGCATACATGTACATAATTGTACTAAAAGTAATTCACGGACCTCATTCAACTACACTTACCAGGTCGTGCTCTGCGGTCTTCAGGTCAGAGATTACTAGTGGCTCCACGTACACGCTTGAGGACCAAAGGCGATCAATCCTTTCAGGCAGACGCACCCAAACTGTGGAATGCGCAGCCTCTTTCTTTGAAATGTTTAGATTATGTCGATTGTTTTAAAAAGCAGTTGAAAACATTTTTATTCAAGCAGGCTTTTTAGTTAAACGACTATATAACAATTTTCTTATGTGTTTTCTTATGTCTTTTGTATTTTCATGTATTTTATCTTCATTATTCCTTGTGTAAAGCATTTTGTGGTTTATATGTGAAACATCCTATGTAAATAAAATTCCCTTCCTTCCTTCTTTCCTTCCTTCCTTATGGTTTTCTACAATAGCAGAAGTTTGTCCCTAGATCTTGAGCAGAGGTTGTGAGTGTCACTTGTTAAAACCATTACTATTCCAGGGTCACATAATTCAGTTTAAACTGTGACCTGCAGTTCAAGGAAATCAGTTAGTCATGCTCCTCCTTGCGGCCTTTGCCTCGTTGTGGTCTTTTTGCAGTCTAATTTGGTCCATTGATGAGTAAGAGAATATGAGAACTCAGTTTTTGTGAAGTATTTATCTATTTATTTATTTATTCTCTTAAAAGTCACTAAACCTTTAAGTGTTGCATGAGCACAGGTCACAGTCCAAACCCCCCAAAATTGCTTTTAATAAGTGTTACTTTAATTCATACCAATTAAAGGTCAGAATTTAAGATCAAGTGACTGATGGAGATGGATTTCTAGGAGATAATAACTATATCAATAGCAGTTCTTGAGATCTAATATTCACACTGCTGTAGAGCATGGGTAATACATAAAAAAATAAAATAAAATTGAGAATGTTGTTCTTTAACCTTTTATTTTGTGTTTTGTGTAAGTTGAAAATGTGAAAAATTACAAAGAGGCAGGACCAAAAAATGAAAGGAACTGCAGCAGTGTGTAGGATAAGAGAAGGTATATATTTCAAATGGATATAAACCTTTTCTAACAGAGCCTCATAATAAAACAATCAACCAGTAAGAGAACATTATATGGGTTCTTCAAATTGGTGACAGGCCATTAACATCACTTTTTATGTATTAATTATGTATTACCTCTTTTACCTCAGAGCTGTGGCGGACATGTACTGGCTAGCTCCCATGTCATATAAGCAGAAATGTTGTGGCGCGTCGTCTTGACTGAATGCACAAGAAATGTTCCGGATGAGTCGCAAGTTTCGCAACACAAAGACGTCCAATCCTGTTTCAACAATCGACCTATCCGGAACATTTCCCAATATTTGAACGTGGCCGGGACGTAAAAAGTCCACAAGAAAGCGATATGTTTGAAAAGACAACTCCGGTTTAAGGACTTTACAGCAAATATTCTGCAATGCACGTCTGAAAGCAGAGATGTTCACAAGTCCTGTTTTGCAAGTCCAAGTCAAGTCTCAAGTCTTTGACCTTGAGTCCAAGTCAAGTCTCAAGTCCCTTTTAGTTGTAATGAGTAATTTCCCGTACAACGCCTGCCGTATGGTCTGCTTAGAAGACTGCATTATAATATCCAAAGAATATAAAATGCGTACTCACCCTTTATCTACCAGCATTTAGTAACAGCACTGATGTTTAGTTTTAACTGACAAATGCTCTGTCCCTCTCCTCTGGATGATTTCTTAGTAGTATTAATTCTGGAAAACCTGCATATGAAAATGGAAATTTATTCAGATTAGTAAATATACGCTTAACTTATCCAAGAGTTTTTCATGTTTACAAAACTCCATCTTGACCCACAGAGACAATTAAAATACTAATACTGCAGTTCATAGTGTATTTTCCTGAATGTAGAGAGGAGCCAATATTCTGCATCTTAGTGCAGGATCACCACCTGTCCTGCAGCTTGTTGTCAAGTTCTGCATAAGCCTCTTAATGGCCCAAATACTAATTTGACTCGGGTATATTGCAGCTGGTAAACATGTAAAATCTACAGGACAGTTGGTGATCACTGCACCAGTGCATCAGAAAATTAGTAAGTTTTTATTTAAAAACAGAAAAGAAACAGCTTGAAATAACAGATAAAAATATTATTTGCAGGTCCAATACATATTCATCACATTCCCGAATCGGGAACAGATGACATGTACTTTCCTAATAAACAGACCCAGTAAAACCCCCTTGTTTACAAGGGTCTGAGCCCAGTTTGGTCCCAGTTAAACACCATCATGGCAAAAGGACAGTTTATGGAAACTGTGTTCAGTAAATGTCTCATTCTTCTTCTGAAAACATCTAATCGAGCCATTCTGATGGAGTTAACATTATTTTATTACAAAAGTAGTAACAAGCTAACGTTTCCACTGCAGTGGCTCTAAGCTCATTGCTAAATATACTAACATTAAGGTTACAGTGACTCACCTCTCCAGGTGTGTTTTAAGGTGTATGTGGTGGATTCAGCTTCCTGGATTTTACTGCAGACGTTGCAGCTTGCTGCTTTTATATTCCTCCCTCTTTATGAAGTTTTTCATACCCCAAAGTTACCGCGGCACTGTAGCAGCAGCTGTGTTCATCGCGGTGCCTTTGTTTTGATTAATTACGCATGCACTGCAGATGGATCTGCACTCAACGGCGCACAACACGTACAGCAGACAGGAGATCAGACAGAGAATATAATGAAAAAAATAAGATTGTTCACGAGTCTTGAATCGCGAGTCCGGGTCAAGTCTCGAGTCTTTTGAGCGTGAGTCCAAGTCAAGTCTCAGGTCGTTGAAAATGTGACTTAAGTGCGACTCGAGTCCAAGTCCCAAACTCGAGTCCCCATCTCTGTCTGAAAGTGGCTACAGTTAGATGTTTGTTGATTAGAGAAGAAATTATGTCAATTCAAATGGAAATTATATGTTAAATTTCAAATGAAATTAACTGAACACATATAAAACGCTGCTCGGGCTTAGAACATTGTGCTTGATCTTGTACATCATTCTGAAAGTTGACCTACAGCTGGGAGTAGTCTTTTCCATCAGGGTGATTTAGTCAAATGTAAATATATTCAGGCTTTGGAGCTCTGTTCTATTTCAGGCTGCAAGCTCTCACAGTGAGAAATGAATATGTCAGTTTTTAAATAATCAAAACAGATTGGTCCTAAATCAGAACTGCAATCAGAGTCTCCTACACATCACCTCAGGGGAATGTGGAACAGTTTGACTAGTTTGTTTTTTTTAGTTGTTGTTCTTTTTTTTTTTAGATGCTGGGGTGCACACAGAGCCATCACCAACACTGGCACAGTCAGCTCTGTGTCATCCTATAAATCAGAAGTCCAGGCCACAGGTGGCTCATAGATCATACAGTCACGCAGTCAGGGAGAAACAGCGGATGTGCGCGCCACATGTCTTGCCACCACAGAGAAAATCAATCACCTGGAGTATACCTGCTGGTACCACCTCCACTTACCTTGCCCACTGCTCCATGCCACCTACAGTACTCCACACATTAGGAGTACCAGAGGAAGTGGACCACTTACTTCTTTCACTGTGCAGCCACTAAGCACACATAGTTACTTACAGAGGTAGAGCAAACCACCCCGGCTTGTTTTTGAGGGATTTGTAAAGATTGAACAACAAGCTATAGAAGTCTGGCTTTAAGAAAGAACTGGCAGAAGAATGAATTCCGTTGTTTCAGCAACTGGCTGGCAGCAATGAAATCTGTTTACTGCAGAACAGAAAAACTGAGCCTGATAAGACCAAATCAAAAGATGATGGAGTGCGATGATAAGGGGAAACGTTCTATTTATGAAATAGATCAACGGACAGTGTGAAATTAAAAGGGGTCTAACTATGTTTTCTTTCGATGTTGAGGCTGCTTTACACATCTTGGGAAAAATTATGTTATCTTGCTGAATTAATGTGCAAGTTGTAGTGTTTCTGAAATCATGACGGGCATTTCTTCCCTTGTGGCTTCCTCTTCAAACACAAGACTGAATGAGTTATACTCAGTGGAACATGAGCCTGTGGAACATGAGCCCTATTTGCACTTCAATCTAGCCATTACTGGGCCTTTCCAGTGTAAAAGAAACTGACATGCCTGAGTTGGCATTGACTGAGGGAATGATGATGTTTTGATTTTGCACTCAGGGAAAAGAAGGGACTAAACCAACAGCAACCTTGCAGTTCCAATGAGCTGTCACCCTTCTTAAGACGGCTTCGCAATCAATGTACTTTGATAGGGGTTTCACAATCCATCCATTAAGCACCCTTGTGTAGTGCTTAAAGTCTTGACTTGAATTGTAAGTGTTGCACAGTGGCTTAAGTTTAGCTGTTTTTACTGATCAGCTGGGATAATATGAAACAACTGAGAAGTCCATCTGTGTTGATTTTCATTTTACTCCTGAAATTACTCAAATGAAAAAATACCAAGGTGCAGAGGTTATGTGTTCGCTGGCGTACATTTGTCTGTCTGTCCATCTGTTAGAAACATAACTCAATTTGCAAACATTTTCAAGAAATCTCTGAAATGGTATCAGGAACAACTGATTAGATTTTGGGGGTGATCTGGATCCAGGAATTTTTTTTGACACACTGCCAACATACCAATACCCCCCAAGAACCACCAAAGGGGGTCATTTTGACACCCTCATGATACAGCATTGAAAAAACAACATAATAAAGGTGGCGCTTACAGAGGCCAAAATGTTCCACCTTTTCAATCTTTTTTAACAGAAGGCTGGATGTCAGCTGATATTGATTTATGTGTCACACGTGGAGGTATCAATCATTCTGGAATCGATGCAGTTCTGGTAGAGGACACATGCAAAAGTGCAGCCATGTTTAAAATGTTATAAAACACTGCAACGGGCCATCTTCTACTTACAGCTCCTGATGGATACTGTCTCAGCATCTTGTCAAGGATCTCTACTCTCCATTCTTCAAGTTATGGTCAGATTTTGATTACAATTTTCAGGAAATGTCATAAATGGAATAAAGGAACAAGTGATTACATTTTGGGGGTGATCTGGATCAACGTCAACATTTTTTTAAGGATTCTGTACTATGGGGAGATGTGGATCATTTTGCAATTACAGCTTCTAACTCAGCAGATAATGCCCAGAATCACTGCATTACAACATGTCATCATGGTAGATGATATAATCTGACATAGTTTGACCCGGAGCATGTTGATATTCTGGATCTGGTGATCCAGAAGGTTCAAAATATAGGGGGTACTGGGTGGGCTGTTGGGCCTTTTGGGGTTTTTCTCAGGTGACTAACCGTATAGCTTGGCAGAGGTCTGCGCTTTCTGAGTGCTTCCAGTTGTTAATAATTTTAATCTGTCTTCAGCAGGACCTTCCGTGCAGGAATTTATCTTGTAATCCATTAGTTTCATCTTTATGAGAGTAGAGGATCTGAATCCTTCTTCTATAGTTGTAATAAGAGGCTGTGGCTGGAATTTTATATTCTGACATTAGATGATTTGTATCTCTAAGATTTATGGTGTTTGTGTGTGTATGAATGTATCTCACCTGTATGAGGCGTCCCTGTTCTGCCTGTAGTGAGTTTAGGTCTTGCCCCAGGTTGCTCTGTCCCCTGCGTAGAGATTCAATGTCCATTTTCAGCTGCCCTGCGTGGGCTGTCAGCTTGGTCACCTCCTCGCCCAAGTTTGTCAGCAGAACCCGATCCTGGCCTTTCACTGACTTCAGGTCAGAGTCGTGGTCAGTCAGTGAGTGGAGTAGGGAGGTCTGCACACCCTCCAGGCGCATAAAGTTACTATTGTAGTCGGGACAGTTGGGATCAATGAAGATGTTGATCCGAGAGCCGTCGCCTCTCTCAACGGTGACCAGGGCATTTGCTTCATCCTGATTGGTAGAAATGTGGGGTAGGCCATCGGACAGGGGTGGGGCCTGGTAGTGATTCATAAAGAGGATGGTGCCAGTTACAGTGACAGCTAGCAATACAGCCACAAAGAGCAGGATAGTGCAGAGCAAGTAGCTGCAGCTCATTCTCTGTAAGAGGGGAAAAAAGGGTGGGAAGAGATAAGGAAGGAGGAGAAAGTATGTATTAGGATACCAATTACTTTAACACCAGAAAATACATGAAAACACCTGCTTTCTTTCAAATAAAAATGACTTTCATCCATCACAGAGAAGATTTTCATTGTAATCTCAATCGTTCAGTTGTGATATAACCACATTTCCACCTGTCAAAGTGTGTTTTTGAATGATTTATGAGGAAATATAATTCAGATTCCTTCAACTGCCAGTCTTACTCAAAATGAAAAACTAAGGAACACAAAAATGTCTGTAAAACGCTGCATGTTCAAGAATGCAATGGTAGGTCCAACAGCCAGTAGGATGTAGATGAATGAGCAGATTGTTGAATCCTCTTAGAAGAAAAATTCTACAGGGAGCATCCTCATTAACCAGACAATTAAGCTTAGTATTTGATGTCCCATTCCAATCCAGTTCTATTTTCTCTTCCCAAGTCAGGAGAACTAGTAATGAATAGAAAAGAACAACAAACTCTAGCTGAGTGATCAACAATAACTCCCCCACATCTACATCCAAATAAATCACTAACTGATGTTTTACTGTTTCTTGTTCCTCACCTTGTTCTTCATGTCCTTTCTATGAAAATATGTGGGCAGATGTGTGTAGTCTTTATTTGTTGTTTGCATGTAGAAATTAGAGCAAACACATTCATTTATAAATTGGCTGTAGGAGCAGTTTGAAGGCCACTAATAGACAGCTAATGGTCTGCTTTACAAAAGAGTTTTATGATTCCTGTAATGTTAAGAAAATCAATTATGTTATGCAGGAAGTAGTTCCATCTGCTTTATTTGCCTTCAGTTTTTGGGCAGAAGTAATTAAAAGTTATAAACACCCCTGTCTTAGATGCACATGCACAGTATATGGCTCATTTTAAAGCCCTCCTTAGTCCAATTGTGCATAAAAGGGGGTCCATGTTGGCCTGATGCGGTTTTCTTACATGAGCTTTGTTTGTTGTCCTGGGGTGTCATTCACCGCCCACCTAGCCAGACAAAAATATGAGGTCTGCAGAAAGAGTGAGTTGTCCAACGACTAGAAGGGTGGGGGTTCTAATCCCAGTCATCTGTTGCTGTCCAGTGTCAGCATTGCTTGTGTTTGAATGTTCTGGTGGTGGTTGGAGACGCTGTTCGCACATTGGCTGCCATGTTTATGTCAGTCTGCCTCAATATTAACCCAAGGCAGCTGTGGCTGCACATGTAGCTTGCCATCACCAAGTATGAAAGAGGAGGATAAAAAATGTACTCAATGTAAGCGCTTTGAGTGCCGTCAGCAATAAAGCTAAATATAAATCTAATCCATTATTATGACTAAGCCTTAACTAGGGCCCTATGAAATCCGCGATCACGGAATCGCGGACGGAATCGCGGATTTAGACATTAAAAACGGAATTCATCATAAACGCGGAATATCACGGAACAGAGCAACAATTTGCGTATATGTTTTTTTTTAAATAAAAAAATATGTTTCTCTCAGAAAAAAGCTCCAAACGGGTGACTAAAGCTGTGGTCTTTCTGTGCTTTACTCCCTCTACCTGCCTCCCTCAATGCAAACATTCTGAAGCAGCCGCCTGAGACACCGGCTGGTGCTATGAAACTCCGGCTCATCCCCAGTTTCTCCACCACTTTTGAGTTTGGCTCTAATGTTCTGCAGATTTTAGCCAGCATATGGTTAACTGAACACGTAAGGATACAGAGTCCTGCGCAGGTTTAATTTTACAAACCCACACATGTCCGAACCCCTTCGGATAATTACCGAACCCGACCCGGTAACGCTGTTTATCTGGAGCCGACCCGCGACCCGCTCGTTAACGCATCCAGTGAAAGCGTGTTTATTCACCCCGTCCATCCTTCATTAA